>JAJJWW010000427.1:0-398586 GCA_023531295.1 Papaver armeniacum | reverse complement strand
AAAAACTAAAATTTGGGTTTAGTCCTGTTGGAACGCAGTGGAGGGAGACTAAAATTTGGTCGAGCGCAACTTTGAGTTACGCCCCAATCAGGCGCAATTCCAAATCTCGTCCCATTATTTTTTATTTTATTTTTATTGTTCATAGCATTGGCCCCATTTTTTTTTTAAATGTTGTTAATTGTTGGGGCGCAACTTTGAGTTACGCCCCAATCAGTCTCTTTTTTTTTTTTTTTTTTTTTATTGTTGGGGCGTAACTCAAAGTTACGCCCCAATCAGGCGCAATTCTAAATTGCGTCTCATTTTTTTTTTTTTTTTTTTTTAATTCGGGCGTAACTTTGAGTTACGCCCCATTATCAGGCGCAATCCCAACACCCCGCTCCATCAGGCGTAACTTTAAATTACGCCCGACTAAAAACCAGACTAAAGACTAAATATGATCTGGGTTTTGGTTATAGTCCGGTCTTTGCTCTTTAGTCCGTCTCCACTGCGTCTGTTTTTTACCAAAAAATTTGGTTATACTCCACGACTGTGGATGCTCTAACCCAATAAAAAATCAATACATAGAATCAACAAATTGGGCATTACTTATCGCCACTATAGCACTTTTCTCACCATTTCAAAAGCGATAAGAAGATTCTTCAAGTTCAAAAGTTGTTCCTCATTGTCATCCGAAAAAACAATCAGTTCATCTGCAAATTGCAAATGATTAATCTCAATCCCATTTACGGATAGTTTAGAACATTTGATGAGATTAAGCTCAACAACTCTTTTGATCATGAGAGTGTTGATGGTGGATTTTATTTCAGGGCTAAAATTGTAAAACCAGTATTTTAGGCGCTGTCACCCTGCAAAGGGAAAGGTCGTTTAAGAAGTGGCAAAGTGCAGAAAACGTCTTCACTTTATTTGAAGCAATTCAATAAATACACAAAATTCACCCAGAATGGTGCGTGCAACAGCAATCCCAAATATTCTATGAATTTTATTAGCATTAAAAATTAATGCATGATTTGCCTAGTATTTTCCGTGCTGTGTTCTCAGCCGAACTCTCATTATTTACATGACATGACGACAGAGTGTTGCTCTCAGCAGAGTAACACGAATCTCCAAGTGTCAATAATGAGGCATGCACGAAATACCCGTACATGCTACATCTATCGGTGTGTTATACTAGCCCGATTGAGCATATTTCTCTCGGTGTGTTATACTAGACCGATTGAGCAAATTTCTAAGGGAAATAAGGACCGCCCATGCCGGCCTCGAAACAATCACAACCATGCAAGTTGGACGCATGATTCAACCAAACCTAGACGATCCTCGGCGGAGCGGGCGATCACCATAATGATCACCGGCGGGCCCGTTTATGCCCCCGGTTGGTCGAACACATGCCATACCTCCCAAACGGACACTAAACGCCCGGCTGAGAAGGATGGTCGAAGCGGCTGAGGAAGCTCAGACGAGCAAAGACATGTCTGTCGGTCTCAAACGGTCGCGGACCGTCAACTGTCGGGCTAGTTGGACGACATAGATCGTCCGGTGGTCGATCGGTCAAGTGTTGGTATACACTCTGAGGGCCCACTTCTCACCTACTGTTCGGTTCTCTCACGACCAATCCATGAAGCAATAAACGTTTGCTCAAAACATGGATGGCGTGATGCTTTAAAAGCCGTGAGAAGTCCACTAGTATCTTTAATTGATCTCAACCATCCAACTTCACCGGCATGTTTGGATGGCTTAGATCAAGCCTGGGACCGTAGAACAAGTGCACACATGCTCACCGCCGGCCCTACATGGGCCCCACACTATCGGCCTCCCCAAGGGAGGAGCATAGCATGCAAAACCGTTTGGTTAAAGTTACATGCACACGGCCGATCCAAAACCCTAATTAGGGCTTACGGCATATTACATGTGTCGCTAATTGATCACGAGCGTCCATCTTCGCAAGCTTGGATGGAGGGGGTGTGATGTACACTTAAAAGGTCCCAAGCATGTCAACATGATCACTGTGGGCCCATCTACACGCATGACCGATCGGCCTAGGCCAACCATGGCCGAACGTCTCGAAACGCGCGCCCAAACTAGGCATGTCACGCGGTTTCCAATTCCTTTGCGGCAATGGATTTCTGCCGCAAACCGATCTCAACCACTCAACTTTGCCACCAAATTGAGTGTCTTAGATCACACCTTCATGAGACAAGTGAGGTACGGACGTGTACACCGGAAAGCCGTCACACGCATGCCCAGTCTGGCCCCGCCAAAACGCCTCCCATGCTTGGTTTCGACCAAGCGGAAGAGTGATGCTTGCGTACCTCTCCAAAACCCTAAAACTCCATCAACGGTCGCAGATGAGCTTCATATATCATCTCGTCCCTCCAACTCTACCAGCTTGGTTAGGCATCCCAGGTTAGGAGTTAAACGACCAATAAAGCATCCCATGATCACCGTCCGCCGCTCTTCCACATAGAGTGATCGGCCAAAGCATGGCTCGCCCATGAAGCCTCCAAACGATCACTCGAAGATAGTTGGACGTGGTGCTATTTTAAGACGCCTAATCCGCGGCTTATTCCGTTAAGCTTTAAAAACAGCGATGTTTTATACATGCTGAATGTATTCGATGCATTACATGCATAGAATACACACGATATTTCATAAATATCGATTTCCCAAATAACTTAGTTATTTAACCTAGCACCGTATGTTACTTTGTGTGGGTCCCACATCCACACAATCGAGACATCAGTCATGTCACAAACTGGGAGATACTTACTAGGGTATTGGTTTGGCGGTTGACAGCGCGCAGCGTGCAACGCGCCATCACAAGAACGTATCTGGAAGACATGGACGGTTAGTGATGATGGGAAGAGTGGGAAAAGGCTGATCGTGAGACATTAACACGATTCCCACTACTCCATCCCTCCACTTCCTCCACTTCCCACGAGAGATGAGGGTTAGGCTCAATGGCTTGTATAAATAGGTTCTCCTCCCTATTTCCATAAGAGACAGAAATCAAGTGTTGATACAACGTATTCAAACACCCGGAGCCGCTTACATTATTGCAAGCCGATTCGATATTCGATACAAGTCATAAACAGCCAACACCTTCACAATCTCAACACCTTCTTCGCTTCCCTCCCTAAGATCAACCCCATCTCCTTCACTTTGTGACCGAAGCAAGTCTGGAATGGCCATTTCTTGGTTTAGGCCAGAATTTCACAGATTGATCTCTCGAATCAAAAGCACTCCCGTGCAGTGCATTTGTTTAGGGTTTAGATTCATTTCTCATCCACACACCCCATATTACCAAAACCAGCAGAAATAGTTTCCACCCATAAACAGAGAGATAACACTTCTACCACAAGGATGAATAAATATGGTGATATTGGACCACCGTGTCTAACCCCTCTGCCACTCATAAATGATGCAGAACAAGACTCATTCAAGACGCACTCCTACACAATATTACTTCAAATTATTTACTAGTTGCAGGTTACAGATTTGGTTATAATGACTCAATATGATCTTATGAATCAGTGAAGTAACTCTACCTTTGATGTATGTCTTTCAGACAATTATGTTAGTTCGTCTGGGCAATCATATAATGGTTTAGATCCCTTTTTGGTTAAATCAATGTAACCTAATATTCAATTAGGAAAATGTTCTTTTATACTAGACTGTATCTGGTTGGTACGGACCATATCGGTTTATATCACTCTGATATATATATTCATATGACAGATATCAATGTCCAACATTTCCATTAATTAATATATGTTATATCAAAATCTTAATATTTAATCAAAATTTATTCTTTTTTGTTCGATGACAGATGCATCTAGCAACTCTACAATCATCCTCCCAACATCACGATGAAAAGCTCTACCAGACACATCTTATTTTAAAAAACTTATTCCACTTCAGCTAATCAAAAATTCAAAAATAACTAAAGTTATAAGAGATAAATTTTATAAAATAAACGAAAAAAAAAAACTAAACTAAACTAAACATATGAGTTGCAATTTTGGCTACCATCGGTTTGAAATGAGTTTTTCCTGAAATATTTAATGAATGACATCCCCGTGAGTGACAAACTTTCACTTGCTTCTAAGAGGTATCCCAAGATAATTCAATGGGAAATGAGCTTTAGCACAACCAAAAATCAATGCATAGAATCATCAGATTGAGCCTTACCACTGCCAATACGACACTTTTATTAAAATTTACTTTCAAACCAGACACCATTTCAAATGCAATAAGAAGAATCTTCAAGTTCAAAATTTTCTCCCCATAGTCATCAAGAAAATAATCAGGTTATCTGCAAATTGCAAATGACCAATCTCAATCCCATTTATAGATGGTTAAAACCTTTATGAAAAAAATCTCTGCAACTCTATTGATCATGACAGATAACACTTCCACCATAAGGATGAATAAATATGGTGATATCGGATCACCCCGGCTAACCTCTTTGCCACTTATATATAATATAGAATATGACCATTCCTAAACAACGTTGCTTAAACTTATTTACTGTTGTCGGTTAAAGAGTTGGTTATAATAGCTCAATCTGATCTTATGAACCAATGGAGCAACCCTAGTTTTGATGTATGTCCTTTAGATTATGATGTTAATTTCCTCCGAGCAATCATATAATGGTTTATATCCCTTTTAGGTTAAATCGATGTAACCTAAGTTTTATTTAGGAAAAAATGTTCTTTTAAGCTAGCTTGTATCTATTAGCACAGAACGTATCGGTATATATCACTCTGATATGACAGATATTGACATCCAATCAAAACATATTCATTATTTTTTTGGTACGCTAGACGCGGCTAGCAACTTAGCAACCATCCTTTTAACAACACTAGGAATAGCACTGCTAGACATGTCTTCTCTTGAAAAAAAACTTATTATATATAGCTAATGAAAAATTCAAAGATAATTAAAATTATAAGAGCTAAACTTTATAAAAATTTAATAGACACCGGTTATAACAATCATTATTTATTCTTTCCTTCTTTGGACAAAAAAAAAAAAGCAATCAGTACACTTTGTATTATACATCATTTTTCTCTCCTCCTTTAGAGCTCATTCTCAAAACCTTTAAAAACCCTCACCATTACTAACCCTTACTGCTCAGATCTAGTCCATTTTGTGTTAGATATGAGCAGATTTCTTTCATTTTTCTTGTTTTCTTAGATAACTGGCAGTTGTTTAAGTTTTTGCTTCAATCTTCATTGTTTTTAGAAATTTTTATGGTATTTTGTGTGTGTTTTGCCCCTTTTGTTTGTGTCTTCTCCTTTATGGAGATTCTCTATGGCACTTCCTATGCGCTCTCATGGCGTTTTATGGGTGTTTTTGTTAGAGCACTGCTCGGTCGAACTCGCAAGCATTGTTATCTCAAGCTTGTTTGTCAATATTGGTGATCAAAACTATAAGTCTTGATTTCTAGTCTACTTATAGATGTCTCGGACAAGGATAGATTGTGTAGTTGAGAATTAGACTTCACGGCGTTCATCATTGAAGACGAAAAACTACTAAGGAGAGCTTGTGGAACTTCATCAACAAAAAGGTATGTGGAGACTGAAACTCATCTATCACTTGGAAAGTCTATTTCTACTCTATCTCCTATATTGAGACATAAGTCGTTTACGATATAGTTTTCTATTATACACATTTGAGATTTTCGAGTGAGTTTAACTCGTTTACATATTTCTCGGAATATGTGTTGGAAAGCTTTAAACCGACCAAGTTCATCTTATATTCTTGACGAAAGTCAAAATATGATCATGTGAAAATTGCCGAGTAACATCTTACATGGTTTGTGTGATACAATCATTTGATGTAGACTTGGAATGTTTCGCTATGATTATTTCAATAACTTGAAAATTTCTTTGATGCTAATAGTGTAATGACCCGTCTCTCCACCGATATTTTCCTCACTTAGCCACCCGCGGTTATCCGGCGGTGTGGGGTTTTCAACGGGCATCACTGCGGTAATCCAGCAGAAACTTCCCGGATGGTCACCCATCCCTGGATTACTCCTGCCCGAGCACGCTTAACTGCAGAGTTTTCTGCCAACTCTGAAGCCAATTGTGTTGAAAAGACCTCGGTGTTAGGAAAGGAAAAACCATTACTTATATTCCATTCGGTCAACCACTGCCGAATATCGGGGTATTACAATACCACCACCTTAAATTGGAGCCGTCCTCGGCTCCCAATATATTTGGAAGCCCCGGATCTCCGACGTTCCTCGCCCTCATGAGAAGCACCTGGACCAACCCCGTCTAGCGTACCTTCCCATCCTCGGCAAGTGACGCGTCAGCGTCATCGGCTCTGATACCATTTGTAATGACCCGTCTCTCCACCGATATTGTCCTCACTTAGCCACCGTGTATATCCGGCAAGTGTGGGGTTTTCAACGGCATCATCTGCGGAAACTCAAATAGAAATTTCCCCGGATGGTCACCCATCCTGGATTACTCCCGCCCGAGCACGCTTAATCGCAGAGTTTTCTCACAACTCAAGCCACCAGCTCTTTGAAAAGGCCTCGGTGTTAGGAAAGGAAAACCATTACTTATATTCCATTCGGCCAACCACTGCCGAATATCGAGGTATTACAAATAGTGTGTGAAAATGACTATTGTCATCCTGTAGGATCATAATATCGCAATGCATAGGGCTCGCGGGATCAATAAACGACGGTACCGCGAGGGAGACGCAGGAAACTAAAATAGACGACGCAATGGAAAACGACACACAAAACAACTGAAAGACACGGAACCTGGCGAGGGCAAAGAAGTGTCGCGAGATTGAATAGTTGTACACTGGCGACACTTCGCGAGACATTCCCGAAAATAAAGGATAGCTTAGCTGTCATCCACTATGTATTACCCTATATAAAGGGTCGAGTGAGTCTGTTGTGAGGGAGATCTTTTTGGAATTGTTGCGCAAGTCATTAGGAGAGAGAAAGTTTAAGAGTGTTTTACTTGCTAAGTATAATTTCATCTTCCCTGTGTAGATAATTCATGAAATCAATCAATAAACATTCTCAATTATACATCTTTCAATGGACTAATTAACCAAAATATAGTGAGGGGTGTAGTGTGGGAAAACCTGCTACTACATATGCGCTAGAAAAGTGGACGAGCAAAGGATTGACGAAGAAATTGGAAAGAATTTGGATTAACGAAAAAGAGATTTGGAAAAGATATTCAAGAATTCATTGAAAAGAAAGATGGCTAGAAGAAGAAATGTACAAGAGCAACCAACGATTGTAAGAAGAAGTGGGAGACTTCTTGAGAAAGGAGGAATGAAACAGGAGAATCATCAAGGATGAACATGAGAAATGATGAAGAAGGTCAAAACCAGCCACCAACCTCCCCAAAGAGCAAACGCGTACTGTGGATTATGATAGAGTAAGTGTGCATACTTGGAGATCCGATTCTAAGACGAGAGAGAAGAGGAGCACAATTGATGAACAATGGACAAGGAGAACAAGGAATGAATGGAGAAATGAACCCGTAAAACGAAGAAATGGCGGCGTTAGAAAGATTGAGACAAACAATACATGAGGAGAGACGGCTAGAGGCGGAAGAGCGAGCAAACTTGACAAGACAAAATCATGAATTGAGGATGGAAAATATGAGATTGCAAAGTAGGAGATCTAGAAGTAGCGTGAGATCAAGTTCTAGATCGAACAGAGAAGAAAAGAAGAAGAGTTTTACCAACAGAGAATACCGAGGAAGAGACACAAGATCCAAACGCAGAGCACGGCGAGAGAAGAGGAGAAATAGAAGATCGTTATATTCCTCAAACAAAATCTTCGAAATGAGCGAAATAGGGAAAATCGGAAAACATGCAACTCCAAGGGCCAAATGACCCAAACTTTGAAGGAAGAATAATCCTACGCGGAGAGAAGAATTGAGAAGAAACCGAGAGATCGAGGATGACATTGAGAGACACTACATTGAACAAGCGCGACTAGCTCGCGAGAGAGAAAGGCTAAGAGAAGAAATGGAAAATCAAGAGATGGAGGAAGCAATCCCAAAGAATAACCATGACAACCGCGAGAGAAGGAGGGAACAAAATCGTGCTAATAGAAATATTAATGAAGAGTATGAGAGGGTGCAAATGATGAGAGCTGATAGGCAGCCAAGAAGAGAGAACAACCGATATAATGGCGTGCGAATTAACGAAAGAGGCCAAGAAGAACGTCGCGAAGAAAGAAGAGGAGAAGATAATGAGCAGGAAGGTCAAAATAGGCACGAGCGAAGAAGGAGAGAAGCGAGCTAAAAAGACCAAAGAGAATCAAATTCGAGGCAAATGAACAAATCTTAAGAGAGCTAGTCAAATGAGAGGATTACTGAACAATAGAAGGGAAGGAGGAAGGAGACAACTGGACGAAGCCATCGCAGAAGCCGCGAAGAACCCTTTCACGCTAGAAATACAGATGGGAGGAATACCTCCTAAGTGCAATCTACCTGCATTAACCAACATCTTTGATGGAACAACTGCGCGATACAACATATTAAGGCTTACTTGAGATGTATGTTACAATGGGAGAACCATGATACCATATTGTGCAAATATTTTGCGTCAAGCTTAATAGGAGAAGCATTAAAGTGGTTTGAAAGCCTACCAAGGAATACAATTACATCATTTCACCATTTACAAGCCACATTCCTGGGAGCATACATAAGTAACAACTCTTCGCGACCAGGTATTGAGGATGTATTCGGGCTGAAACAAAGGATTGGCGAGAGCTTAAGACAGTTGACAGTAAGATGGAGAACCATGTGCAGCGAAATGGCAGGATTTGGTTGAGGAGAGATATCTCATACTCTCATTTGTGAATGCTCTCTTCGCGACTAACTTGTTATACATTCAAATTTTTAGAATCAAAAATACAATCACGATGGCGAAGAACTGCGAGAATTACAGAAGAATATATTGCCTTAGAAGAAAGACAAAATGAAATGAATTCTTATCCCGTCGCGAACACGAACTCCAACGCCGCGAACGCAAGTTTGTTACCTCAATTCATCAATACAGGTGGCGAGCACTTCGCAAGGACAAAGGCAAGGAGGGCTGATGAGGGACATCGAGAAGGTAGTAGCCATGGGAAGCCATGATCAAGAAGAGTTTGAACGCGAAAGGAATTACTACAATCGTAATGACAATAATAAGATTCGAGAGGCTAGATCATGTGCAAGAAACTTATGGCGGACGAAGGCAAAATAACCGTGGAGGGCAGAGAAGTCATAGAACAATATGGGAACAAATTAAGATGCCTCCACTGAATGCTAGCGTTGAAAAGATCTGGGAAGCTATACTTGTGATGGAAAATGTACCAACACCTTGGAATGTTGGAATGGAACCACCGCCAAAGCGATAGAAGTCATGAGTTTTGTTCTTACCATCGCTTCCATGGGCATCAAACAAACGATTGTAGAAACATAAAGAGAATTATTCTCGGGATGATCGATCGGGGAAGTCAATCACTTTCTAAGGGGGAAGAAACAGGTCGACATTACCACCACCACCGAGATGCACGAACGATTAATCGGCGAAGGGAAAGGAAACATTTGTGATAGAAGTAGGAACAAAAGCCAAGAATTTGAACTGCAACTCCATTGTCCACTCCTATCGCACCATCGAAGATTTTCATGACAACGTGCTCAGTAGAGTCTTTGCGAGAGATGCTAATGATAAAGAAATTATGAGTCTGGCGAGATCAACGCAGTTAGAACAGTGGCAATTGAAGACTATTTCTTTCTCTGCAGATGAAGTGCCAAAAGGAAGAGAAACACATGATAGCCCGTTGGTTGTGAAACTAGAGATTAACCCGAAACCAGTCGATGGAGAAGATGATGAGGCAGAAGCTTGCTGGGCGATCAACCGAATCTTAATCGACACCGGAAGTTCAGTGAATATCCTCTTCTACCATACTTACAAGACGATGGGAGGAAAAGATGAGGATTTGATCCCCTCTACATACAAAATATATGGCTTTAACGGCACTGCAAACAAACCAAAGGGAGAGGTTCACATGAGAATACCTCTACAAGGATTATCAACTGGTATTTTATTCTGTGTGGTTGACGTGGAATCTCCATACAATGCGCTGATTGGGAGGCCGTGGCTTCATGAAATCTTGGGAGTCGCGTCAACGTATCATCAATGTATTAAATTCCCACATCCAAATGGCATTGGTATTATACAGGGAGATTGGAAGGAGTCGCAACAATGTCATGAAGTAGATGTAGAAAGCTGCGAAGAAAGGAATGTCAAAAGAAAAGGGTGGAAACAAATGTGAGAGATGAGCGAGAGAAAGGAAAAACTGATGGTGGATGCCATAGAAGTAAGGATGAACATACCTCGCGAGGTGAATGCCTAGAGACAAGCAAATATTATGGTAACAAACAAGCAAAGGATATGAGGAGCAAAAGGCATAAGAAATGAATAAGCAACAAAAAACAGGAGAAAAATAGCAGTTGAAGTAATGATATGCGAGAATCTCGCAGAAGAGTAAAAATGAGAATTCGACTAAGAAAGAAAAGTGAAATACAACAAGTGAAAAGAATCATGCGAATACTTCGCAAACAAATATCGCAAATAATGAAACATGAATGATTGAATGATTTAACAAATATAAATGCGCAAATGAATGGGACGAACCTTTATGGCGTACACCTAGTTCGCGAATAACATTTCGTAAGAGGCAAATGTAAGACCTAAAGTGCGTCATATAAGGGGGTATCTCTCGCCGTGGTTCGGGGGAAGGTTACACCGCTCCTCGAAGCCTGAACCATGTAAATTTGGGGCCCATGAAAGCCTATCCTAAGAGGTACCTTGGATTCCCAACTATATATGTAGGTTATACCCTGGTTGGGCGACCGAGGGTCTCTTCCTAGGAGTCGGTGTATGCACAAGGCGCCGAGGTACACCTGGTTGAGCTTCGAGTGCCCGGGATGGATGAACCTACCCCGGCCATTCTTGGCAAGTCTTGGCATGCGTTGCACTCGCCCGAAGAAAACTCCACTTAGGGTGCGCCTCGTAACCATAAACCGCTATAGGTATAAGGGATAAGAGACTCGCAAAACAATCGGTTGTTGTTAAGACCGGATGGGAGGAGCTAGTCTTGTATGGCCGATGTTTCGCCTCCTTGAAGGGGCAACCGGGGAGATGATAAGGGCGACACTCTCCATTAGGGGGGGTGTCAAAACAGACGCAAATGTCATGAGGCTTTGTTTTCGCAAGAAGACTTAGGCTTGTCATATTTGTGCAATGATCCTGCAGAGGCAATAATACTAACGCGAGGGTAAGGCGAGATCAATGGGTCTTTACATGAAAGTGTACGGACGTCCTGCGATTTCGTCGCACGACGGCAATGTCATGGGGCTTTATGTTCGCAAGGATATTTAGGCCTGTCATATTGTCGCAATTAAAACATCCTGCAGAGGCAAAAATACTTGGAAAATGATAAGACAAGATCAATGGGTCTTTACATGCAAGTGTAAAGACGTCCTGCGATTTTGTCGCGATGAAAGGTGGCAGGGGAGGACCTCTAATTAGGGAGGTCTAACTCGGAAGACCACACAAAATGATAAGGCAAGGTCAATGGGCCTTTACATGAAGGTGTAGAGGCGGCTGCGATCTTGTCGCAATAAAAGAGATAGAATTCTCGATTCATAAAGATACCGCGATCTCGTCGCGGCTATACAATTAATAACCAACAAAATACTTGATGACAACTAAAATCTTCCATCTCAAGAAGAATACCGAGGCAAGTATGGGAATGGAAAAGATGAAATATTGCTATTCATCTTCTGATGAAAGAATTATACATCAATAATATCAAGGAAGAACTACCAAAAAAGGGGATTGAAGATTGAATTCAAAGGAGAAAAATCCAAGAAATATACAGAAATGTACAGATATTACAAGCAGAGAAAGAAAACGAAAAAAGTTATCTCTTTGGTGATTCTTCTTCTTCATCTGATTCTTCAGTCTGATTATTCTCATCGCCAGAATTTTCTTCTTCGCCGACCTCGCTATCGAAACGTCCCAGACAGAGATTCTCAGGAACCTTTTCAAGGAGCCAGGGATATGAATGCAGAGGGATATTGCGGTCCTTACAAACATACTCCATACCTCTGTTGCGAAAACGAACAGCATCATTGTTAAAATTCTCCACTGTCGTTAAAAATTGTTTCTTCAATTTTGAATATTTATTCTCGCGAAGGAGGAGATTCTTTGCGAGCTGTTCTTTTTCGGTTTCGAGTTCTTCAATTCTCGCTGGAAAATTCCCGCTACGTGAGTTGTTCTTTCTCGATTCAAGCTCTCTAATTCTAGCTTGAAGCCTCTTCTCAGATTCTGCAAATAAGTAACAACAAGTTAATAATTTACAAGCAATATTACGTATAAGAAGTAGTAAGGTGTAATAAATAACCTTCTCTATCGATATCATATCTTTAATCAAGGAAGTATGCTCGGCGTAAAGACTAACATCAACACCTAGGTTATTTCCGGCGTTATCTAAAACTTTCGCAGCCCAGTGCGAATTCATCATCATTATTTATAACAAGGAGCGAACGAATCTGATCTTCTCGCTCACTAAGCAAAGAGTTCTGGCGAAGCAATTCATCTCGCTCAATTTGTAATTCAAGGAGAGATTTTTGAAAAGTCGCTAATGCCTGTGCACCATTGTTAGTAATGCGATCTTTATCATCTATATGGTCGCTAATTTTCTTCCTCAAAACTTTGATTTCTTTATTGGACTCAAGAAACATTCGTTTAAATTGGTTGGCGGCACTTAAACCAGATCTATGTTCGATTTCTAAAAGACGATATTTGGACCGAAGTTCATTTAATGAAAGGAGTTAATTTTGTTTGATGAACTACTTAAAGAGTCGTTGAGGTGAGCGAGAAGAAGGTTATTATCCATAGGATCGGAAATGTATGGAGAAGAATAGCCTCATCGGAGAGATTATATACATCTCGAAAGTAATAAGTCGGGTAGCAATAGGCGACCATTAAAATAAAAATAATAAAAGGAGGTAAAATTTTATACCATAAAGTTGCTGATTGGCATTTTGAAGAGAGGACACCTTATCCTTTTGGGAAGTAAGTTCGGTGTTTAACTTTTGAATTCTCTCGTCTTTCTCACGAGATGACGCAGCTTCGGTCTCTAATTCCTGAACCTTCTCGCTCAACCGCAAATTCTTCTTTTCAAGATTATTGCGCCTTCTCTCAAGGTCTGAGGCAACTACAAAGGAAGATCTTCCAACCTAGGAAAGGAGATAGAAAAGCTGTTAATACATATACAACAATATAAAGTCAATGGGGAGATATGATTGTATACATACCAAGGATCCAAGCGCATTCAAGAAGTCAGGAGACATAGTTCTAGAGACTCCATTGAAAGAATCATTGCCTTCCAGTAGAGTGGCATTGCACACGTTTGCGAGAGTCCCGCAAAGAGAAGCTAGGGGAGCATCTCCCATTCCTTGGAAAGAATCAGAGAAGATACTGGACAACTGACCCATAGAAGAACTAGTTAACAGGGTCCCTGTAGCGAGAGAGCGATTCGAATCATGGTCATCCTCATCAGAAGGCTCAGAGTTTGGGTTAAGGCGAGAGGAAGATTGAATCTTTCGCTTCTTAGTTAAGGGGGCAGAGGATTTACTCTTGCGAGCGACAGTTTTACCCTTACTTTTAGTCTTCGCAGCAATAGTTTTTTCAACTTCAACCTTCGCATACACATAAAGATAAGAAACAGAGGCAACAATACTTGTTTTAAATAAGAAGAAAGGAAGTGATTCTTACTTCACTGCAAGCGATCGAAGCAATGTCGAGTATCCTCCGACGGATCATTTTTGTAGCTTCTTTTCAACTGCTATCTCAAAGATTTCACAAATTCAAGCAATTACGTAAAGGAAATTACGAAAGTCAAGTTTAAAGTCGAAAACATACCTCTTTCTTCTTCTCGGGCCATTTGAATTCCCAAGGATGATATCCTGCGAGATTCGCAGAAGAATATGCGAGCCCGCGATATAAGGACCATTTAAGATCAAGGGTACGACCCACCATTTCTCATCTTTGGAATGGCGAGGAGAGGAATTATTGCCTCAGGTGCCAATCAATGTCTTGCATGAGTAATTTGTCTTCGAGAGACATTATCATTTTTCTTCAAACGAACACCCCAAATGAGATCTCGCATTCACCATAGTTATCACCGAGTAATTTTCAAAGAAATTCTCCACGGTGTATTTCTCCACAACTATTTCCAAGTCTGCGAATTTGGGATTTACGGCGGTGTTAGGGTATAAAGATCCTTTGCCCGCACCGCGGTTCGCGAACTCAAGCATCGAGGCGAATACAATCGCCACTTAGTTGATAAAACGGAGAGAATTTTTCATGGGCCAAAATTTCATAAAATAAAGGTAACTCAGGATCATACAAGGGAATAGGGAGTCCCGCGAGGAGCTGACCTAGCGAGACTATAATCCTCTGATCATTACATTGATGATCAGAGAAAAGATTTGAAAGAATGGATGAGGGTTCTTGATCAGGAATGGTTGACAGAGTAAAACCCTTCGAGCAACTTCATTGAACTTCTTCAAAAGGAGTTTTGTATCCACGACTGATGGAAGCCATCTATCAGTATGGGAATGAATGAAAGATCGGAGATCAAAACAGCGCTAGAAAGGTTGAAGAAAAGCTTTGCAGTAGCAGGAGCGCAAATTGCGGAAGGAGAGAGTCAAAGAAAGATTCCACAGAGAAACTAAAGAATGAAAAGGAGGGGAAAAGAAAACTATATATAGGAAAAAAGATCCTCGAGAAAAACGAGGTCATTTAATGCGAGAAGAGACATGAACGGTCAAGAAAAAGTGGTTGAAAGAGACGTGTCAAGAGAAGACATTAATAATCAAAATCCGTGTAAAAGTATAAAAATGAAGATTCTAAAGATAAGCAGTCGCGGCAACGATATTGTAAAAATCTCATGGTACTCTTCCCTCGCAGAGAAGTATGAGGAGAGATAAGAGACGATATTTCATATATATCTCAAAGAAACTCCTAACTTCGCACAAGAATAGAGGCAAGTACGTACTTTTCAAGCACAAAGATTCTTCCTCGCTCGTTCCTTCATCAACAAAGATCAAATATTACTACAACAACGGATTTTTCCTTTAAGATCGCTCTTCAAGCAATATTCAAGGAAAAAGAGGCAAGATGTAGGATCATAATATCGCAATGCATAGGGCTCGCGGGATCAATAAACGACGGTACCGCGAGGGAGACGCAGGAAACTAAAATAGACGACGCAATGGAAAACGACACACAAAACAACTGAAAGACACGGAACCTGGCGAGGGCAAAGAAGTGTCGCGAGATTGAATAGTTGTACACTGGCGACACTTCGCGAGACATTCCCGAAAATAAAGGATAGCTTAGCAGTTGTCATCCACTATGTATTACCCTATATAAAGGGTCGAGTGAGTCTCATTGTGAGGGAGATCTTTTTGGAATTGTTGCGCAAGTCATTAGGAGAGAGAAAGTTTAAGAGTGTTTTACTTGCTAAGTATAATTTCATCTTCCCTGTGTAGATAATTCATGAAATCAATCAATAAACATTCTCAATTATACATCTTTCAATGGACTAATTAACCAAAATATAGTGAGGGGTGTAGTGTGGGAAAACCTGCTACTACACATCCTCTAAGAAAGTTTCAATGATTGAAATAAGAGTTTAGAACACTTAACAATTATTGGATTGTGACATGTTGTGTACTCTTGCACATATGTTGTCCATGTCCGGGAACCATAGTATGCGTACCTGTTGGTTTGAGAAGTCCGGGAACCTAAGTATGCGTACTGGCGTAAGGTTCTTGTCCGAGATTTTCTGCTGGGATTGGTGGTATGCGTACCCGTTCAGGTACTGGCGAAACCCAATTTGAGTCCGGGTATTTCAAGTATGCGTACACATTCGCGTAATTGAAGGTTAAAGTTCTAAAATCGATTGTGTACATGAACTAATACATTTATATATTAAGAAATGCATACTTTGCAAACCGTGGCTATAATGTTCATGATTGATTCAAGTGAATCAAACCGATTTTGCTTCAATTGTGTTCTTGTATACTTTTATGAGAATATAACAATTGAACAACTCTTTAACTAGTCATTTGAATCATTTGAACTAGTTATGGTTAAGATGAATAAGGTTGATATGAGAGTGTTCATATGGCTAACCTTAATTAACTATTGTTGAGCCAACATGGTGTACACGTTTAGGTACGGTTACATAAACCTAAATGAAGGTACATTTGATTTGTGTGTAACAAGCTAAGTTCAATCTAACGGTTGAAAGATATTAGCTTGAATCTAATCAGGTTTTCATCTAACGGTGAATATTGAATGCTTTGATACCAAGGTAACTTAGATTGCAAACCCTGATTTGAAAACTATATAAAGGAGCTCTAGCAACTGGGAAACCTAATCCCCACACCTCCTGTGTGATACTAGTTGTATAAGCTAGAGTCGATTCTCCTTTAACCTTAGGTTTTTCACGATACCATGTAGGTTAACGACTTGAAGACTTCATTGGGATTGTGAAGCCATACTCAACTATTTTCTCTGTAGTTGTGTGACCCGATCTTGCATCTTCTATCGTGTTTGGGTACGATCTTCTTTAAGATTGGCTCGAGATTTATTCTCCGATAGGCAAGATAAAAAGTAATCACAAACATCTTCGTATCATCGTTTGTGATTCCACAATATCTTGTTTCGCTACCATACAATTAAGATTATTGTGAGGTGATTGATATTTCTAGGATGTTCTTCGGGAATATAACTCCGGTATATCAATTGGTTCCTGTTCACCTTGATTTATCAAAATACGGAACAAAACTTGTAGGTATTTCTGTGGGAGACAGATTTATCTATTCTAATAGACTTTTCTGTGTGAGACAAATTTGTTTATCAAGTCTTCGACTTTGGGTCGTAGCAACTCTTGGTTGTGGGTGAGATCAGCTAAGGGAATCAAGTGCATAGTATCCTGTTGGGATCAGAGACGTAAGGAGCGCAATTGTACCTTGAATCAGTGTGAGATTGATTAGGGTTCAACTACAACCCGGTCCAAGTTCATTGGTAGTAGGCTAGTGTCTGTAGCGGCTTAATACAGTGTGGTGTTCAAATCTGGACTAGGTCCCGGGGTTTTTATGCATTTGCGGTTTTCCTCGTTAACAAAACTTCTGGTGTCCGTGTTATTTCTTTTTCGCATTATATTTTTATATAATTGAAATATCACAGGTTGTGCGTTGAATCAATCAATTGGGAAATCCAACATTTGGTTGTTGATTGAGATTGATTGATCCTTGAACATTGGTCTTTGGTGCCGTTCAAGTTATTTCTCTTATATTCAATCGGGCTCGCAAAATTCTATTTGCTGATTGCAGATTGAATTGAGATATAGAGATACAAAACTCTTGGATATACTTTTCTCTAGATTGAGTCTGTCTAGTTGATTCTCTTGAAAGTATATTGGAGTTTGTCTATTCAGATTGTCAAACGAATTGTTGGGTGTGGTTGTTGTACCCACGCTTTTTCAGTTTTGCCCCTTTTGTTTGTGTCTTCTCCTTTATGAAGATTCTCTATGCGCTCTCATGACGTTTCCTTGTGGTTTTAATGAAGATTTTGGGCGGAAGTTTTTCAAGTATGATGATCAAAATTCAAGACTTTAGGCATATTACTCTCTTTTTATGAGAGGATATCTTTTTCTAAAAGAACAAATTCTATCAAAATGCCGGTGTCACTGTAGTACAATGGTAAAGTCACTGGGTGATGATGCCAGTGAACCTGAGTTCGAAACTCGCCAACACCAAATTCTTTACCGGATAAAAAAAAATAAATTATATCAAAATTGTTGGATTACGTACGATCCAAAAACCATTCTTACAATCCTAGGGTTGTTTGGTAATCTGATCGAGTCCATGTAATGTCTACTTAATCACCAATAAAATTATATGAGATCTTTATGAATTAAAAAAAAAAAATAACAATCAGTATCAGAACGGTACTAGTACTACCGCCTCCATCGTCCAAAAACAGCCTTCACATTCCCCTGATTGTCCAAGTGCCTGCCTTCACCATGCTGTCCTATACCCCTATGACTTTTAGCAAGTTGTGTAATAAGTGGAACTCGATTTCTTTCTTCTACACGTGACACCATTTCTGTTAGTATGTATCATAACGTCTGAAATTTGGGCCCCACCAAATTCAGCTTGTATCGTGGCGTTTCCGTTCCGTTACGTCTCTATAAATAGTGACATAACATTTCTCTATCTCTTCTCCCTGTGTCATCATCCATCACGACAGCACCACCCCTTCACATTATCCCCTCCCACACCGTTCAGTATATCCTAGAGTTGAGATTCTAGTTAGCATCATTTTGCTCTGTTTTGCTTCTTAATCTCCACCGAAAACACAAATGCCATCATCTGATTGGAAGAAGCACATGATAATCTCGTATCACATGCAGTACACGTGCTAATTAACATGTCTTAACTCTTAAGCTTAAGTTCAATGACTAAAATACCCACCTTGGACACTGTATGTGAGAAAAAACGCTTTATTCGGAAGCCATGTGATTTCTGCAGCTTTTAATTTACACAACCCAAACCTTTTTTTTCCTCTAGTCGTGCGATGCGATGGGAAATCACACCAAAATGTTTTGATGATGAAAATGAGAAAAACTTTCTTGACCACACACCAAACCTTTCTGCTTAACACGTATTCCAATTTACTTAAAATGCTACCAGATATTACATATCACCAGGAAGTATCCAATCGAAATTAGAAAATTTGCCGAATTTGTATAGTGGTGTATTTATTTCACAGCCATTTGACAATACCCCACGTAAACTCAGCATATTTTCATTTTTCAGTAAAACATTCTCCACCTTAAATAAGGGCAGTTTCGGTATTTTCGCCATAAAAGGAAATTAGAATCAGGGAAAGCTACGTGCTAACATACGCCAGATGCGCATACTTGTTGCTTTCACATAACTCTATAGTCTATACACTATAGTGTGACTGGGAGCCTTATGTTTGTCATAACCTCCATTATTTTTTTAAAAGCTTCAAGAAAGACAGAGAGCAGAGAGATTCAGTCATTCTTTAGTTTCAGTCCTCCTCGAGTAAAATTTCATCACTCAATTTTTTAATTGAATAAAATTTGGTGTTTCGCCATTGTCAAATCAAAAGATTCAAAAGTGCTTCTTCTTTCTTTTTTTTCTTTCTGTTTTGCTTTCTTCGATGAAGTTCAGCTACAACAAATCTCGTCGTCTACTCCACTGCAGATTTCATTTGTTTTAATTCACAGAAACCGAGAATTTCTTTGCAAACTGTGACTAGTCTCATTCAATTTTCATTTTTCCCGCTTCTTGAATGAAGTAGGAGTAATAGTTTATCACTTTCTCTTTCTCAAGGTCTATCTCTATCTCTGTTGCTGTTTATCGGTAATCTTAATTACTAGCACATTTATTATTAATCTAGCTATTTTCTGGTTATGTTCTGGTTCAGGATATCACTCTGTTCTTAAATTACCCTGTTCTCAAAAGGAGAAATTAAAGATGAATACCAGAGTCAGAACAAGAATTCAAACCATGAAAGCAGGAGTAGCTCCAGTGATTCATGAAAAAGTAAGGATTTTTAATCTGATTTGTATCTTTTAATTTACTCCTCTCTGTCAATAATGGGTTTCTTTATATGGTTGTAACTTGTAAAGTTTTACAGAGTCATCAAAGCTTACCTTTTTTAGAAGATATTAATGGGTCCTCAGATTTTCTTCGGTAGATAAGCTTTCGCTTTCTCTCCGTTCATCATTTTGTTTTATATTTTAACTTGGGCAAGTTTCAAAACTGTAAATTTTCTGAGATTACTAGATCAATGTGTAAGGCTGTTTTGCAGATTGTGGAAATTTCTTATCTCAAAGTATTTTATTCGGACAAGAAACAAAGATTTTTTCATAGGTGGGAATTCTGTCTAACTTATTCTGATTTTGTTTTTTCTGGGTGTGAAGATGGAGAAACAAACTAGGATTGCATCAATGGAATCCGAGAAATCTACAACTGCGAGTCGTCGTAGATCAAGAAAAGAGCGAAAAATGGCTTTACAACAAGATGTAATTCATCTCTTTCTCTCTTAGTCTCTATGTGTTTTCATTGTCTCTGTTATAAATTAGTGTAATGGATTCTAATTTTACAGGTTGATAAGCTAAAGAAGAAACTAAGACATGAAGAAAATGTTCACAGAGCATTAGAAAGAGCTTTTACTAGACCATTAGGTGTTCTACCTCGTCTTCCTCCATATCTACCTCCATATGTAAGTACATTTATATGAATTGCAATCATAATTTAGGCGCAAAATTTAGATTCAGAGCTTCTTTATTTATTAGCAATACATTGCATGATAAAAAGTCAAAATTTTGATTTCAGACACTAGAACTTTTAGCTGAGGTAGCTGTTTTGGAAGAAGAGGTTGTTAGGTTAGAAGAACAAGTTGTAAATTGTAGACAAGGGCTTTATCAAGAAGCTGTTAAATCTTCATCTCAATCCGAAGGAAATTCATCAACATCGACAACTTCTAGACATATACCAGTTACTACTAGTACCACTACAGTTTCTTCCAATTCAACCCAATTGGCAACTGACTCGGTTTCGGACCGGACGGTGAGTAATGTTAATAGACCGACGAATGGAAAACGATCCTTGAAAAAGCTCCATCCTCATTCTGTCCAATCATTAGAAGATACTAGGGGTAAAGAGAATCATTCTTGTATTAACGCTACCAAGACAAAGAAAGAGCCAGGTGCAAGAATCAGAACCACGATAAAGAAAGCTCCATTGGTGAAGAATTTTGATCTTAAAAAATCACAGGTACTGTATTGAGCATCAATTATTTCTTATATTATGGTGTTCGAATTTAAATGTATATAGAGAAGTTGAACAAAAGTTTTTTGAATTTCAGCTAGAATGTAGTATAGACCAAGATAAGGTAGAACATAAAATTCATGGAATTCAAGATGAAAGAATGTCAGAAGGGGAAAGCAATAGCCCAAACAAAATTTCGGAGGATATAGTGAAGTGTTTGTCGAGCATCTTTTTAAGAATGAACACACAGAGAAATAGAGGGATGGAGTCTAATGAAAATTGTGAAGAAATGGAGTTTCGAGACCCTTATGGTATTTGTAGTAAGGAGTTATGTAAAAGAGATATTGGGCCGTATAAACATCTTTGCACAATTGAAGCTAGCTCGATGAATCCTTGCTGGAGAACTAACTCTATATTTCTAATCCAAAGACTAAAGTAAGTTTCTTTGAGGTTGCATTGGTTAGGTTTCTCTTAATTGTACTGTAATCCTTTGAATAATACTAGGCATTTACTATGTCATTCGGTTTTCAGGATTCTTCTCGGGAAACTAGCATTAGTTAATTTACAGGGACTTGATCATCAACAGAAGCTCGCTTTTTGGATCAATATCTATAATTCTTGTATGATGAACGTAAGCAGAAAAACTTTTCGACCACCTTCAATAAAATTTCTACATTTTCCCAGATGAATTTGAAATCCATATAATCTTGGTTAATTGAGTATATTGATTTACTGGTATATGCTTCTTCAGGCCTTCTTAGAGCATGGGATACCCGACAGTCCGGAGATGATTGTTGCGCTGATGCAGAAGGTAAACATATACTTACTTACCGGGCTCTATATTAAGGATGTTCTATGACAACTTGCTTTCATATTGACTGGATTTTCTTTATATTGAGGTTGCTACCATCTCCTCGTGTTACTTTATTATTTAGCTAAAGCATCTCTTATTTTTCAGGCAACCTTAAATGTCAGCAGACAATCACTGAATGCGATGACGATCGAGCATTTCATTTTGAGGCTGCCTTATCATTTAAAATCGGTAAGCCATTGTTCATATCAAACTATTTTGCTTTCTACCTTGTTCGAGAGTTCAGAATATGAAAGTGTATTGTTTTCATCAGACGTATTCTAAAGGTACAATAAAAGAGGAAATGACTGCAAAAAGCCTATTTGGATTGGAGTGGTCTGAGCCTTTGGTTACATTTGCACTCTCGTGTGGAAGCAGGTCCTCTCCAGCTGTAAGTTTTCCTTCCCTAAATTTCCTATTCATTCAACTCAGCTAAGAGCGACAATATTAGCTTCCTCAATATGCTAAAATTTTGCAATACCGTCTTATCTGAAGGTGAGAGTATACACTGCTTCCCAAGTTGAAAATGATCTTGAAACAGCAAAGAAAGACTACTTGCAAGCAGCAGTTGGCATCTCAAAATTGCACAAATTAGCGATTCCAAAATTGTTAGATTGGTACATGCTGGACTTTGCAAAAGATTTAGAATCATTATTGGATTGGATATGTCTGCAATTACCGACCGAGTTAAGGAAGGAAGCACTCAACTGTATTGAGAGACGACGAAAGGAACCTGTTTCACAGTTTGTAGAAGTGATGCCCTATGAATTCAATTTCAGGTATCTTTTACAGCGGTAATATTACGTTTGTCATAGTTAATCTCTAGTTTGTACAGACTATTGGGGGAGGGTCTGTAGACATCTACAGTAAAGGAAGAAAATAAGCTTATATAGATATAGAAATCTATTTTTAGATAACATATAAAATCTATCAAATCTGTTGTATGTAATTGGGAGGGGGGTGTTGGTTTTCATTCATAAAAGAAAGGTTTTGCGGTTTTGGGTTGTTTTTTTTTACTCAAAGAATTGAATGAAAAACAGGAGATTCTTTGTGTTCATTGCTGCCATTCTCTAAATGATTTAATCATCTAATGTTCACATTGCTGATTAGTTCATGCCATGACCGTTTTGCTGTGATCAAGTTTTTATTGTTATGTGTTTCTGTAGCAGACATCTATAAGAAATTATGTCACCATGAAGTAGTTTGAAGTGAAAACAAGATCGTATACGGTCTGAAATTAGCAAAGATATTGTTGTTGTCTTTATTAGGCCGACCGAGCGAAGCGAGGGAGGACTTTATATATGGTGACTTTGTGTCAATGTGAAGCGTGACATTTTTTTCCAATTAGACATAAAAGATTGGATTTGGTTCAACGATGAAAGGACGACACTGCCCCTCTAAATCAAAATTTCTTTTTTTTCCTTTAGATATTTTCGTAAATAAACCCAAGAGGAAGGACACTAAGGTATTAGACATTTTCGTAAATAAACCAAAGAGGAAGGACGGTAAGATATTAGACATTTTCGTAAATAAACCAAAGAAGAAGGGCAACTAGATATAAGAGCCAAATTTTATTATAATTTCTTATGTATCCTATTTCTTTAGGGTATAATGGACAACCAAACTTTAATATAACATATCTAAAAATCCTTGCCTTGGAATTTTATAAATTTTATCTCGTTGGAAAGGTTTTAAAAAAATCTACGCAATGAGTATAAACAACAATATTAAATTCAGAGTTTTTACGAAAAATTTGGAAAAATACTTATCATTTTAGGCACAATTTTGAAAATAAAATGGAGATCCATTGTGCAAACTACCACAGAATGATATATAATACTCTATGTAACCATATTTTGGTTTTATGCATCAACTAATTTTATTTTGCAACTAATAACACGATGTACTCTCTCCGTTTCAAGAAAAAAAATGATATTTTCACTTTAGCCATAAATTTTCTTTTACAGTCCAATTGCAGCAGTGTTTCCTTTTTTCTTCATCGGTCGGCCTTCCCACCGTGGCAGCGGTCATCTAGTTTAGTTTGTTTTTGTCAGAGCGATTGGCTGTGATACCTGATGTCACTCTTTTCTTGATTTTATATCCAAGATTGTGAGGCAATGGTGAAACTAGATTTGTTATCTAGAGAGAAATTAGTTATTAGATGTGAAGAAGATATTGAGACAGCTTTACAGCGAAGAAGATTGGGATCTTCCATATGGAATTCAAGTAAGTGGTCCTCTGTTTAGCTATAATGAGGCAAAGAAACAATTTGCTTACAAAAGGCAGAGAAAGAAAGTAAGAGAGGGGACTAGTCACTACAACAAACTATATTTGATTAATACTACTGTACTAGTGCTATCCCAACTCACCAACCCAATCTTTTATATTGAAGATTCCCAAGCGTTCAATTCATTTGCTGTGAATCCCTCCTATTACAGATATCTTTGATTCATCAAAAACCCAAATTCAACCCTCCCTGGAAATTGAATGTAATTGACAAATACATTGTCTTCATTTTTATTTTATTTTTTGATGCTAAAGATTGAAACCTTTATTGGGCCGGACCGAAATGTTTATGATGACCTTTATACTTACCACTTTTTTCAGAAAAATCTAAGTGATCAATTACCACAAAAAGATTGGAAATGGTTAGGGTATAAAAACCAAAAATGTCACTCCTTTTTAGTCCAATTACTATAACTCCTTATGTATCCTATTTTTTTAGGGGTATAATTGGCAACAAAACTTTAATATAACATATCTAAAAATCCGTGCCTTGGAATTTTACAAATTTTATCTCGTTGGAAAGGTTATAAAAAATTCTACGCAACGAGTACAAACAACAATATTAAAGTTAAAGTTTTTGAGAAAAATTCGGAGGTATTTATCATTTTAGGCACAATTCTAGAAAATTAAATGTATATTCATTATGCAAACCACCACAAATGATACATAATACTTTATGTAGCAAAATTTTGGTTTATGCATCAACTAATTTTCCGTTGCAATTAATAAAACGATGTACTCCTTCCGTTTCAAGAAAAATGATACTTTCATTTTAGGCACAATTCTAGAAAATTGAATGCATAGCCATTATGCAAACCACCACAAAGGATGCATAACACATCATGCAACCATATTTTGATTTATGGATCGACTAATTTTCCGTTTCATAAAAAGTGATACTTTCATATCCCGCTTCAGGAAAAGTGATACTTTCACTATGTTTCGGGAAAAGTGATACTTTCTCCCCGTTTCGGAAAAATGAAACTTTCGTTCTGTTTCAGAAAAAGTATCACTTTTTCCGAAACGGGGAGAAAGTATCACTTTTTCTGAAACGGGGCGAAAGTATCACTTTTTCTGAAACGGAGCGAAAGTAATCGTAGACAAACCCCATCTTCAGATTCTTCTTCGGTCGGCCTTTCCACCGTGGCAACGGTCGTACTAGTTAACTTGAAACAAGTACATTGTCTGGCTCTCGATAATGCTAGGAGGAGTATCAGACCAGACTCTAGTAATACCAAATCTTCTGCTGAATTTAGCTAATCTATCAGCAGATTTATTGCAAATCCTAGGAATGAAATTACACTCTCAATGTGGGATTGTTTTTAAACTATTCATAGCATCAAGCAGTATGTCTTCGTTTTCCCACGCAATGACTGGAGACAATTTGTTGATGTACTATTCCCTTGAGATCTGTTTCAAAGACTACATGGTTATACTGCAACTCTTTACTCCAGTTTACTGCGTCGAGAAAAGCTAAACATTCCGCATGTTCAGAGTTCATTATTCCTGCATAGCACTTTGACTGACATCCTCACCACTTTCCTGCATAATCATGCAAAACAAGAGCAATCCTGTTAGTCCAAAGATTAGGGTCGAAAGAAGCATCACAGTTTATAGTAACAAAAGGATAACTAGGGGGTTTCCAGTGTGGTGTTGATGTTCTATCCTGCAGTGTATAATTAACATTCCCCTGTTTAGTACCAAGGCTTTCAATGTATCTAGCAAAGCTTAATGCCTTCCTAGCTGTATCTGCTGGGTTCACTTTTTTATTTTGGAAATGAGCTTCGCATCTTTCATTCCATATTGAAACAATCATGGCAATGTTCAACCAACCAGTTTGAGATGTCTGTTGTTGATCTTGTAGGACCCAACTTTCAAACACCTCTGCAATATCATCAAATCTCCCCGATATGACACTAGAGCCACCAGGAACTTGCTTCCAGACTGCTCTTGAGAAAGGACAGAAAAACAGGATGTGCGTTGTACTTTCAACAGATTGAGAGCATAACGGGCAAGACTGATTGATGTAACTGCATACTTTGGCAAGTCTTTCCTTTGTTGGCAAAAAATCTGATAAGCATTTCCAGAAAAAATGCTTAACCCCCTCGGCCACGTATATTCCAGAACTGCTTCCAACTAACATTTGTATTTTGGATATTAGTGGAAAACTGCGTAGTACCCAAACGAATGTAATTCACTTTGCTAATTAGAATTTCTTTTTCTTTGGTCTTTCTCCCGTTAAACCTACTATTTATACTCTCATATACACTAGTGCATGTTACTCAAGGGTTCACATGTTTGTATGTTTTATAGGATCTGTTGACAAGCATCTGAGTGACATTATTTTGACGTTTTGGTGCTATTTCTCCATGATACTCGAACAAAAACTAAGATAATATTTTCAACGTCCACCACATTCTTAGATTCCTTACAAAAGATTAGTACACTTCCTCATACGTGATCTTATCATTTATATTGGTTTGATTTTCGACTTATATTAAATGGTAGCCAAAATTACACTAAATTTGTTTCTATGGTTTTTCTTGTTGATATGTTCTCCATTTTGTTTGTTTCTTTTCTGTATTTGGATTAAGATAGCCCATGTAAGAAATTCGTTGGTCCATTAGCACACTAAAGTGATTTCGTACAGAAGCCCAATTCAAACTATTAAAGACAAATAGGGGTGTGCAAAAAAACCGGAACCGCGGTTTTCACCCGCAACCGTCCGCAAAATTGCGGGTGAAAACCAATCCGCAAGAGGCTACGGACCGGACACGGTTGAGTTTTCAAATCCGCAAGGTTTAGCGGTTTGGTTGCGGTTGGATTCGTAGAACCGCGGTTTTAACCGCACCGTAGGGTAGTAAAGGCCTTAACTTCCCTATCTAGTTCCGTGGGCTTGTGTAGCCACAATTTTGGGTTTTATATATAAACCATGATTCTAAAGCATGTTAGCACAATGTAAATACCGAAAGCACCAACAAAAATTCTAGTCACATGACATGGCCCAAACATTAAGAGATAAGAACATAAAACATAAATTAAATCTTTTCAAGACCCATATAATTTTCATTACCAAACAGCTAAGAATAACATGCCAAGTTGTCAATGAATTAACATTGCATTCTTTGTCTATCTTTCTTAACTTAGTTTTTTGTTTTTTTTTTTACTTTTTTTTTTTTTTTTTTTTTTTGAGTAAATCCGCGGTTGATCCGCAACCGGACCGTATCATCCGTGGATCCGCGGATGAAAAAACCGCGGGTGATTGGACCGGACACGGTTTGATTTTCTAAAACCGCAACTTTTACGGTTTGGTTGCGGGTGACCCCTAATCCGCAACCGTCCAACCGTTGCACACCCCTAAAGACAAATGACTTGCACTACAGAAAAATGGTGTAGCCCAACTCCACTAGGCGACAAAAAGAGGATGTTGTCCTAATCCTTGAATGTGTTATTTAACCATATATATATATTTAATCCAATGTTACCCCTCACTAGCCCCTAACCATTTGCGCTATACTAACCATCTGCGCTACAATATCATACCCGATATGAAGACCAAATTTCGTTCATTCTTGTTTGATTGAAATCAACTAAAATTTTGGCAAGTTTACGGTCAAGTTACTTCTTATAAAACGTTATTAGTAGTTCAATAAGTTCCGACTGTCATCTATTTATGAAATAAAACAATAATATCGGGTGAGTCATAAAAATAAGTTTGATCATGTTATTTTCCCCAAAGAACACAAAGAGAAGCCGAAGAACACGACTAACAACATAAGAATTTTTTTTTTTTCTGTTCGGTCCACTAAACAAGAACAAGGCGGAAACATTTTGTTTGGTACGAGGGTACAAATGTCAGATATGACAATTTAATTTTTTTCGAGACAGTTGTTCGTAGTCAACAACTCTACTTGATGGTCGAACCGTGTTAATTGAACATTTTGTGTCAAGAGATTACCTTAATAGATAACATTAATAGTTTTAATTTATTAACGCATTATAATGTTTATTACCTACAAGTAGGCCTCATCAACGACACTTAACGTAACGGATATTGGCTCGCGCCTGCCGTTGCAATTAAAATTAGCGGTTAACCGATATCCGTTAAGTTCCGACGGAAATATGAAATTCAAAACCATTATCGTTACGTTGGACTTACCGGATAACGGATATTTTTCTGGTACCATCCGGTATGTCACAGGACAAACACAAAATAGGTTTAAAACACAGAACAATTACACAGAACAACTTCTAAATCCAAGAAAACAAGTTCTAAATCCATGCCACACAAAAAAGAACATACAGATATTCATGTTCTAAACCAAATTACATGTTCAGAATCTTCAGATGTTCTAGCAAAAGAAAAAACCATGTTTTTGCAAAAGAAAAGACTAAGGATTAAAGGAACTCCATCTCCATTTGTTGCAGCAACTGCAAATGCATTCCTCCATCTCCAGATTCTCCACTTCCAACTGCATCTGCAAATGCATTCCTCCTTACTCCTTAGTCCTCAACTTCTGCATTTTGAAAGGAAAATCAAAAGTGTTACACAGTTAAGCAATTTAAGCTGGCAATGTCAGTGCAATAAGCCAATAAATATAAAAACAAATAAAATATTAATATGTAAGGAAACTTACCAGTAACACAACTATCACTGTCACTGAGAGGGAGATCTGGAAGCCAATCACCCAAACAAAACAATGCTTCAACAAGTTCTGGAGCTAATGAACTCCTGTGAGATGTGAGAACCCTGCCACCAATACTAAACATAGATTCTGATGCTACACTTGTCACTGGAACTGCCAATACATCTCTTGCAATCCTTGAGAGAGTTGGGTACTTAGGAGCATGATTCTTCCACCAACTTAAGATATCAAACCTCATTTCTTCAGTGGTTGTGCCTTTAGGAAGAATTGGTTCTGCTAAGTATGTCTCCAATTCTGACTTCTCAACCTCAAACATATTGTTTTCCATAATAAAATCATCATAACCAAATTCATATGATGTTGTTGTACCCGCAGAGATCTCAAATCCAGTTGAATGCATTTCGCATCAAAATAATCTGGAGTCAGTAGTGTTGGTTTCATAAGCACAGAAAAGATCATTGAGTTCAAGCTCAAATTTGTTATAGTGACTTTTATAGTTTTCCACACCATATACTCTCTTCATAACAAACTCCACCCATTTAGCCTTGTACCTAGGATCTAAAACAACCCCAATGCCCATCAAAGTGTTACTTTCTTTCCAAAGAGCCATTAAATTTCATCCTCATATTCTTGGCCATGTCTCGATATACTCATGCTCACTTGATTCCCAGATCTTAATGCATCTATTAACTTCTTGCACCCCATTATAATACAAATTTGTTGTGGGATACTTAATCCCAAAGAAATTTGGTTGAAATGACATCAAACAATTCCAAACATTCACATATATGTACTCCTTGTTGCCACTCCTTAGAAGTTGGTAGTATCTTGAAGTCATTATCCAAATCAGCTAGCCTAACAAAAGCTTGTCTCGGAAAAATTGCATCCTAAAGCATCTTAAAGGTGGAGTTCCACCTGGTATCCACATCTAAACCCACAGACCTTGAAGCAGGAAGCTTAACTTGGGCAGCACATTCAAATATCTCTTTTCTAGCCTGACTTGCTTTGACATATTTTACACACTCTCTAACTGCATCTATAAATGGAGCAGCCACTCTCATTCCACACCCTACAATCAAGTGCAATACATGATTACTACACCTCATTTGGAACATATTCCCATTAAGAACTAAACAATCTTTGCTATCAAGCCATTTATTCAGATTTTCCATCATAACATTGTTGGAGCTAGCATTGTCAGCAGCTACAACAAAAAGCTTAGTGTCTATGTTCCAATCTAGACATACTGATTTCACTACAGATGCTAGAACTTCTCCGTAATGTGGAGTATATGCTAGTGTTTTCTTAATCGGTTTCCACTCATCATCTATGTAATGCATTGTCACACAAAGAATAACCATCCTTTGTATGCTTACATGACCACATATCTGTTGTTAAACTACACTTAGATGTAATTGTCTCAAATTGTTCTTGTAATTGCAGCTTGAACTCAGTTCTTAGTTTCATGATATCTTCCCTAATCAGTATTCCTAGTGTAAAGCTTAGCAAACAGGATTTAAAGACTTCACAAACTCAACAAAATATGGATGCTCAACTATAGTGATTGGATAACCATGTTTAGCAATCATCTTGGCAACAAGTATCCTAGTAGCAAAAACATCATATTTCCAATTAGCAAGCTTAGTTTGTGCATTACCTATTTTGATTGTAGTAATCTTTCTTTGTCCTTTCTTGTTCTCAGGCTTTTCTTTGCAGGTTTTAGCATGGTACCATAATTTGCTGGTTCCTTGGCTAATGGGTGCAGGCATTCTCCTCTTACAATGTTTGCATTCAGCTATAAGTATCCCAATCTCCTTACCTTTTAACATCTTATTTTCAATTAACCTTTCAAAATCATTCCAAGCATCAGACCTTACTGCACGTAGTTTTTTCTTTTCTTCAGCTATAATTGGATCTTCATCTACTTCTATTTCTACTACTGCTTCTTCTGTTGGAGGTGCAACAGCAGCAGGTGTTGAATGAATTCCTGAACCTTGAACTTGGTTTGATGCAGAAGGTAATTGAGATGCAACTGAAATTGAGGGAGAGGGATTGCTTCTGCTTGATGAACCAACATAATTGGATGCTCCTCTTTCCCTTTCGGACATGATTAATTTCACGAATTGAAAACCCTAATTTCAGAAACCCTAAATTGAAAATTTAGTTTTTAGGATTGAAATTAAACTCAAAAGAAATAGAAGAAGATAACCCTAGTTTTCTAATTAATCACACATGATTTTTATAGAGAAGATGATGATTTTGCTCGAATTGAAAGGAAGGAGATGAGGGGTGAGTTTTTCTTCTCTCGTTTGAGTTACTGAACCAGCTGAAGAAGTGATTCTGTCGAAGTATAGTAACCTAGGTATAAGAATTCACACGTGCTAGTCACACGTTAGAGGATATCCGAACTTAGGCTAACGGAAATAGCCTAACCGGTACCGTTACGGTAGGATAAAAATATCCGCTACATTATCGGTTACGGATAACCGATTACCGATATAACGGAACTAAACCTAACGGAAACCGGATAATCGGATTCGGCTAACGGATATCCATTGACAGGCCTACCTACAAGGTGGGTGGGAGGGACACTGGTAGAAGAGTTTAAGATAATAATTTAAAATTATAAAGGTTTTCAAATTCTGTATTGAACACGTTATACGGAAAACATAATCAATACGTTATTTGAAATGAACAACGAACCTTATATTATATCCATAGCAATATCATATGAAGGTTTCCGAACTACATGAAAAGGACAAAAGTAAAAGTAAACAATAACAGTAAAGACACCGAAATATAAGATAGAATAAGACAAACATCAGACACAATTAGAAGAAGAACAATTATGTTTCCGCAATTTGATTTCATTACAATTTTTTTCATGGCCTATAAAAAATGAAATTAAGACAAAATAAATTCAAATTGCAGTTGAGCTGCACTCATCATCAACTAAATAGTATTCAGTCCACTGATGAACATATTTGCACCCGTGCTCCAGTTGAACCAAAGTGACATATTTTCCATCAATATTTATACTATCATTCTTCATCAACAGCTTAAATCAGCAAGGCGTTTGAAATACAACATAAAGACACTGCAAGAGTATCTTGGATGAATCAAATAGAAATTGTTGATATCAAAGTGATAGTCTTTTATAAGAACATCGACAAAACGTTCTCCTCACAATATCAAAGCAGTCATAAGAAATTGCGACGATTTTGTAACCAAAGCAACCATTTTTCTGAGAGATATCGAGAAATTTGTTTCCAAGAAGAAGCAAAGATTAAATTTTGAACGATTTACTTTGTCTTTAATTATTCAACATCCCTGTATAGTAGACCGACCCTAAACAAAAATTAACCTTTTTAAAATCCTTAGAAAATTCATCTGCCAGCATGTATACATGTACATGCTTAGTTCCATTGTAATTAGGTTCACAGAATGTACCGACTGCGAGAACAATTGTACTTGGTGGACTTCTAATTAAATGTAGATGTTGATGGGGCATTGCTCGGTTGAACCCACAAGTTTTTTATCTCAAGCTTGTTGTTAATGTAGTTGAACAAAACAATATCTTGGTTTGTAGTCTACTAAGTCAAGTCTCGGACTAGGTTTAGAATTTGGTAGTTGAGTATCAAACATCACCCTCGAAGACCGAAAATTGATGAAGACATTTGGATAACTTCGTCAACAAGGTATGTGAAGACTGAACCATTCTATTTTACTCACTATCTTACCATTTTATCTATTTGAGACTATATCGTATGACTTCTGGTAGATTTATTGCAAAGAATAAATTTTGAGTCAATCTTGTCTTCTTAAACATTTCTAAATATGATTCAAGCATTGGATGTTCAAAGGTCCTTAATAATATTAGTTCGAAATAATTTATCGTTCAAGAATTAATTTGTGGATCAATTGAAAATTGTGCAAGCAATGATTTTATCATTTGGAAATATTTCAAACATCAAAAGAGATTAATTCAGAACTTATGATGTTTCAACTCAAAGTAGGTTGGCGAACCATCTCGTAAACCATAGATATCCGAGTTTCTGAAATACATGAAGGTTGATGAACCAGTTTGAAAACCTTAAGTTCAGAACGGGACAGTTCACGATACGTGGTGATATGAATTTTTAATATTGGTGTATGATGCGTGTCGTAACCACAACAAATTAATTAATATTTTTCCACCTAATTAACAAGTAATATAGTGTAGTCAAGTTCGTTCCCACGAGGAGCAAGAGATTCTTAGTTGTAAAAATTGTCACAAAAGGGGGTGTAAAGCAAAAGAAAGTAAACAAAGCAATTAAAAGATAAAGTTGAAATCAATAAGAGAGACAAGACCAAGGAATCCTTATTCGTTGCAAAACAATGATTCAAGTTATGTTTTTCATCCACATGTTATTAGTCAAAGATTATCACCAACCGTAGGATAGCAGGTTCGCTTAGCTAGCCCCAAAATCCCTTATTTCACCGAGTAACAAGTCCGCTTAGTTATCAGATTCTATTCAAAAGAACCACCTTGAGGTTCGCTTACAAGATGTAATTCCCCGAATGCATTAAGATCTATGAATTTAGGTTTAGTACTAGTAGTTAAACTCGGTTCGCTTGATCCACTTTCTAGCGTTGTTTTTACACACAATCGCTCCACGGAATCCCTCCGCAAGGTCTCGTGTTTTCTACTTGTGTAAAGTGTCGAGAACGATTACGTATTCCCTAACTTATACTAGATTTAGGTTGAATTAACAAATCAATTTAGCGTGCACTCTAAACAACCTATCAATCAACCATGAATGTATAAACATTCCTATTAGTAAAAACAAACGATAATCATGTGAAAAACTTCAAGATAGAATTGAAACAAAACTCAAATCATATATTAAGAACTAGGAATTCATCCTCAATCAATAAGAAAATTAGCTACTCATGTTTTTGAAATTCACACAAATAATAATTAAAAGGAGAATTTTTAAAGTTCACACAAATAATTAAAAAGAAGAATTTTGAAAAGCAAGCAAAAACACAAGTGTTGTGTGTGTAGAGAGGTGTGTCAAAGATATGTAAAAGGTGTGTAGAGAACTTCTCTACTTATAGGCTTCAATGTTCTCCAAATCTTCCAAGGAATAGAATCCTCATTCCATAATAATTCAATTTCCAAATTCAAGTCTTTCTCATCTTCCATCTTCTCTTTCCAAATTTGAGCCAAATTCTCCATCCAATTCCAAGTCCAAGTCTTCATACCCATGAGTAGAATCCACACAAAAATCTGCACATATTGGTCCGCCGAAAGCTCGTATTATGGCGGAATTTGGCGGAATCCAAAGACCGAATCTTCTCCGTCAAAGGAATATTCCGTCACGGCACCATCCAAGTTAATCTGTCAAACCGTTAGTCCACCTGGGTCAAAGGAAGAGTGAGTCACCAACAGTCAGCTTTCTAACTCAGTGATTAGTCTAACTAGGTCAGGTTGAATCGTCTGGATCGTTCATCGGACTCACTGAGTCAACTCGCCAGAGCAGAAAACCGGCCGAGTTTCATTTGTTTCAGGGCTTTCTCGGGCCAATTTCAGGCCGTTCTGTCTTCAATTCCTGCACAATTTGTATCCTAACATACATCTAATTTAGCAGCTTCACTTCATTCTTGCACAATTGCTGCTTCAACAGCTTTCATTCCTGCAACAAAGCTTCACTCATCAGCTCAGCACCACCATCTTCTTTCTTCACTCAAACCCATATGTTAATTCGACCTCCAATTTCTACCAATTTCAACCCATTGTTTCCCTGTCTTCTCTATTCACAGTACTACTATCAACAGCTGCAGATTGCAACATCGTCAGAACTGGTCAAATTTTACTGTAATTTCATCCTCAGAACCAAATCCATCATTCAACAGCAGCACTTCTTCTCTACTTTCTCATCTTCGATTCTTCTTCAATTCACATCAAAATCTTAAATCAACCACAAACCCATCACCGTTCTTGAACCAAAACCAAATCTGAGAGCAACCATCATCATCATCACCTTGCAGAGATCGAATCATCATAAACCCTAACCCTTCCTGTTAATCGACAGCAGCAACAGACCTGACTAATTCATTGCCATCTCTGATTTCTTCTCAATCGAAACCCATCTTCTCTGCATCAGCGAATCTCCCTGTTTCAGCGATCTCAGTTCTTTGAATCACAACAAAGATCAATAACAGCAATGCACCTGCAGCTCCTTCCTTTTCTCGTAGATTCTTTGTACTTCTCGCTCTTGAGTTCATCGACAATTTCAAATTTCTCTTCTCGATTCACAGACCCCATCTCCCTGAGCGCATATGAAACCCTAATTTCTCTTCATCAATCCTCTCGATTTTGCTCTCTCGGTTTCAATCAAACCTCCTGTTTCAGATCTGCATCAAACTCACTGATTCCTCTCGAAATCCTCTTATTTATCGATTTCACAGCAACAGCCGCTGCTCAACCATTGTTTCTCTCAATTTCAGATGTAAGAGTGAACTAATGATTGAGAGAAAACATCTCTCGAATTTAGGGTGTAAGAGTAGGGTCTCATTATTCAAGATCTGTTACCTTGCTAAGGGCTAACCATCTGGCAGCCCCTTAACATTTGCTGGCTGTCTTTTAGTACTTCTCCAAAAGAGAGTTGTCCCTTAACCTTGGGTCAGCTCCATATATCACTCCCCTGTAAGATGACAATTTCGCCCTTTTTGCTCAAATTGGATAATTTCTTCTTCTTTTCGTTCGTGCGACTCTATAGTAGCTATAAAACTCAAAACAAGCGTAAAATAGATAATTTACAAGAAAGCATAACCAATAGATAATAAATAGGATGTATTCTACACCCTATCAGTGTAAAAGCCGAAGCAGTTTGGAAACCTGGTTCACGAACTGTGTCTGAAAAGACGAGGGTACCCAATTATACCTCAATCTAAAACTTTTCCACCTATAAGTCCTTTCTCCGAAAGTGATTGTCTATGGACTGAGTCGAGACAATACAACTAATTGGTTCACACTTCGTGATTTGTAGAATCCTTTTGACGAATCCTTTTCGTCAAAAGTGTTTATGGGTGAAAACTACTCCTGCGAAATTTGGTAATTTGGGGTGTGGATGAGGAATGAATTTAAACCTTAAATAAATGCACTGCGCGCAGTGAGTGCTTGTAGATTCGAGAGATCAATCTGTGCAAGTCCGGCCTAAACCAAGAAATGGTCGTTCCCAGGACTTGTTTCGGTCACAAAGTGAAGGAGATGGGGTTGATCTTAGGGAGGGAAGCGAAGAAGGTGTTGAGAATGTGAAGGTGTAGACTTGCTTATGACTTGTAACAGAAAGTGAACAAGCTTACGATTGGTGTAAGCGAGGCTCTGGTGTTTTCTTGTTGTTTTTCTCTGTCGTTTGGAAATAGGGCGAAGAACCTATTTATACAAGTCATTGAGTCTTATTCACGTCTCTCGTGGGAAGTGGAGGAAGTGGAGTGATGGAGTAGTGGAGTTGTGCGTTGGTGATACACGACCAGCCTTGCCCACTTCTCCTGTTCATCTCTAACCGTCCATGACTTCCTAACACGTTCTTGTGATGGCGTGTTGCACGCTGCACGCTGTAAACCGCCAGACCAATACCCCAATATGTATCCCCCCAATTTGTGACATGATTGATGTCTAGAATGTGTGGATCGTGGATCCACGATAGGTAGCATGTAATACGAATTGAATAACTGTGTTATTCAGGAAGTCGATACTTGTGAAGTATCGTGTGTATTTTATGTGTCTTTGCATCATGGTGTGGTAAAGTGATGGGTAATGACACATCACTAACCAATTAACTCCTGACCAGGGCTGTATAACCAAGATGGTGAAGTTGGACGGATGAGATGATCTTTGAGACACCCATCTCATGACCGTTGATGAAGTTAGGGTTTTGAAGAGGTGCGCGGGCATCACTCTTCAGCTTGGCCGAAACCAAGCATGGGATACAACTTTGGCCTAACCGACCATACATGCGTGTAGATGGCATGATGGTGTAGGCGCCTATACCCCATTACCTCATGAAAGCATGATCTGGGTCACTCAATTCATCCTATGAAATCGAGTGGTCGAGATCGATTTGCGACCAAAAACTAGTGCCGCAAGGGCCGCACGTCACGCCCTCTTTTCAAGCGCACGTTCCAAGACGACCAATCTTGGTCGGTCTTGGCCGATTGGCCTGGTGTGAAGGTGGTAGGCTGATGTCCACGCCTATACCCGAATATCCCATGAAAACGTGATCCGAGCCATCCAAATCGTCCCGGAAGTTGAGTGGTCGAGATCGGTTGCGGTTTGGGAGGTGTGACCACGCTAGTTTGAGCGTGCGTTTTGGATTAGCCAGGCATGATATGCCTTGGCCGATCGGGTTAGGGAATAGATGGGTCCACGGTGGTCATGCTGGTATGACCGGACCTGCTTAATCTAATCATGGACCCTCCGTTCATGCCGGAGAAGATGGACGCTCGTGATGCTCAAAACCCTAATTTTGGGTTTCAAAGCCGTGCGTCTTCTCTTGTTTGGGCGACGATTTTGTCACGACCAAACATGGTTGGTCTTGACCGATTGGTCAAGTGTGTAGGTGGGCCCACGGTGATCGTGTTGACATGCTCTGTGCCCTTTGAATCTACATCTACACCCTCCATCTATACTTGCGAAGATGGATGGTTGAGGTTTGTTTTGCGACACATGTAATATGCCGCAAACCCTAATTTAGGGTTTTCCGTCCATAATGCTTGGTATGAACGTTTTTTTTGCAAGCTAGGCCAATGGCCGACCGTGCGGGTTCCGCATTGGTTCGGCAGTGGATATTCCATACCTGCTTGGGGGTGATGGAATTGATCTGGGTCATCCAATCATGCTTATGGAGTTGGATAATGCGATCATATCCGGACTGATACGGTCAATCCGGATGCTCAATCGGGCTAGTATAACACACCGAGAGGGGCTCAATCGGGTTAGTATAACACACCGAGAGTCAGCCTGTACGGGTATTTCGTACATGGTTTCATTATAGTGCTTGGAGGTTCGTGTTACTCTGTAAGAGTAACACTCAGTCGTCATGCCACACTGGTAATGAGCACTGGATATACAAGGCTGATTAGAAATTCACAGGATGGGATTGTTGCCACATGCTCCAACCTGGAGGAATTTCATGTATTCACGGAATGGGATTGTTGCCACATGCTCCATTCTTGGTGAATTAAGTGAGGGAGTATCCAACACTTATTAATGGCTTTATCCTTTACAAGATGTCAGCGCATAATTTTTCTGGTTTTTATGATTTTAACCTCAAATGAAAACCCACCATCAACATTAAGTCCCCTGCCTAGCACATAATGGTTACACTATTGTGGGGTAGGCATGAGATGGTGACATATTTATATACTGAAATGACCAAGCTAAAGTGAATACATATTTACTCTGGATAGTTTCACATCGTCAGCGTTGCCCGAACTGGTTGGTTCGATTAAGGATGCGAAGGAAACGGACTTGATCTCGGTGAGTCGCTTTGGTTCCTCTTGTATATATCCGAGCTCGGCCCCTTCTTCATGTGTACTTCTTTCATCATACACGGCTTCCCTCGGGTATATCTCGATAAGCCTCGTTGATTGTTATCCCGAATTAGCGACCTTCATAGGTGGTAAGTAAAGACTCCTTTTCCTCCTGGGATTCTGTCGACTTGCGAGATTATAAAGAATCATCTCTCGCGGTCGTTTATTCTACATCTCGTATTACTCGATCTTCTGATTGACTGATCGATTGATTTGATTTTTTTTTTTTTTTGTGCGCTCATAACCTCCTCTCCTTTGCAGTTTATCATGGAAGCGGCGGACGATCATTCTGTTGCTTCCCCAGAAAGAAGTTTCGAAGTTGACAAGCCCGAAAACCGTGCACACGAAGATGTAATGCATTAAGATCTATGAATTTAGGTTTAGTACTAGTAGTTAAACTCGGTTCGCTTGATCCACTTTCTAGCGTTGTTTTTACACACAATCGCTCCACGGAATCCCTCCGCAAGGTCTCGTGATTTCTACTTGTGTAAAGTGTCGAGAACGATTACGTATTCCCTAACTTATACTAGATTTAGGTTGAATTAACAAATCAATTTAGCGTGCACTCTAAACAACCTATCAATCAACCATGAATGTATAAACATTCCTATTAGTAAAAACAAACGATAATCATGTGAAAAACTTCAAGATAGAATTGAAACAAAACTCAAATCATATATTAAGAACTAGGAATTCATCCTCAATCAATAAGAAAATTATCTACTCATGTTTTTGAAATTCACACAAATAATAATTAAAAGGAGAATTTTTAAAGTTCACACAAATAATTAAAAAGAAGAATTTTGAAAAGCAAGCAAAAACACAAGTGTTGTGTGTGTAGAGAGGTGTGTCAAAGATATGTAAAAGTGTGTAGAGAACTTCTCTACTTATAGGCTTCAATGTTCTCCAAATCTTCCAAGGAATAGAATCCTCATTCCATAATAATTCAATTTCCAAATTCAAGTCTTTCTCATCTTCCATCTTCTCTTTCCAAATTTGAGCCAAATTCTCCATCCAATTCCAAGTCCAAGTCTTCATACCCATGAGTAGAATCCACACAAAAATCTGCACATATTGGTCCGCCGGAAAGCTCGTATTATGGCCGGAATTTGGCCGGAATCCAGCACCGGAATCTTCTCCGTCAAAGGAATATTCCGTCACGGCACCATCCAAGTTAACTGTCAAACCGTTAGTCCACTGGGTCAAAGGAAGAGTGAGTCAGTCACCGAGTCAGCTTCTAACTCAGCTGATTAGTCTAACTAGGCTGGGTTGAATCGTCTGGATCGTTCATCGGACTCACTGAGTCAACTCGCCAGAGCAGAAAACCGGCCGAGTTTCATTTGTTTCAGGGCTTTCTCAGGCCAATTTCAGGCCGTTCTGTCTTCAATTCCTGCACAATTTGTATCCTAACATACATCTAATTTAGCAGCTTCACTTCATTCTTGCACAATTCTTTGCTTCAATGACTTTCATTCTCGCAACAAAGCTTCACTCATCACCAAGACCACCATCTTCTTTCTTCACTCAAACCCATATGTTAATTCGACCTCCAATTTCTACCAATTTCAACCCATTGTTTCCCTGTCTTCTCTATTCACAGTACTACTATCAACAGCTGCAGATTGCAACATCGTCAGAACTGGTCAAATTTTACTGTAATTTCATCCTCAGAACCAAATCCATCATTCAACAGCAGCACTTCTTCTCTACTTTCTCATCTTCGATTCTTCTTCAATTCACATCAAAATCTTAAATCAACCACAAACCCATCACCGTTCTTGAACCAAAACCAAATCTGAGAGCAACCATCATCATCATCACCTTGCAGAGATCGAATCATCATAAACCCTAACCCTTCCTTGTTAATCGACAAAGCAAAGAATGACTAATTCATTGCCATCTCTGATTTCTTCTCAATCGAAACCCATCTTCTCTGCATCAGCGAATCTCCCTGTTTCAGCGATCTCAGTTCTTTGAATCACAACAGCATCAATAACAGCGGCACTGCAGCGGCTCCTTCCTTTTCTCGTAGATTCTTTGTACTTCTCGCTCTTGAGTTCATCGCCAATTTCTTACTTCTCTTCTCGATTTACAGACCCCATCTCCCTGAGTGCATATGAAACCCTAATTTCTCTTCATCAATCCTCTCGATTTTGCTCTCTCGGTTTCAATCAAACCCCCTGTTTCAGATCTGCATCAAACTTACTGATTCCTCTCGAAATCCTCTTATTTATCGATTTCACAGCAACAGCCGCTGCTCAACCATTGTTTCTCTCAATTTCAGATGTAAGAGTGAACTAATGATTGAGAGAAAACATCTCTCGAATTTAGGGTGTAAGAGTAGGGTCTGTTATTCAGTATCCTGTTACCTTGCTAAGGGCTAACCATCTGGCAGCCCCTTAACATTTGCTGGCTGTCTTTTAGTACTTCTCCAAAAGAGAGTTGTCCCTTAACCTTGGGTCAGCTCCATATATCACTCCCCTGTAAGATGACAATTTCGCCCTTTTTGCTCAAATTGGATAATTTCTTCTTCTTTTCGTTCGTGCGACTCTATAGTAGCTATAAAACTCAAAACAAGCGTAAAATAGATAATTTACAAGAAAGCATAACCAATAGATAATAAATAGGATGTATTCTACACCCTATCGTTGTAAAAGCCGGCGGTTTGGAAACCCGGTTCACGAACCGTGTCCGAAAAGACGAGGGTACCCAATTATACCTCAATCTAAAACTTTTCCACCTATAAGTCCTTTCTCCGAAAGTGATTGTCTATGGACTGAGTCGAGACAATACAACTAATCGGTTCACACTTCGTGATTTGTAGAATCCTTTTGACGAATCCTTTTCGTCAAAAGTGTTTATGGGTGAAAACTACTCCTGCAGAATTTGGTAATTTGGGGTGTGGATGAGGAATGAATTTAAACCTTAAATAAATGCACTGCGCGGTGAGTGCTTGTAGATTCGAGAGATCAATCTGTGCAAGTCCGGCCTAAACCAAGAAATGGCCGTTCCAGACTTGTTTCGGTCACAAAGTGAAGGAGATGGGGTTGATCTTAGGGAGGGAAGCGAAGAAGGTGTTGAGAATGTGAAGGTGTAGACTTGCTTATGACTTGTAACAGAAAGTGAACAAGCTTACGATTGGTGTAAGCGAGCTCGGTGTTTTCTTGTTGTTTTTCTCTTGTCATTTGGAAATAGGGCGGAGAACCTATTTATACAAGTCATTGAGTCTTATTCACGTCTCTCGTGGGAAGTGGAGGAAGTGGAGTGATGGAGTAGTGGAGTTGTGCGTTGGTGATACACGACCAACCTTGCCCACTTCTCCTGTTCATCTCTAACCGTCCATGACTTCCTAACACGTTCTTGTGATGGCGCGTTGCACGCTGCACGCTGTAAACCGCCCGGACCAATACCCGGTATGTATCCCCCAATTTGTGACATGATTGATGTCCTGAATGTGTGGATCGTGGATCCACGATAGGTAGCATGTAATCTTTGAATTGAATAACTGTGTTATTCGGAAGTCGATACTTGTGAAGTATCGTGTGTATTTTATGCACGATCGCATCATGGTGTGGTAAAGTGATGGGTAATGACACATCACTAACCAATTAACTCCCCGACTGGGCTGTATAACCAAGATGGTGAAGTTGGACGGATGAGATGATCTTTGAGACACCCATCTGCGACCGTTGATGAAGTTAGGGTTTTGAAGAGGTGCGCGGGCATCACTCTTGACTTGGTCGAAACCAAGCATGGGATACAACTTTGGCCTAACCGACCATACATGCGTGTAGATGGCATGATGGTGTAGGCGCCTATACCCCATTACCTCATGAAAGCATGATCTGGGTCACTCAATTCATCCTATGAAATCGAGTGGTCGAGATCGATTTGCGACCAAAAACTAGTGCCGCAAGGGCCGCACGTCACGCCCTCTTCGTATACGTTCCAAGACGACCAATCTTGGTCGGTCTTGGCCGATTGGCCTGGTGTGAAGGTGGTAGGCTGATGTCCACGCCTATACCTGAATATCCCATGAAAACGTGATCTGAGCCATCCAAATCGTCCGGCGAAGTTGAGTGGTCGAGATCATTTTGCGGTTTGGGAGGTGTGACCACGCTAGTTTGAGCGTGCGTTTTGGATTAGCCAGGCATGATATGCCTTGGCCGATCGGGTTAGGGAATAGATGGGTCCACGGTGGTCATGCTGGTATGACCGGACCGCTAATCTAATCATGGACCCTCCGTTCAGGCCGGGAGAAGATGGACGCTCGTGATGCTCAAAACCCTAATTTTGGGTTTCAAAGCCGTGCGTCTTCTCTTGTTTGGGCGACGATTTTGTCACGACCAAACATGGTTGGTCTTGACCGATTGGTCAAGTGTGTGTAGGTGGGCCCACGGTGATCGTGTTGACATGCTCTGGGCCCTTTGAATCTACGTCTACACCCCTCCATCTATACTTGCGAAGATGGATGGTTGAGGTTGTTTTTGCGACACATGTAATATGCCGCAAACCTAATTTAGGGTTTTCCGTCCATAATGCTTGGTATGAACGTTTTTTGGCAAGCTAGGCCAATAGCCGACCGTGCGGGTTCCGCATTGGTTCGGCAGTGGATATTCCATACCCTTGGGGGTGATGGAATTGATCCGGGTCATCCAATCATGCTTATGGAGTTGGATAATTGCGATCATATCCGGACTGATCTGGTCAATCCGGATGCTCAATCGGGCTAGTATAACACACCGAGAGGGCTCAATCGGGCTAGTATAACACACCGAGAGCTGTGCAGGGGGTATTTCGTACATGGTTTCATTATAGTGCTTGAGGTTCGTGTTACTCTGTAAGAGTAACACTCGATCGTCATGCCACACCGATAATGAGCACCGAAATACAAGGCTGATTAGAAATTCACAGATGGGATTGTTGCCACATGCTCCAACCTGGAGGAATTTCATGTATTCACGGAATGGGATTGTTGCCACATGCTCCATTCTTGGTGAATTAAGTGAGGGAGTATCCAACACTTATTAATGGCTTTATCCTTTACAAGATGTCAGTAGCATAATTTTTCTGGTTTTTATGATTTTAACCTCAAATGAAAACCCACCATCAACATTAAGTCCCCTGCCTAGCACATAATGGTTACACTATTGTGGGGTAGGCATGAGATAGTGACATATTTATATACTGAAATGACCAAGCTAAAGTGAATACATATTTACTGGGATAGTTTCACATCGTCAGGCGTTGCCCTGGAACTGGTTGGTTCTGATTAAGGATGCGAAGGAAACATGACTTGATCCGGTGAGTCGCTTTGGTTCCTCTTGTATATATCTGAGCTCGGCCCCTTCTTCATGTGTACTTCTTTCATCATACACGTCTTCCCTCGGGTATATCCGATAAGCCTCGTTGATTTTTATCCCGACTAGCGGCCTTCATAGGTGGTAAGTAAAGACTCCTTTTCCTCCTCGGGATTACGTCGACTTGCGAGATTATAAAGAATCATCTCTCGCGGTCGTTTATTCTACATCTCGGTATTGCTCGATCTTCTCGATTGATGATCGATTGATTTGATTTTTGATTTTTTGTGCGCTCATAACCTCCTCTCCTTTGAGTTTATCATGGAAGCGGCGGACGATCATTCTCATTGCTTCCCGAAAAGAAGTTTCAAGTTGACAAGCCCGAAACCGTGCACACGAAGATGTAATGGCTAAGATCGATCTTTCGCTTCGCGAATCAAGCCGTGCTATACGGGGGATGTCTATTTCACACCTTCGTATTGCCGCGAGGACGTATCTCATGCACTTTCACCGCGATTGACATGGAGGAGCGGTGGAGGCGCGAGGAAACGCTGCGGACACTAGTAAGCGCAAGGGCGAGAGAGATTTGCAGGCGCATTGAAGAGGCGGAGAGTTGAGCATAAACGACCTCCGAATGAAGGCAAGTGTGATTACCCGGTCCAGGATGGCGTGATAATTCTTGATTCCGATACAGACGAACCTGAACATTTGAAAGCAATCTGCGTGGCCCCTAATTGATGTGCCTTTTGATACTCCCGATGATGATGTTGGGATGGAGCGCGATGTTTGCGAGATGCCCGATGCGAAAGCTGAGGGAGATCCGGAGAGGGGAGCATCAACAGGTGATGGAGAAGAACCCAACGGCGGTGCAGGCGAGGCCGACCCTCTTGGCGACTAAAACCTCTTTTCTTTTTTCTTCTTTCCAAGTATATTTTGTACACTCGAACATCTTCCTTGTACTCGGTGGCGGCCGGGTTCAAGGTTTTTCTTCCATTTGATTGTTTGAATAAAGTTTTTTTTTATAACCCTTTGCCAAGACTGCAACTGAATCTTCTCGGGCGCAAGGGTGTGCCTTCACACGTAATTCTTTGTAATAAAAGAAGTAATGCCATAATGGAATACTTACGGACCTGTGTTCCTGATGCAAGATCTTCCTGGCCTTGCTGGGGCAGATGTCTCAAATTATTTTCCTTTTGTGCACATGTTCTATTTCCTTCTTCCCGTGAGATGTTTGCATAGGGTTTCCTTTCTTGCTCCAGTGGGTTGATTTAGGCTGACTCAGGACTTTGTGTTTTTAGGAGTAAAGAGGTTCTCAGATGGAAATAGTGTTTCAACTAAATTGAAAATTGAAAATTGAAACCCTAACTATGAATGCAAGTATTGCAATCATTTTCTGGGGAATTACAAATATGACATGAAATTGTAAAAGGAAACACGCTGGAAAAAATAGCACAGCGTTTTAAAGGGTGGAGGACGCTGGAAAGTGGTAGCACATCGTCTTAAGTTTGGTAGGGTTTGAGCCATTTTGAGTGAATTGTTATGCCTTCTAGTTTATCAGCGTTGATGAGCTTGTAGTAGCCGCCTAGGATAACATCTGCTACCAGGTACGGTTCATCTTCTCTTTCGGTGGGTGAGTCAGGTGGAGTGGTCATTTTCACCGTCATGCTCCCGACTTTGAATGTAGCCGTCTTCGTCACCAGATATCCAATTCCAAACGGGTTTGAGCGTGCAAATACTTGGACCTTCACCTTATCGTATTTGACCAAGACAACCTCTACACTCTTGATAAAACGTTTGAAAGGGCCGGCTTCCCATTCACATCTCTTAGTCGGGGTTGGTTCGTTGGTTGGAGTCGATCCCAGGACTTGTCGAATGAGGGGCGGTAGGTTGTAAAGAAGGTTGCGTGGCGAGACTTACTTGAGATCGGAACTTTTCAATGTATCTTGTGCTCTCTCCGGAAGTTGTGTCACATTGGTAAGTTGTTTGGTGCGGAATGCATGCAGCCATCGTGAAGTCCAAGGCGTGTTGGAGATTCTTTCGGGTATCGAAACCCGGCGGAGGACAGACTCCTAGTATTGCTTTGTTGTCATGCATCCAAGAACGTCCTAGGATCATGTCGTAGCTGGGATGATCTTTGACTATGTAGAACTTTGCTTGCGTCGAGGCATCACCCAATTTGACTTCAAGATCGATGTATCCATATGCATCTCTCGGGCTCTCCCTCACCGAATCTTTAACCACAATCGGGTGACGAGTAGCTTCCTGCTTCAAATCTTTGTCGCTCTTAAGGTCTTGACAGTAATGATGTTAAATTCGGAAGCCGTATCAATCAACGCGTTATCGAACTCAACGTCTCTCAAACGAGTGACAGTTAGAGTCCCCGCCATTGCTCATGTCCTTCAGAAAGATCGGGGTTCTGGACTGCTCATCGGATACAAACGCCTACGACACGCGTGGTTGAGGGCCGTAAATATGTCTTGACGCTGTCCTTTGGAGAAGTACAAGATTTCACATATGTGCTCCATCATAGATTGTACGGTCTTGCAGAAGAATCCCCGAGAAATCATGCAGTTCTGATGGGTAGAGGGTCTCTATGAACACCTTCGTTTCCAAGTGGAGTTCCCCTGTCTCTACCTTTTCCCCGAATATTTGTTTCAACCTCGTTACAATCTTTGGTTGGATAATGGACGAACTTTGTGGTAGCAACAATATCTCTGGATCTGCCATTTCTTCCTCGGTTGGAGGACGTCCGATAGGGGGCGACTTTACGGCGTCGTCTTGGATCCACGCTTCCAAGAGCTCTATCACTTCATTCATGGGAAAAGGAAAACCCGTGTCTTTAGTGTTTTGTGCAGGGAGTTTTGTCTGTTCCTTTTCGAGACGAAGTCTTGTGTGCCGGGATGTCCGTCTCGGTTTGTTGTTCCGTCACCGGAGCTTTCCTTTTCTCTCCTCCGCCCACTACACTCACGAAGGACCAAAGTGTTGTATTGCTTGTTTGTGAGGCGCCCGCTACCTCGACTTTCACGTGAATCTTTACTTGAACGACTCGGTTTCTTTCTAGCAATGTCAAAAGGTGCGATTGTTCTTTGAACGCTTGCAGCTTCATGGAGTTCGCAGAACGTTTGAAAGCCCATTCTCTAACAGAGCGCGTATATGGGTATCATCCCGTTGATGCACAACTCCACCAATTGTCGTTCGGTGACATTCGGGTCGTGACAATCCAGCGCTTGAGTTCGAACCTTTGACGAAGTCGTTAGGATGCTCGTTGTTCATTTGAAGAATCCTTCATAGATCTAAAAAGGTGATTTGTTCAGACACGGAGAAATACTTTCTGTAGAAAGCACTGACCATCTCGCTCCAGTTGGATATGCTGTTAGGCGCGATGTTGTTGTACCAGGTGTACGCCCTCCACGTAAGTGATTTCGAGAATTCTTTCAGGCGCAGAACATGATTGTATTCATGTTCCCCCAAGGATTCCAAGAATCAAGAGACATGTTCATGAGCATTACCAGTACCGTCGTAGAGGGAGAACTAAGGAGAGGTGTAACCTCTTGGAAGAGGGATTCGTTGCATATCTTGAGGGTATGGAGGTTGGTGTTGGTGTGCATCCGTCAGATTTCCTTTGCCTCGGCTTTGAAGGAGTCGTTCTAGATCCTCACGTGTGATTAAGTTGGGTGTCTGGTCCCTTTCTCTTGAACATTCAGGAGCCCCACGAGCTTCTTCACTCATGTGGGTCCGAGTGGAAACGCCTGCTCCGGGTGAATTGAAGGCATTTCTTGTTGGCTCCAAAGATTGACGTGAATCTTGCGGCAATCGTTCAGTCAAGGTCTTGAGGAAAGTGAGTACCTCCTTCGAGTTGCGGCCATATCTGTTTGAGTCTTAGCAAGAACTTCCTGTTTCTCCATCAAGTCTGCAATGGTAATAGACGGTGGTCCTCCTCTTGTGCCTCCGGCTCCTCGTCCTGATGAGGGAGTGAAAGTTGTTGCTCTGGTGACCACTGGAGGCATTACACTTGAGGAGATGCCGGGATTTGCGGATGCTCTGGCTCTGGTGATGGGAGGCGTTACACCTACGTGGATGTCTCCTGCTCCGCTAGTGTTGGTGATAGAGGTAACGGCTCCTCGAGATGTGTTGGCTACGGTTTCTCCACTTACAGGTACATCAACACCGGGAGTATTATCCGCACTAGCTCCATCTGAATTGATTGCTGATCCAGACCTGAGTTCCACCATCTTGAAATAAATTGTTGATTGGTCCTAAGATCTACCCTTTTTGAAACTTATGAAATTGAATCGGATTTCGGAGAAATTGACTTTACAACCGAGAGATTAACCTCCCACTGTGGTCGCCAATTGTTTATGGGTGAAAACTACTCTCTGCAGAATTTGGTAATTTGGGGTGTGGATGAGGAATGAATTTAAACCTTAAACAAATGCATTTGCGGTGAGTGCTTGTAGATTCGAGAGATCAATCAGTGCAAGTCCGGCCTAAACCAAGAAATGGCCGTTCCAGACTTGTTTCGGTCACAAAGTGAAGGAGATGGGGTTGATCTTAGGGAGGGAAGCGAAGAAGGTGTTGAGAATGTGAAGGTGTAGACTTGCTTATGACTTGTAACAGGAAAGTGAACAAGCTTACGATTGGTGTAAGCAGGCTCTGGTGTTTTCTTGTTGTTTTTCTCTGTCGTTTGGAAATAGGGCGGAGAACCTATTTATAAAAGTCATTGAGTCTTATTCACGTCTCTCGTGGGAAGTAGAGGAAGTGGAGTGATGGAGTAGTGGAGTTGTGCGTTGGTGATACACGACCAGCCTTGCCCACTTCTCCTGTTCATCCCTAACCGTCCATGACTTCCTAACACGTTCTTGTGATGGCGCGTTGCACGCAGTAACGCCAAACCGCCGACCAATACCCGATATGTATCCCCCGCTTTGTGACATGATTGATGTCCTGGAATGTGTGGATCGTGGATCCACGATAGGTAGCATGTAATCTTTGAATTGAATAACCGTGTTATTCGGGAAGTCGATACTTGTGAAGTATCGTGTGTATTTTATCTGAGTCTTGCATCATGGTGTGGTAAAGTGATGGGTAATGACACCTCACTAACCAATTAACTCCCGACCAGGGCTGTATAACCAAGCTGGTGAAGTTGGACGGATGAGATGATCTTTGAGACACCCATCTGCGACCGTTGATGAAGTTAGGGTTTTGAAGAGGTGCGCGGGCATCACTCTTCAGCTTGGTCGAAACCAAGCATGGGATACAACTTTGGCATAACCGACCATACATGCGTGTAGATGGCATGATGGTGTAGGCTCCTATACCCCATTACCTCATGAAAGTATGATCTGGGTCACTCAATTCATCCGGTGAAATTGAGTGGTCGAGATCGATTTGCGACCAAAAACTAGTGCCGCAAGGGCCGCACGTCACGCCCTCTTCAGGCGCACGTTCCAAGACGACCAATCTTGGTCGGTCTTGGCCGATTAACCCGGTGTGAAGGTGGTAGGCTGGTGTCCACGCCTATACTGAATATCCCATGAAAACGTGATCCGAGCCATCCAAATCGTCCGGCGAAGTTGAGTGGTCGAGATCGCCGGTTTGGGAGGTGTGACCACGCTAGTTTGAGCGTGCGTTTTGGATTAGCCAGGCATGATATGCCTTGGCCGATCGGGTTAGGGAATAGATGGGTCCACGGTGGTCATGCTGGGTATGACCGACTCGCTAATCTAATCTCGGACCCTCCGTTCATGCCGGAGAAGATGGACGCTCGTGATGCTCAAAACCCTAATTTTGGGTTTCAAAGCCGTGCGTCTTCTCTTGTTTGGGCGACGATTTTGTCACGACCAAACATGGTTGGTCTTGACCGATTGGTCAAGTGTGTAGGCGGGCCCACGGTGATCGTGTTGACATGCTCTGGGCCCTTTGAATCTACATCTACACCCTCCATCTATACATGCGAAGATGGATGGTTGAGGTTGTTTTGCGACACATGTAATATGCCGCAAACCCTAATTTAGGGTTTTCCGTCCATAATGCTTGGTATGAACGTTTTTTGGCAAGCTAGGCCAATGGCCGACCGTGCGGGTTCCGCATTGGTTCGGCAGTGGATATTCCATACCTGCTTGGGGGTGATGGAATTGATCTGGGTCATCCAATCATGCTTATGGAGTTGGATGACTGCGATCATATCCAGACTGATACGGTCAATCCGGATGCTCAATCGGGCTAGTATAACACACCGAGAGGGGCTCAATCGGGCTAGTATAACACACCGAGAGTCAGCCTGTACGGGTATTTCGTACATGGTTTCATTATAGTGCTTGGAGGTTCGTGTTACTCTGTAAGAGTAACACTCAGCCGTCATGCCACACTGATAATGAGTACTGGAAATACAAGGCTGATTAGAAATTCACAGGATGGGATTGTTGCCACATGCTCCAACCTCGAGGAATTTCATGTATTCACGGAATGGGATTGTTGCCACATGCTCCATTCTTGGTGAATTAAGTGAGGGAGTATCCAACACTTATTAATGGCTTTATCCTTTACAAGATGTCAGCGCATAATTTTTCTGGTTTTTACGATTTTAACCTCAAATGAAAACCCACCATCAACACAAAGATAAACCGATTATAGTTGGATCCTTTTCCAGCCGAAACAAGTATTGTGCACACCAAAGATTATGAACCCAAATCAGAAATCTTCTTCGTCTTCAAATCTTCTTAGATCTTCAATAAACACCTGCACACAATCAACTTGAATCTCTTGTGATCAATCACACATGAACGGAGTCTGTTAACAATGGATTATCACAAGACGTCTTTAGATCTACAAACAGTCTAAAGATCCCCGTCGAAACTTCGATCTAGTTTGAGTGAATCTTATATCAGAAGAGAAGATTCTCAAGCATAAACAAACTAGGTGCAATTAAAGTTCAACAACCATTAGTCAATCAAACCAATCGAAAACTAATAATAAACTGCAATTATCTAGTTTCCCACCAACGGTACTAATAGAGCTTCTCAATCCCAAAGAAATCTTTAAACTGAGCGGCCGTAAGAGATTTCGCCTAATTAGGTTACTTTCCTCTCCGAATAGGCGGCTCCACCAGTAACAACACAACTAGGTAGTTTTGCTGGCTCTGAGGATTAGTTTGCTCGTAATGAAAACTTTAATATTTATAGACCAAGGAAGTTTGGACACCAAGGAATTTCCAAAACCGAAAATATTCTCAAGATATGCAATATATTTCCAGATTCGATTTCCATAATTCCTGGAAATGCTTTGTCCAAATATTGACCGAAATCTCAGTTGAAAATCTCCAATTTGTAAATGCACATTACCAATTTTTATTTTCTAAAGATATGCATTTTAATTGCTGGAAATTAAAATCATATAACACTAAAAACCTTAATTAAAAGATTCTCAATTTATTCCAATTCGGGATTCTCCTTTAGCTATTAAGGAATATCTTTGAACAATAAAAGATAAGCGTTATTGCACATGTTCAAAGTATGTCGACATCTTTACTTTGTAAGTCCTTTTTCATACTTACAATCTTGGAACCGATTTTCCACACTTTTAAACAAGTTTAGAAATGGTTCATCTGACTTCCAAGAACTATGTGATTGATTATCCTATCAAATCAACAAACATGGGTTTCACGGTTCTACCAAAACAAGTTTCGGTTCTACCTCCATGTGGGTACTAGAATTAGTTACGCTAGTTACCAAAAGTTGGTTGACTAGGTACTAGGATTGGTTCCCACATATATATGGTATCTAACTTGTATTTGGTGCACATGTCCATAGGATCGGTTCCCAATAACTAAAAACGTGTTGCACATGTTTATAGGATCGGTTCCCAATAACAAGAAACTTGTTGCACCTCTTACAAGGATCGATTCCCCTTTTGTGATCGGTTCCCCAATGACTAGAGTTGGTCATACCAATTACAATAAATCGATCATACCATCTCAAGTGATTACTTAAGATCGGTTTCACTAATAAAAGTCATACCAATACAAAAGTCAGGCCTTGTGAATAGTTTTACCAAGATACATAAACAAGTTATGAGCGGTTATACTAAACACACATATTGGTAGTTCAAAAGATATGCAATGAATAACAATACCAATAAGCCTAGCGATTTCCCTTTCGATTCACAAAACAAGTTTATGAATGTACTTCCTTTAAACGAATGTAAAACATTGATTCCTAGGATGAAATCTTCACCTCATACCCATACATAATCACAATAGCATTCAAACGATTATGTCGATGTCTTATATACGAAGTTCAAAAGATAAGCGTTATACTTCGTATTGTATTCCTTAATACTACGTCTAACTAGAGTATAATCATTCATAGCTTCGCAATTATGTTTTCAATATGCACGACTTCAAAGATACGTTAGGGAATGAAACAATTCAAGTCAAATATTACTAACCTCAAGTAGAAGGATGATGTCGTCGTTGTAGCTCCTTACTTCTTCACATTCTTCAAGTTTTCACGTAATACTTGTAATGTCTCATATCCTAATACTTTCAAGCTAACCTATACGAAGTTGACTCTAGTACATAATCAAACGACTCTTTAAATGAGTTTTGGTTCACTAAAATATGACAACCAAACTTAACATACCAACGCTTGGTGGGTTCAACCGAGCTATGCTCTAACAGTGTCCACAAACTGTTACACCGTGACTCGTGAACTATTATCTTACGATTCATGAACCTTTTCACCGACGGTCCCTACAAACGTTAGCAGATGCCAAAAGTCTTACTTTTCAAATATGTTTAGCATTGTTGTGACTCTAATAAACACCTCTAAGACATGATTGATCACTAAAACACTTGTGTATATGCATCATGATTAAATTCTTAAGTGTTTAAATGAACATCAAATTGCTTATAGTTCATAAGGAATATTTGCCAAAGAACGATCATTATACACGGTTCTTTTACCGGACCACCGTGTATATTATTTTATGTGATTTCAAGATTAATTCTCATATTCTTACTTGAAACCCTAATTAGAGTTTCATCTAAACAGAAAAAGTGTTTGCTTGAAACTCGTGTTGTCTTAGCTTGAATTCTAAGCAACCCTCAGTCTTGAACATCTATAAATAAAGATGCTCTTTCAACAGGGAAATTCAATCCCTGATACTTTATGTTCTAGTTGATAGCTAGAGTCGTCCTCTATTGACCCGGGTTTCCTTTGACAAATATAATTAGGTCTATGACTAAAAGACTTCGCTTTGGGGATTCGTGAATCTAGGTCCGACTATTTTTTATCTTGATAGTTCGTGTATCATTATCTTGTTGTTCTGTTGTCGAGGTTTTCGTAATCTCTTTCAGGCAATATAGATAAAAATCGCAAAGTTCTCTTCGTCTCAAACTTTGTGATTTCTCAAGATAGATATCTGAAAACTACTCTTAATTGATTAGTTCAAGAATGTTCTTGAGAGCTGGTCAAAGATCTAGGCTTCTCAGCTAACTGAGTGTAAATGTTCCGGATTATGAGATTTGCTAGCTTTGTCTATTGTAAATATATATTTTCGAGCCTTGATACTTGATCTAAAGGGAAATCAAATAGTCTTATCTGTTAGAGGCAGATTAGTATTGTTAGAGTACTGCTCGGTCGAACTCGCATGCGTTGATATCTCAAGCATGTTTGTCAATATTAGTGATCAAAACTATAAATCTTGATTTCTAGACTACTATAGCTTAAGTCTCGGACTAGGATAGAAAGTGTAGTTGAGCTCAAGAACTCCATGGCGATCATCATACAAGACGAAGAACTACTCAAGGAACTGGTGGAACTTCATCGACTAAAAGGTATGTGGAGACTTGAGCTTATCTATCACTCAAAAGTCTATCTACTCTATCTCTTATCTTGAGACAAAAGTTGTTTTTCTATATAGCGCTAGACTTTGATTATACACATTTGCTATTTCGAGCCGAGTTTATCTCGCTTATCTATTTCTCGAAATATATGTTGGTAAGCTTTTGTTTGACCAAGTTCATCTTTACCTAGTGACGAAAGTCATGTTATGTTTCAATTACTTGAAAATGGCTTTGACGAAAAATAGTTTGTGAATAACAACTATATAACGTCCTCTAAGAATGTTTCAATGATTGAAATGAGAGTTTAGATTATATAACCATTGTTGGATATAAGCATTGTATGGCAACACATACATGTATAAGTCCTTATTCCTTGAACCAAAGTCTCAGGTACTTTGCCGCCAGAAACCGGAACAAGAGTCCGCGAACCCAAGACGCGCGTCGTCAAGGTTCTCTTCCCGAGAAAATCTGCTGGAGTTTGTAAACTTGTTACAAAATTATTCTGGGTACTTAAGTCCGCGTACTTAGGTTGGTTATTATCTAAAAACGATTATTCGTGAACTTATACTTATATTAACTAAGGAATGCAAGTTTGCAAACCGTGGCTATAAAGTTCATGAATCGATTCGAGTGAATCAAATCATTTTTGCTTCGATTGTGTCTTGTATACTTCTATAAGATCTAAGCAATTGAACAACTCTCTAACTAGTTCATTTGAGTCATTTGAACTAGTTATGGTAAAGAAGAATATGATTAATATGAAAGTGCTCATATGGCTAACCATTTGGTTAACTACTGTTGAACCAACAAATGTACATGTTTGGGTACGGTTACACAAACCTAAAAATGTGCATTTCATTTGTGTGTAACAAGATAAGTTTTCGATCTAACGGTTGAAATATATTAGCTTGAATCTAATCAGTTTTTCATCTAACGGTGAATATTGAATGCTTTGTTACTAAGATAACATTGATTGCAAACCCTGATTTGAGAGACTATATAAAGGAGAACTCTAGCAACTGGGAAACCTAATCCCCACACCTCCTGTGTGATACTAGTTTTATAAGATAGAGTCGATTCTCCTTTAACCTTAGGTTTCTACCGAGACTCTGTAGGTTAACGACTTGAAGACTTCTTTGGGATTGTGAAGCCAGACCGATACCACTTTCTTGTAGTTGTGTGATCTGATCTTGTTGTTTCTATCGTATTGAGTACAATCGTAACGATTGTCTTGAGATTGATATCTCCGATAGGAAAGATATAAAAGTAATCACAAACACCTTCGTCTCATCGTTTGTGATTCCACAATATCTTCTTTCGCCGCGTCGATTAAGATTATTGTGAGGTGATTGATATTACTAGGTTGTTCTTCGGGAATATAAGTCCGGGTTATCAATTGGTTCCTGTTCACCTTGATTTATCAAAAGACGAAATAAAACTCGTAGGTATTTCTGTGGGAGACAGATTTATCTATTACCTTAGACTTTTCTGTGGGATACAGATTTGTTTATTAAAGTCTTCGACTTTGGGTCGTAGCAACTCTTAGTTGTGGGTGAGATCAGCTAAGGGAATCAAGTACGTAGTATCCTGCTGGGATCAGAGACGTAAGGAGCGCAACTGTACCTTGGATCAGTGTGAGATTGATTGGGGTTCAACCACAGTCCAGATCGAAGTTAGTTTGTAGTAGGCTAGTGTCTGTAGCGGCTTAATACAGTGTGTGTTCAATCTGGACTAGGTCCCAGGGTTTTTCTGCATTTGCGGTTTCCTCGTTAACAAAATTTTGGTGTCTGTGTTATTTCTATTCCGCATTATATTTTGTTATATAATTGAAATATCACAGGTTGTGCGTTAAGATCAATCAATTAGAATATCCAACCTTTCGTTGTTGATTTACATTGATTGACACTTGAACATTGGTCTTTGGTACTGTTCAAGTTAATTTCTCTTGTATTCAATTAGACTCGCAGATTTCTGTTTGCTTGAGTAAGTATTGAATCGAGAAATTGAGATATAACTCTTTGATATACTTTTTATTAAGATTGAGTCTGATTGTGTAGTTGATTCTCTTAAAAGTATATTAGAGTTAGTCCATACAGATTGCTAAGCGAAATATTGGGTGTGGTTGTTGTACCCCCGCTTTTTCAAGTGTCAAAAGTCTTCACTAAGGTTGAAGCAACTCTTAGGCTGTAAAGGACGTTAGCTAAGGGAATCAATTGCGTAGAGCCTTGCGAGGTTCAAGAGTGTGGATGGGGAAAAAAGGTTTGCTGGTTTTTCAGGGAAGTGGAGAGTCGAGCGTGCGGACGAGACTCCTCGACCGAGCAAACTGCTGAACCTCACACAGATGCACTGCAAAGGGAGTGCTTAGATTCTAGAGATCAATCTGTAGGACTCCGGCCTAAACCAAGTCAATGGCCGTTCCAGAGTCAATTCGGTCACAAAGAGGGAGATGGGTTGATCTGTAGGAGGGAAGCTGAGAATTGTATGGGATCAATGATGATCAAGGATTATGGATGTGTTGAAGGTTTCTGCGAATTGATAAATTGCTGATGTTGAGTTCTGTGAATAAGTTTTTAATCGAGTTGTTGACGAATGATGATCCTCTTCCGTTGTCCTCGATTTGGACTTATTTATATTGCACGAATGATGAACCACTGATCCCTGTAAGTGTGACGGTTTCTTGAGTAAAAGAGTGGGAAAGTGGAAGATCGTGGTGAAACCACTTCCAGGTCGTGCGGAGACTTGGTTAACCGTCCACCCACTACTTTGCTAACTCCTTCAACCGTTGCACGACTTACTCACATTCTCATCGTGGATGAATCCACGTGTCGTAGGCCACCACCCTAATTTATACCCCCATGTGACGTGATTGAAGTCTCACGAATCTTGGAGTCTGCATGACAGACGTGTATTTTATTAGTCAGTTGTTGACTATTTATATAGTGAATCTAAGTTTTGTTGAATTGAGCATGATTGGCGAATGCTCAGTGATTCATGGATTTGAACGTGTTAATTTTTATGTTGATATTGCTCGTGTGCAATTATTGTAAATTTGAGCGTCTGAGCAAGTATTGCTCAGTTCAACGAATTACTGAATATTGATAGTTGGGCGATTGAGCAAGTATTGCTCAATTCGACGGATTACTGAATATTGATAGGCGTATCAATATTCGAGCAATTGAGCAAGTATTGCTCGATTCGACGAATTACTGAATATTGATAGTTGGATCAATATTCGAGCAATTGAACAAGTATTGCTCAATTCGACGAATTACTGATAAATTACTGAATATTGATAGTGAATCAATATTCGAGCAACTGAGCAAGTATTGCTCGATTCGACGAATTACTGAATATTGATAGTTGGATCAATATTCGAGCAATTGAGAAAGCATTGCTCGACTCGACGAATTACTAATAAATTACTGATTATTGATAGTGAATCAATATTCGAGCAACTGAGCAAGTATTGCTCAATTCGACGAATTATTTATTTATTGGTGACGTGATCCAATAAAATATTAATTAAAATATTTACTGAATATTATATAATTAATCCGCGTGTTGTTTGCTGGATCAACATAAATTTATTTAGTGTTTGAACTTGCTCAGAATGATGATTCGTTGAGCGTTTGTTCGAAACCCTAATTTTTGATCAATTGCTCATTAATTGACGAATTGCTGAAAATAGGTCATGAGAGAAGGAGGGACCGACCACATGGGACTATGGTCGTCCATGTGATGCCCAATTGCTTGAGTGAGCATACACGGTTGGTTGGTGAAGGAATGACGATTGAATGCTGGTTTCATCATTTATTGAAATATTGCCGGATTCAGCATTAGGTGATAAAACCTAAGTATGAAAATGGGGGACCGACCAAGAAAGCATGAGACCGGCTCTTGGTGGTCATGGGACCAGCTGTTGGTCGTTTGAGCAATCCCCAAACTAGTTGTAGGGATTTGGGCCCAATATGAGCAATTGAGCAAATTAGGTCAGAATTATGAAAACATGTGGGACCGGCTTTGTGCAAGCAGGCATGCACGTTTTACCATGGTGTCCGTGTTTCCGTACTGAGAGTTTTAGTATTTTCTGATGCGCGTTCGAGCAACATTGTGAATTTTCAGAAGAATTTCATCTTGACTGAAATTCTTGATTTTTATTGGAATGAGCATGTATGCTCAATTGATCAATATTTTGTAAATATTAAAATAAGAGTATTTTAACATTTAAAATTACCGTGAGAGGCTAGCCGGTCGTGTGACCCTGTTGGCTTTTGGTTTTTCATGATTCGAGCAAAATTTGAGAAATTATGACGAAATCATGATTTTTGCTCAAACCAAGGAGTTTCATGAATTGAGGAAAATAGTAATTATAACATATTAGGGATTGCAAGGTGTGGGACCGGCCACGGCTATGGCATGGCCGGCCGGCTATGTTGCCCGGTCCCACAACACTTTCCCTAATTTTATATTATTATTTTTCATGAAACCGTGATATTATGGAGAATCCATGAGTTTTGTTGAAACGGAGGAGTTTCATGAGATTGGGAAATAATTATTATAAAAGGCTAGGGATTGTATGGTGTGGGACCGGGCATGGCCGGCCGGCTAGGTTGCCCGGTCCCGCACACCTTTTCCTATTTTATAATATTATTTTTCATGAATCCATGAAGTTACGGAGAATTCATGAGTTTTGCTCAAACGAGGAAAGTTGCTAAAATCAAGGAGTTTTCATGAGTTCATGAAAATAACAAAATAGGGAAAAATAATGGAAGATGCATGGGACCGGCCATGGCTAGGGCCCGGCCCATGGCGCCTCTTATTATTTTATTATTATTTATTGTTTTCTCCTGTTTTGCGTAGGATTCCTCATCTGCCCATATTTTTGAATGCTCGTTTGTACATCCGGGTGCTCAGTCGTGCATCATTGTCGAGTACACTTGCACCATTTTTGTGGGGCTTACTCAGTGATGGTCCAGATGCCCGATTGTTGAGTATTTACTACTAATTTATGAAATTCAGTGGAGAATGATTCATGAAACTGAGTAATAAAAGCGAGTAGTTGTTTATTATCAATCCATAGGATCAGCCGTGGATTCGACCATGAATTCGGAATAATAAAACGAGCATTACCATTCCATGGGATCGTGGATTTGACCACAAAATCGAAGTAATAAGATTATTACCATTCCATGAGATCAGTCATGGATTCGATCATGAAATCGGATTAATAAGATTATCCATTACCATTCCATGAGATCAGCCATGGATTCGATCATGAAATCAGAGTAATGAGATAAAACAGATTATCTTCTAGGAATTCAGTGGTGAATGTCACGGTAGAATTAATCTATTACAGAAGGGATATTAGCCAGTTAAAGCGTCATACCCATTCTGAAAGGTGCATAGTCAGAAAACAGCGAGTGTTGCCGAAGTCCTGAAGGCGTTATTGCTCTCAATCTTATGGAGAACCGCCTGGATCTATACACGGTCTCCCTACATAGTCATGGAACAGTGAGTGTCACCGATATCCTGAAGGCGTTATTGCTCTCAATCTTATGGAGAACCTCCCAATCGTTCTTCTATGTAGAGGGGGGTCTCTCTCATGTAGTCAGGGAACAGTGAGTATCACCGACGTCCTGAAGGCGTTAATGCTCTCAATCTTACGGAGAACCGCCCAATTATGTTATTCTACATAGAGGGCATGATGAAATGCGAGGTATCGAACGCTCAGCTAGTGGAGGCCTTTCTAAAACAAATTCACCATGGATCGTAAAGTATGAATCGTCACATGCCTGAAAGTTGTGTCAGAAACATGCATTATCATGTTTTTACGATTTTATCCTTTGTTGAAAATCCACCATCTACATTAAGTCCCCTGCTTAGTAAGGGACAGTCATGTTCCGCAGTAAGCATTAAATGGTGATTTTCAGTCGACGAGATCAGTGGTTGAACTCGGTCGTACAAAGGTATTTTCAGAATCGTCGATTTGCTCCAATGGTGCCATGTACGAGCAAATATTCGGGTGAGGACCATGATAGTGTGATTCCGTGAGCAAGGAGAGATGAAGCATTGCTGATTTGGCCGGTCGAAAGTCCAGTTTTGGTCGGTTAAGCGTTTGCGGGCTCGAGCCCAAAAGGAAATCCATGTTTTAGGAACAGACGTTCGTTCGTTTATTAGTTTAAGAAACAAACAAAATAGACCCGAGTCTAATGATAAAAATTTTGTCTATGAGCTTTCACGAAAACCAAAAAATTTATTTTCTTTTAAATATGTGAGATTTCATAAACTGGGATAAACTCTCGTTTCAAAGATGGATGCTCGCCGAAGAGAAAAGTTTTTTTTTTTTTGAATAGATGTGTCTGTTAGTAATAAAATTTTGTCCATGGGCTTTCATGAAAAATTTTATTTTTGAAAATATTCTCTTGTTTCAAAGACGGATGCTCGCACGAGGGAGAAAAATATATATTTTCAAATTTACGTGAGTTTCACGTTAAAAATATTTTTTGTAAAATCAATGTTTTTGATTTTGAACAACTGTTGAAAGTAGAAAATCATACATGGTGAAATAATGTCTGAGTTTTCATAATTATAGAATGGACGTCTGTCCAATTTTTGGAAAATCAGTGGATGTTCACACAGTAAAAATTTACGTGGGTTGTTCACGGTTTTATGAAAATCAATTTATGATTTTTGAGCAATTGCTGAAAGCAAACAATTGTATATGTGATGAAATAATGTATGTATGAGTTTGGCGATTTTATAGTGTATGCACACATGTAGAAAATCAGCGAATGTTCACATGAAAGGTTATGTGAATTATTCATAGTTTCATGAAAAGTCAGGTGTTGACTTTAAATAATGAGTTTTGCTCGTCTTGGCAGGTTTGAAGAAGCGAGCAAGTTTTTCGAGGTTTTTACATTATTATCACTAAGTTCGTGAAACCGTAAATAGGTAAGAGTTCGGGATTACCATTTTAACGCGTATTGTTATTTGTATATCCATGACTCCTTGTCTTTCGCCTCAGATAGTGGTGACTTCTGGTTACAACCACCCTTCAGGATCTTCCGTGGAACACTCCAAAAATATCAAGTCAAAGATGAAGACTTCTGCGGATGCCCATGCTGAGGAGAATCAACCTTTCAGAGACACTGAAAAGCTGACACATTGTATGTCTCTCGATCATCTGGGAGTCGTCCCTCATTAGCAGAAGCATCGCCGACTTCAGCAAGTGAGACTATCGGCTGAAGATGAAGTTTCGGCTTTGTGTTGATGGTGTAGCTCCTGATTCAGATGTGGATGAATGAAGAGTTTCGTCATAATTCGTCATTAGAAAATTCAGAAGTTAGGTCTTCGTTGAAATTGTTGTAGAATCTTCGTCCGATGTCGGATTTTCGTGATCTACCCATGTATCCTCATGCCCGAGAAAATTTCCAAGATTTAGCAAAGAAGCTTTTTGTCTTTTGAGCACGTTTAAGGGCCGAAACAGTAAACTCCCAGGAGGTTTTCAGAAAATTTTCAGTTAGCATGTAGTTCAATGCTTTAGGCACATCTTTTTGCTCATTTCTCCAATTGCTGTGAATTTTGGATATGTTGTAGAGGACATCCATACGAAGAGAATGGTATATGACCCATCCCTATATTCTTCACCAATTTCTCCCAGCTTTGTGCGGGACAGTGTAAAATCATCTTAGACGAGCTTGTTGTAAAACACTCATGTTGTGTCTTTAGACCATTCGCTTGTGTCTTGAACGGTTGATGAAGGATTTTAATGTCATTGATTCATGATCAGGACCCCTTGATTTATACATGAGAATGGTGCTTGCAGTGCCATCTTGTTTCTGTCAGTCGTAGAAACATCACTTCTGAAACCCTGGTCATGGGACCATAACTGAGGTTGATCTCAAGAGGGGATGATGTAATGACCATGGTGGCATGTTTCGGCGGTAGCATTCCTTTTACGATGATTGATTAGCACTGGAGAGCCCGGCACCACGAGTCTTGGACTGTGAAATTGATCATCATGATCAGTGGACCGTCAGTCCCCAGTATTTTGTTGAATCTCTCTCTTTCGTTTTCCCTTCTTCTGGCAAGACCTAGATAGAGGACCCGGGTAGAAAAATGTATAAATTGACGTTTAGTCCCAAAGTTACTGGGCTTGGGACGCTTTAGTCCACTCATCTCAGGCCTAGTACTATCTAGTCCAAAAAAGCCCCGACTCCAACAGTTTAGTCCAAATATGGACGAGTTAGTCCAAAAGTGGTTCACGATCCCGATTTTCTGTACTGCCAATATCCCGTAACTACCCTTGAACCGATTCCAGATATATAATCAGGATTTGAAATCGAAAATTTCAGATCTCAAACATGAACTCAAGACAGGGAGCCGGTGAGAGAAGTATTGAGGAGGCGATTTAACAGTTTCAGAGAGAATTTGTTGTAATTCATCGTTTCTTCAACATAATTCAACTTCAGGTTACCGATGAAGTGTTTTGAAATTGATTATTTTTTATCTCAGATTTGAATTCACGATAGATTCAGAGATAGATCGATCCACATATAGATTTCAGAGGTGATTTAATAGATTTATAGAGGTTAGGTTGGATTTGATCGTTTCTAATATTTAACAAAATTCAACCTCAGGTTAGTTCTCTTTTTGCTTCATCATTGAATTTCGTTTCTGATATTTAGTTTTTTTAATTTTATCAGTTGATGATATGAATTTGATCTGTTACATCTTATTGTTTGCATGTGCTTGATTTGATTTTTGTTATATTTTAGCTTTTGATATTCGTTGAATGCTTTTGGTTACTTTTGATTTCGGTGTTATTGTTGCATGATATGAAATCGAACTGATATTAGATCATAGGCTTCTGGTTTATTCAATTATGTGTTCTAGTAATATTCTGAAGCTTATATCTTCGATTAATCGATGGAGTATCTTTGATTTTAGGTTTACTGAAATTTGATTTTTGGCTTCAATTAAATGTGTACTTTCCTGTACACTGTTCAAGTTTTAGGTTGTGCAAATCTGAAACTATTATTATTTCTTTTGTTATATGTAGGGGTGTCAAATATGTCTGAGAAGTCTTTAATCAGTTTTTATTCTGATTAAAAAGTAGGCTCATTCCCGGATTTGCTTGATGTGTACATACTTGTACACATGTTTTATCTGTATTTCTTCTATACCATGTTTTGATTTTATGTTCTGTGTTTTTATTATCTTAGTTTGAAGGTTACGAAGAAGAATTCTGAGAGAAAGGTAGAAGTTCTTGAGAATTTCAACACTAGGCTCACTCCCGTATACGAGGCTATACTAAAGGAGAACATCGACATTGGTCGTACTTGGACTGTTGTTGAGTCCATTGAAAGATTGTATGAAGTCAAGTCTCCCCGGTCTCATTATGTAGATCTATTGGAGAGAACTTGTGTGTGTCACAGGTGGCGAGTAAATGGTTTTCCTTGTGCACATGCTTGTGATGCCATTCAAGCTACGAGGGAGGACATCTATTCATTTGTTGAGCCATACTTCACCACTGAATGGTTGCCAATCCCCAATTATGACAAGCTACAGTCTTATGATCCTAGTGATAGGATTATTGCTCCTATTCCTGTTCCTCCACCTGGTAGACGAAAAGCACATCGTTTCAAGAATGCTTGGGAGAAGAAAAAGAAGACTACGATGTGCACAAAGTGCTTCACCCTTGGTCACCACAACAGAGCTACCTGCCCCATGCTTTGATGCTTTTTACTATGTTTGATTTGTTCAAAAGATTCTATGTTTTTTATTTTTACTTTTGGTAATGTCTTTTCATTTTTCTAGGCGTGGATAATTAGTTTCAGGAGCTGTGTACCATTATGTACACCTTCTTGTGCACTTTTCTTACCTGTCTTTTTACATGTGTACCATTATGTACACCTTGTTGTACAATGGATGCTACTAGTTTATTTTGTTTAGTAATATTCTATCTTTTCAGTTCTAATGCTATTAATCAGGTTTTATTTTTGTTGTTCAATGATTGATACTAGGTTATTACTTTTTCTATTTTATGTTTCTGTTAGTTCATGTGTACCATTGTGTACATCTTCCTGTACCATTTCCTGTCAGATTTTCTACTCTGTCAGAAACTGTGCACAATCATGTACAACTTAATATTTCCTAACCTGTAATACACACCTTAGTACTGACACAAGTCTATTTTCAAAACATCAATATTGAAACCAATAAAAAGATTAATTCAAGGTCTTTTATAATAGTGAAATATTGATAAGTATTAAACTGAATGTTGAAAACTGAAATTTAAAATGTTGTCTGGAGATTAAAAATGTATAGAAGAAATTCATAAAGTGATCTTGTATGAAGATTAAAAACTCTTCTTCCTCTTCAATGGTTGTTTTCCAATATTCTTGCGCCACTCCTTATGCTCCTCATCCTTTGCTATATCCCACACCTTTTCATAATTTCCAAATTTTTTCAGCATCTTGGCCACCAATTTTAATCTCATTTGCTGACAAATGTCTTTGGACCTCTGCTGATCTCTTTCCATCCGTTTAGTTATCTTCATACTTCGTTTCATAAAGTAACAAGTGTATATTAGGCAGTTTGGGTTGATTCCTTGTGAACGGAATGGCATGTTATACTTGACATAGTACTGCAATTACGTTGGAAAACAAAATGAATTAGGTTCACCTTAATCAGACAACTAACAAGCATGTACACTACTACAGAAAACTAACAAATCAAACATTGTAGGCCTGAAAATAGACCGTATATCCATGTATGATGTAGGTGTACATCTATGTACACACCTAAATAAATCTAACAATCAACAATTAACAAACCATGTGTAAATCATAGATGCATATTGGTGTACATCTATGTACATAGCTAAATAAATCTAACAATCAACACTTAACAGACCATGTGTCAATCATATATGCATATTGGTGTACATCTATGTACACAGCTAAATAAATCTAAAAACACATACACGCCATGTCAATTAGGTATACAACTATGTACACAATATTAAAGTAGCTATATATATATATGACAAATTGTTTTGAGAAACTTACACATGCAATAGCATTCATAATTTCACATCTCAGGTACAAAAATAGACAAATGGGAATAAGAAAAGAGAAGCATAACACATAATACTCATACAAAAATGCTGGTGTACAAACCAGTACACTGATATATCACTACAAGCAGAAATGTAACAAGAGAAACAATAATTCCCATACAACAGGCCGTATATCACTATACCACCATGATGGTGTAAAAACATGTACACTCCTACAGAAACGTCTTTAAAACACACACAACATGCCATGAATCACTGCAATAGAATGCTTGTGTACAAATCTGTACACACAACTGAAATGAAACAACTCCATAACACATATAACATGCTATGAATCACATATAACATGCCATTAACCATTAAACCACTCAGAAACTCACATAACATGACATGTTGGTTTACAATCTGTACACACCAGCAATAATTCCCATAAAAATTGCTCAAAATTAGACATAACTGGACATGAATTACTGCAACAAAGATGTTGGTGTACTAGTATTTACACACCAAAGAACAATTCCCATGAAAATTGCTAAAAAAGACATAACTGGACATGAATCATCGCAACAACATAGTGGTGTACTAGTATGTACACACCAAAGAACAAAACTCATGAAAATTGCTCAAAAACATGACATAATCGGACATGAATCACTGCAACAGCATAGTGGTGTACTAGTATGTACACACCAGCCACAAAACTCATGAAAATTGCTCAAAAACAGACATAACTCGGACATGAATCATCGCAAAAGCATAGTGGTGTATAGATCTCTGTACACATATACAGAAATCTCATAAAAATTGCTCAAAAATAGATGAACTGGACTTGAATTGTTACCTTTTTTTTTAGCATATGTTGAAGGCTTTGAAGTCTTTGAAGGCTTTGAAGGATTTGAAGTCTTTGATTTTTGGTACTGAAATTGATGTTGAATCTTGTAACGCTCTCTTCGATCTCTTCCTTGGTACCGCAACTGATGGAGTTGGGGATGAAATTGATGTTGAATCTTTTAATGCGGACTTTGATCTCGTTCTTGTTGATGTTGATTTTTGAATTTCTTCTACCGCAACTGATGGATTTTCTTCTGCAGTTGATGTTGAATCTTCTACTGTTGGTGTTGTTTTGTCTTTGAAACTACTTTTTTTCCTTTCAACATGATGTTACTGATACTGAACTTATCTAAGTGTTTTGATTAGGGTTTTGATTAAACGTTTCCAATGATTTGAAGAATTTTTCTAGGGTTTGTCTGCAAAATTTCTTCTGAAGTTTTTCTTCTGGTTTTAGTCTGCAAAAGCAAAATGTGGAATTTAATGTTTTGTCCGTTACGCTGCAGTTTTTAATCAGTTTCTTTTTGAATCAAACGTGTCGCAACCACGTTCATTGTGTCAGTCACAAAACTGATTCAATTCGCTGCACGTGTGATTTATTAAAAGCGTGGGAAGGATAGCAGCGTCATTACACAATTCTTGGATTAAACTATACCTAGTCAACTAGGTCTGGACTATTACGTATTATTTGAGCCGGTTTGGACTAAACTGTTTTTTTCCCTAGAAAAATTGATGTAAAGACCTAGGTGGTCTGTAGTTGCAGGAAATCCCACACTACACCCCTCATAATATTTCATAGATCTAAATCTATTTCATAATCAAAATAAAGATTAAAATGCTAAAATTATAAATGGACACAAGGATTTTTTACATGGTTCGATCAATGTGATCTACATCCATGGTTCTTCACTATGATTGTTGAGGTTACATAAGAATTACATTTACAATCTCCATTAATGGATATTTTGTAGAGCTCTAGATCTAAGTTTAGAGGAAGAAGATGATAAAGAAAATAAATCTCTCTCTAAAAATATCTCTCTCCCTCTTACCAAAATTATCCTCCCCTTTCTCTCTCCTGCTCTCCTCTTTATATAGTGTTTACATAGTGGATGACAGCTCATGTACAACTAATATTTCCCCTAATTTCGGATTTACCTTGCGACATTTCGCGGGAGTATAAATGTTAAGTCTCGCAGACACTCTAGTTTTCGCAAGATCTTTGCGCTTTCTTCATGTTTCTATCACCACCATCTATTGCGTCATCAGTCTGCGACACTCGCAAAGTGTCATTGGTGAGGACTTCGCAAGTATGTCCTTGCTGCGATATTCTGCTCCTACATCTTGCCTCTTTTTCCTTGAATATTTCTTGAAGAGCGATCTTTAAGGAAAAATCCGTTGTTGTAGTAGTCTTTGATCTTTATTGATGAAGGAACGAGCGAAAGAATACTGGACTTGAAAAGTACGTACTTGCCTCTATTCTTTTGCGAAGTTCCGAAGTTTTGTGAAATAAATAAGAAGTATCAACCCTTGAAGTATAAGAAGTATGAAGTATCCTTGAAGAAGTATAAGAAGTACTTAATCCTCGAAATATATAAGAAGTATTTATCCTTGAATGAGAGTAGTAAGTATTGCCTCTATTCATGCGAAATTATTACTCCATTTTTGGTGAGGATTCTTGTTGTTCATTGGTGAACATCTTCTTTGGAAATGATTCTTGCCGAGAAGATAAAGAACATAAAATGTTTTCTCGGTAATCCATAGTTGCCCCTGTTCTTTATCTACGAGGGTATAATCGTTGAAAAAGTGTTAAATGAGCGAGTTATTTCTTCATTCCTATCTTGCCTCTGTATCATGCTTTGCGCTCATGCGATAATGTAATCTCTTCAAGTTGTTTATAATTGTGTGAAATAATTGAGGGAAATAATCACATCTTGCGAAATAATCACATTCTGCGAAATTAAGACTCTGCGAAATTGAATAATTAAGAAATTCTAATAACTCTGCGAAGTTTTGTAAAATACTTGTGCGAATATAATGCTTATGTAATGATTATGTTATGAAATGTGTATGCGATGCTTATGCCATGAAATGCTTTTGCGATGCTTTCATGATGCGAGTATGATGTTTGTATGATGAGAATGCTTATCTACTACAATGTATAGCTAATGTTTGCGTTACTTAGCTCATTTTGCCGCTTTAAAATTGATGTAGCTTTAAATCGCTTCCATTCTTCATTTCTCTGATTTTGTCTCTAGTATATGCATTCCTCTTTGTGTATTTATTGTTTCTCGCAAGTTCTTACTTGTGCTTCATCTTTTCTTATTCCTGCACTAGTAGTATCGCATAATAATATGATCATAATATCAAGTGTGCGGCATTTGCATTGCCTCAGTCTCATTATCATGTATATGTTCGCAAGCTTATCATTCAATCATTTTCTCAAGCTCGCAAGCTTATCATGTAATCTTTTTTGCGATAAAAGAACTGTATTACCTACATCCAAATTGTTTATGTTGAATTTTGTCATTGCGACAAGATCGCAGGACGTCTTTACATTTTCATGTAATGACCCATTGATCTTGCCTTATCATTTATTTTGTGTGGTCTTATTTTGCCTTCCTAGTTAAAGGTCTTATTTTGCCACCCCTCACTATTGCGACAATATGACAGGCCTAAATATTCTTGCGAACATAAAGCCCCATGACATTGCCGTCTTGCGACGAAATCGCAGGACGTCTTTACACTTTCATGTAAAGACCCATTGATCTCATCTTATCTTTGTCTTTTGTATTATTGCCTCTTCAGGATCATCGCACAAATATGACAAGCCTAGATTTTCTTGCGAAAATAAAGCCTCATGACATTTGCGTCTTAAGACACTTATCAGCTCCCTAATGGAGGGTGCCGCCCTTATCATCTCCCTGGTTGCCCCTTTAAGGAGGCGTACATCGGCCATACAAGACTAGCTCCTCCCATCCGGTCTTAACGAAGAAGCAGTCGTTTTCGCAGACCTCTTATCCCTTATACCTTTAGGGCTTATGGTTACGAGACTGCACCCTAAGTGGAGTTTTCTTCGGGCCGAGTGCAGCATGTGCCAAGACTTGTCAAGAGTGGTAAAGAAGCTCCAACGCTCGCCGCACTCTTGACTCAACCGTGTACCTCGGCGCCTTGGTCATACACTGACTCCTTGGAAGAGACCCTCGGGCATCCAACCAGGGTATAACCTTATATATATATAGTTGGAAATCCAAGGTATCTCTCCCGGATAGGCTTTCATGGGCCCCAAATCTCCATGACTCAGGTTCCAGGAGCGGTGTAACCTTTTCACTGAGCCATGTCAAGAGATACCCCCTTATATGACGCACTTTAGGTCTTACATTTGCCTCTTACGAAATATCATTCGCGAACTAGGGTGTATGCCATAAAGGTTCGTCCCATTCACTCACTCATTCATTTTTGTCTCAATCATTCATTTTTGATTATCTCTTCTCATTATTTTTGCGAAATTATCGCATTTCCATTATCTCTGCGAAATTATCGCATGTCTTCATTCTTTCATTCATCCTTTCATTCATTCCTTCATTTCTGTCATTTTCTTCACTCATTCTTTCATTTCTGTCATTTCTTTCATTTATTCTCATAATATCATATCATTTGAAGTAAAGTAAATATTCAAGAGAAATATATAAATTAATCTGCGAGATTTTTCTCGAATCTTTGAAATCTTTAAGATCTTTGTAATTTAGAAATCTTTGAAATCTTTGTAATTCTTTATAATTTTGAAATCTTTGAAATCTTTGAGATCTTTGAAATCTTGAAATCTTTGTAATTTTGAAATAATAATTTTTTTTATTTTATTTTTTATTTTTTTTGAAATCTAGAAATCTTTGTAATTTTGAAGTCTTTATAATCTTGAAATCTTAGTAATATTTGTAATCTTGCGATTGAATCGCTTTTTTGTAATCAAATCAAAAATCTTTTATTTTCTTAGAAGTAAAATGTTCAAAGAAAGTGGTACTTAGCTTTTGTGGTTTGTTCATGTTGTTGTCTCTTGCGAAGTATATGATTTGCTTGCGGCTAACATCCTCGAAATGTATAAACATCTCACAAAATATAATTATCTCGCAGACAAAAAGAAGTGTGAGAAATGAGATTTGAACCCTGGACCTGCCTCATGCATATTCTCGCACCATACCAACTGTTCTAACCCTCTCTTGGGAATTTATTTGCGAGATAATCATCAACTTTCTTCTTTGCGAAATAGGAAAAGTCCGTGCGAAATTTCGCATAACAAAAATAAATGTGCGAGAAGCAAGAATTGATCCTGCAACCTTCTGCTTGCATTCATCCTCCTGACCAATTGTGCTAGACCTGCCTCTGCGAGGTGTTTCTGCGAAATAATCATTCTACTTGCGAAATACCCTTGCGAAATTATCAAAGACTGTGCGAAGTAAACATTTGCATGAAGTAAACATTTGACGATCCTGCGAAGTGTTCGTGCTGCGAACGTTCGCAAGGTAAACATTTGCGAAGCGCAAAAACTCTTTGCGAATGGGGAGATTCGAACCCTAGACATCATACTCCTTCTCTTCACTGCTGACCATCTGTACTGACTTCTGTTTGCGAAAGAAAGCCATACTGCTATCTTCTTATTATTATCTTCTCCCTTAGCGGCCTAGTAAAAAGTATGTTGAAAATAAAGAGTGAGGTGAGGTTCGATCTCGCAACTCCAATCTCTTTCAGTATTCCCTTGACCATCTGGGCTACTTGCTGCTTGCGAAGGAAGCACACAATGCTATAGCTTTATTCCATTTTTTCGCACCTGGAAGTTCAAAAATATGCAGAAGGTGGGATTCGAACTTGCGACACCAAGTTTGTTCTCTTCGCTCGGAGCCAACTGTGCTATCCACTGTCTGCGAAATGAATGCTGCATTCTGAAACCTGACCTCATCTTCTCCCTTGTTAATCCAAAAAATTCGCTAAAAATTTGTGTGTGTGCGAATTCGAACGCACAACCTCTAGTTTATACTATGAAGCTCTGACCATAAGAGCTAACTTCAGCTTGCGAAATATTGATACTCTATCATTCTTTCTTTCTTTTAGCAGCAGTTCCAAAAAATGTGAAAAATTATGAGCTTAGCGAGAATTGATCACGCGAGCTCTAACTCACACTCCTAATCCCTGACCATCTGTTCCAGTTTCTGTTTGTGTTAGTGGGGTGAGCTTCGCACATGTTATTCATTTGTCCTCGTCCCTAGTATAGTTATTATCTTCGCACATGTTTGTGTTGTGGGAATTAGCAATCTTGGTTTCTTGTGCGAATAACTCCATCCTTACATTCCATATACAACATATTCTCGCAAGCTTGTTTCCTGCTTGGTTTGTTTTAGTGGGTTTTTGAAAAGTCAAGCACTGAACATGAACTCAAGTTATCTTTGGAAATCCTTCGCAGCAGCAGAAAATTTTAGCGAGAGATGGGAATCGATCTCTTGTCTTATTGAATTAACTCAAGAAACCTAACCAGCAGTGTCTTGGCTTTTGTTTGTGTTGGAACAGCATGATTAGTTTGATTTACTCTCATTTTAATATCCTTTATATACTCCTCTTCGTCCTTCCTTCTTCTCCTAAGTTGATGACATAATGATTATAGCTCCTGTAAATTTTTCCTTTGGTGTTTTTACTAGGCCTGTTTTCTTGTGATTGCTCCTTGCGATAAGTCTTTTATTCGCTGCAAAGCAATTCTTCCCTGCGAAATTATAGAGACAAATTTGATTCGATTTCCACTGATACATCCTTTGAAATTGTGTTGGCTGTTCTACATCGTTCTTTTCTTTGTCTGGTGCTTTTCCTTCTCTTTTTTCCCTTAAAGTTTATAGATCCAATTGAATTCATCACCAACAGGAACCGATTTTTTTAAACTTTCTTGAACCAACAAGATTAGGTCCCCAGTTTCTAGCGCATATGTAGTTGCAGGAAATCCCACACTACACCCCTCATAATATTTCATAGATCTAAATCTATTTCATAATCAAAATAAAGATTAAAATGCTAAAATTATAAATGGACACAAGGATTTTTTACATGGTTCGATCAATGTGATCTACATCCATGGTTCTTCACTATGATTGTTGAGGTTACATAAGAATTACATTTACAATCTCCATTAATGGATATTTTGTAGAGCTCTAGATCTAATTTTAGAGGAAGAAGATGATAAAGAAAATAAATCTCTCTCTAAAAATATCTCTCTCCCTCTTACCAAAATTATCCTCCCCTTTCTCTCTCCTGCTCTCCTCTTTATATAGTGTTTACATAGTGGATGACAGCTCATGTACAACTAATATTTCCCTAATTTCGGATTTACCTTGCGACATTTCGCAAGGAGTATAAATGTTAAGTCTCGCAGACACTCTAGTTTTCGCAAGATCTTTGCGCTTTCTTCATGATTCTATCACCACCATCTATTGCATCATCAGTCTGCGACACTCGCAAAGTGTCATTGGTGAGGACTTCGCAAGTATATCCTTGCTGCGATATTCTTCTCCTGCATGGTCGAAGTTGGAGGTACCTTGATGAAGGATTTAGCGATGGTGGACACCGATCGACTATGGAAGTTATGAATCCCGTCCAAGAATTGCTGCTTGCATGTTGTATGCTTTGGAAGTCGTAGGAACCTCATACGACGTCGGAATTCGATGCTTGACCCCAAATTTTGAAGCTAAGAGACTGAGTTCACATGAGAATAGAATCACTCAATTTGGAGTTGTAGAGGTCAGCAAACGAAGCGCGCACATCATTAATTTGTAATCCCGTACAAATTTTTCTGATTTCGTAGACTTGACTGTAAAGGCCATATCTTTCAGCTCGTATGTACGATTAATGCGCCCTTTTGGTATATTATAGTAGAGACATAGATGAACATCTTTTGTTGAAGAATCATTGTCCCATTCCTCACCCATTTGTACGTTTTTGTAAACCCATGGCCTGAAGTGTGTTGTATCTCGTTGGTAAAGGTGATGAGAACATCTTGTAAAAGTCTTTGGCTTGTGCCCACCAGTGGTGCAAGCATTATGAAGACTTTCATGTGAACATATTCTCATGTCTACACATCTTGATATGAATCATTAGTGTTTGGAGATGTCCGATCCATCGAGTAACACTTCAGAAAATGGATAGTTGATGAAGCGAGGATGTTGCTCATGAGACCATTGTTGATGCTGAGATCACGATTGAAGTTTCTCAATAAATTTTTGTTGATGCCGAGACCATGGATGGATTTCCCCCAGATATCCTTGTTGATGTTGATACCATGGTTGGAGTCGCTCCAGAGACCAAAAAGGCTGGAACCATGATTATCGATATAATCTTTGCTCCTCCATCCAGTGAGCCGTTGCATTCACGAACTCGTTGATGGGTTGAGCATTCTTAAGATGAAGGTGTACCGAGAGTTCAACCCAAATTCTCCTCAACATTATGACTTTACCGTGAAGTGGTTTTGTCAGAGAATTGATGTTGTTGCAGCAGATAGCAGCAGCGGTCTTCGTTCTGAATGTGATCGGTGAAGAGAGGAAGTTCTTCAGTCGTGCAGGGGCTTGTTATGTAAAGAAGTCCCGTTGATGGAGTTTCACGGAATCACCTCAGGTTTCCCGGTGTATGTATGTTGAAGGAGTTAGTGTCATTCATGTATGAATAATGTTGCATCTGCTTCAGAAGTCTTATCATGGGATAATGAAGACTTATCAATTGTAGTTCAGTTACACTTTGATCGTGCTGATGTTGAATCAGTGTCGAGATATTTGTGCTTTGGCCGAGGCGCCATTATCAAAGGTGTACTCTTTGATTGGGAGTACAATTTGAAGGCTTCTTAGAGGCTTGAGTGTTGAAGTGTCATATCCCTTGAGCATGTCTTAGGTTTGATCGTCTCGGCCCCAACTATCTTCTGTTGATTCGGCATTCCTTTGTTTGCGGTAGTGAGATTCAACATTTGTGTAGACATCGGAGCTTTCTGATTTTTTGGCACACATGAACACTCCTGCAAGGCGATGGAGAAACGCCCAAAGTGTTCTTTTCCATGCTTGGATATCATCTCAGTAATGAGTGTCTCAGTGAGATGCTCGATTCGAGAGCCGTCGATTCAACTACTTAGTAAAATACTAATACAGTGAAGCTACCATTCATAACATCTTGCAGAGTTGCTAGCATAAGTCCCAATGCTAGGGTAGCATGTGAGGAAATAAATGACATGTTCATGGAAAGAATGAGACTTGCCTGAGTGCGGAACCTCTTAATGAATGTTTATGTATCTTTTGCAGGTTCTTGCTTCAATCTCGTCAAAGTTCGGAATTCTTCCAAGTGCTCTGATGATGGGATGTCCGTCAAATCTTCTGGATGAACTTTCTTCGTTGGAGAGATGTGCAACTAAAGGCGCTTTGTCAGTAGCCGTCTTTTCAGTGTGGATCTACGCTCGTATGTAGGACATATCATATCTTGGATCTTCCCTGATTATGTGACACTTAGTTTCCATCCAGTTTGAGCCAACTTTTATTTTGATAATGATGTAACGATACGCATCTCTGGATACTCCTTCATGATCTCTGACTGAGATAGGAGCATGAGTGGCTTCTTGTCGAGTGATGCATGTGGATCCGATGGTTTTTAGGGGAATATTGTTGATGGCGATGCCAGCATCGATCAACGTTCTTCCAAGTTCGTTTTTTCTGATATTGACTGTGGTAAGCAGTCCCCAGTCATATATCTCTTGGTCTGTGGCTGGAGGCTCAAGAAGTATTTCCGGAATGGACTTCTTGACACGATGTGGTTCAGTGCTGTGAACATGTCTCTCCTTTGTGCCTTCGACAGATAGAGCAATTCACATTCGACCAAGGATGGAACCGCCTCTTTGATAGGTTGTTCAGAGAGTGTAAAGGATATGATTAGGAGAGGATTCTTGTGTACTCCTTCAGTCCCCAGTTGAAGCTATTGTGGATCAACCTTCTCTTTGGTGACGTGCTTCAAAATATTGCAATTAATTGTTGGATGATTGATAAATCTATGAAGGTGACAGTACCTGGGATTCTTCATTTTTTCTTCAGTTGGCTCTCTATAATGAGCAACAATTTGATTGCACCATCTTGAACCCAGACTTCCAGTAACTCGATTAATCTTTCATGAGAAGAGGGAAGTTTGAGTCTGTCTGATCATTTCCCCGTTCGTTGATGCCGGGTCGAGGTTTGTGCATTTCAGGATTGGTCATCTTTTCTAGGATTCTGGGATGTTGGAGAAGCACTATGATGTTGTTCATTTCATTCCTTTTAGCAACAACGTTTGTTGAAGGCTGGAGATTGTAATGATTGTTGACTAGGCGTCGGCTGCTTCGGGGTTCCTTGTTCCTTGTTCCATTGTACAGTGTAAATGTTTGAGAGATATAGCCCTTCGGGAGAGGAATTCTTTGTGTAGCAGCAGGATATGGAGGTTGATAACGGTGAACAGATGATGTTTTGTCTTTTCCTCAATCCTCCATAAAGCATTCCAGGTCTTCACGGGTGATGAAGCTTGCAGATTCCTTCGTTGGTGGATTGTCTGCAGCCTTGTGGACTTCATCATCGTCTACTAAATGGATCGGAGTGACTTCAGGATCGGCAGTCGAAGATGTTTCTTTGGATTTTCCCTTCTCTTGAGTTTTCTCTGAAATCTTGTCAGTGAGAGTTTTGAGATGATTGCACAGCTCTTTCTGTGTTGCAGCCATGTCAATCTGGTTTTTGGCGAGAGTCTCTTGCACCTTCATGAGATCAGCTATGGTAGGTGGATTTTCTCTGATTTCTTCGGGAGAGCGGCCGAATAGGAGATGGTCTCCAATGTTGGTTTGAGGAGGAGTGGTATCAACAGCATCGGTGTTGGAAGCAGGAGTAGTTTCTGGAGTACCACCGTTGTTGCTAGTGCAAACGTTGTTTGTGTTAGGATTTGTAACTGAACCTGACCTAAGATCAACCATTTAGTAAAAATGAGCGATTGCAACCGAGAGATTAATCTCCCACAGTGGTCTCCAATCTGTGGATGGGGTAAAACGGTTTGCTGGTTTTTCAGGGAAGTGGAGAGTCGAGTGTGCGGACGAGACTCCTCGACCGAGCAAACTGCTGAACCTCACACATAGCACTGCAAAGGGAGTGCCTAGATTCTAGAGATCAATCTGTAGGACTCCGGCCTAAAACAAGTCAATGGCCGTTCCAGAGTCAATTCGGTCACAAAGAGGGAGATGGGTTGATCTGTAGGAGGGAAGCTGAGAATTGTGTGGGATCAATGATGATCAAGGATTGTGGATGTGTTGAAGGTTTCTGCAAATTGATGAACCGCTGAAGTTGAGTTCTGTGAATAAGGGGCGTGTGGGACCGGCCACGACTAGGGCATGGTCGGCCGGCTAGGGCCCAGTCCCGTGAGTCTTCCCTAATTTTATATCTTTTCCTTGATGTGAAGGAAATATCATGAAATCAAGGAATTTCATGGGATGAAGAAAATAATAATAATAAAATAATAAGGAATGCAAGGTGTGGGACCAGCCACAACTAGGGCATGACCGGACGGCTAGTGAGCTCGGTCCAGCGACACCTTTCCTAATTTTTATTATTTCCTTGATGCGAAGGAAACACCATGAAACTGAGGAGTTTCCTTGAAACGAAGGAATTTTGTTCAAATGAAGGAATTTTCATGAGATCAAGTAAGAATAGTAAAAATATAATAAAATAGAGAATTAGGCGTGGGACTGGCCACGGCGTGACTGGCCGGCCAGTGGGCCCAGTCCCCAAGCGCCTTAGCTAATATTTTATTATTATTATTTTTCTTCCTATTTTGCATAGGTTCATCGTTCCTTCGTATTTTGGAATGCTCATTCGTGCATTCAGGTGCTCGTTAGTGCATTATTGCTGAGTACACTTGCACCATTTAGGTCGGAGCTTACTCGATAGCGGCTCAGATTCCCGTACGTTGAATACTTATTACTAACCCATTGAATTCTGCTGGGAAGAACCATGAATTGATTTATTCGTCTGTATCAACAATGATTGTTGATCCCTAGCGTCTGTTTTAGTTTACTTGCTTTGCAAGTCCTTTACTTTCCTAGTTTAGGTAGAATTCCTTTTTATTTTCTTTTTAGTCGGTCATGCTAGTCTATATAAAGGCTAAGCCTTCTTGTTTAGAGATACAATCTTTTATGAATCAATTATCAATATTATTGTTATCATTATCAAACATTAAAGACTTGATCCTAGAATCAGATTTTATTAAGTTTCTGACGGAACTTAAACTCTCTTCTCATCCCCAGCAACTAGTTTGATTTCTCCTCTAACATGGTACCTACTTGTGATCGGTCACACAAGTCACTAGGATCGGTCATACCAATTACAAGGATCGGTTCCATCTACACATGGTATATCTACTTGTGATCGGTCATACCAATTACAAGGATCGGTCACACAAACTCTTATAATCTGTCACACCAATTACCAGAATCGGTCACACCAATTACAAGGATCGATCATACCATCTCATGGTGATTACTTAGGATCGGTTACACCAATTACCAGAACCTGTCATACCAAATCATAAGTCTAGGTATTGTGATCGGTTAGACCAAGATAACCGAGTTAAGATCGGTTCTACCAACTCACACATATTGGTCATCCAAAGGATATGCAATGAATAGCCGGACCAATATAACTATTGATTCCCCTTTCAATTCATGAAACAAGTTCACGAACCTACTTCCTTTAAACAAATGTAAAACATTGTTTCTTAGGATGAAATCTTCACCATAAACCCATACACATAATCATAAAACTATATACAAGATTATGTAGATGTCATATCTACAAAGTTCAAAAGATAAGCGTTATACTTCGTGATATAATTCCTTAATACTATGATCATACTATTACGATCATGTCTATCTACTAGAGCATTATTTATATACAAGCTTCGCATGTTATGATTTCAATGTAGCACGACTTGAAAGATAGGTTAGGAATGGAAACAAGTTCAAGTCAATATTACTAACCTCAAGTGGAAGGATGATGTCGTCGTTGTGGTCGTTACTTCTTCTCATTCTTAAAGTCTTCGGAGTAATCCTTGTATGTCTCAACATTCCTAGACTTTCTAGTCTAACCTAAACGAAGTTGACTCTAGTATTCAATCAAGCGACTCTAGATGAGTTTTGATACTAAAATATGACAACCAAACTTAGAATACCAACGCTTGGTGGGTTCAACCGAGAAATGCTCTAACAATCTCCGCTTTTGTCAATTTTAGTGATAAAACTCTATTTACATATGGAGCTAAACGAATTACAAACTCATTCTTCATACGCGTGATTCCAAGTTCAACAGCACAATAACCTGCATATATTCGATCAATAAATATAGATGTTTGATAGACGCATTTATGTGTCTACTTTGTCTCAATTTTCTATATTGTTAGTGCTCATTTTTGTACTTATTTTACTATTTTTTGTATTTGTAGGTGTTTTTGTGAAATAAAGCTCAATGGACTAAAATGTGGAATTCCTCTCGTAAAATGGAGGAAATGAAGTGATTTATAATTTAATGGGCTAGGCCCAAAAGGAAGAAGATGTAGATTATTAAAAAGATATATGGAGATATTTATTTTAATTTTTTTTTCTTCAATAATAACGATAAATCCTTTTAATAATAATAAAATAAAAATTACACAGAGCTTTTGGTTGGAAACCTAGCGACAAGCTGGGCCCTTACTCCTCTTTGAATTGCAACGCCTAAACGATAAAAAATAAAACTACCTAAGCCGCTAGTAGCGTCATTGCTAACCAAACGATTCCTAAGACGCTTGAAAAAAACCAAAGTGTCTTCACCGAGTTTCCCCATGGTAGAGAAAGCTAGAACACCCAAACCATACCCATGTGCAGCACATTTGTCCAAGTATTTGGTACGTTTACGTGAAACCGCACCAGAAATAGCCTTACCATGCAGCATTTTTATTTTAATGAAGAAAATAAAAGTGTTAAGTAAGAAATCTACATGGAGTAATTTATGGGAATTAAATATATAAAGAGTATGGAAAGAATATTATTCTTTATGGTTGGAGTTAATAAAGAATAAATAATTCCCAAATAAGGAAAATTGTAAATGCATGAGAATTATATTATTTGACGCGTGGCACATTCTTATTGGAGGATTTTTCATTGTCTTGACATGTGGCATATTCTCATTCGGTGATGATGTGGTAGTGGTGAATAGAAAAGGAAAGTGGATTCCTTTGAAAGCTATAAATACGCCGTGGATACAAGAAAAATGGGGGTCCGGAGAGTAAAATTTTTCTTTCATTGTTTTAATTTCTCTTTTGTAATAATGGAGTAATTTCTCCGCTAGGGTGGAGGAAGAAACTACTTATAGCATGTAAGTTTTGATATTTAATTTTCTTTTAGTTATTACTCTCCAATTAGTTTTAATTGTCTAGAAATTTTCTCTTCTTTATATGCTTCATAATAATTGTTTTGGGTAGTTTAGCTACCGATCTTTTATAAGCGAAGGAAAATTAGGCCTTAGATTATCGACTTGAGTCGAATTGATATTTTATTAATGATAAATTTTCCAAGGCATCAGATTGGGTTCAAAATTGCCTTGTGCGGTTTTGAGAGTAAATTAAAGAAATTAATTGTTACAACCGTTAGAAGTAGTGGAATCCGAAACCCTAGTCTCTCTCTCTTTGGTCAACAAAATTAGTTTTTCCTTAAAAATATTTTCTTTATTAATCTTAAAACCAATCTTCATAAAAGTCTGAGCAACGAACTTCTACTTACCACCTGTAAAACTACATCAATGTTGACATTTGAATAACAAAAGCTTTTACTCCCCCTAAAGGCAATCTAGGTAAATATTCAATCCGAAAATCTTTGTTATTCCCCTTTTGTAGTATAAAATACCACACAAAATTATGATATGTTTCTCCCCCTTAGTCTATGCTTTACTCTTTCGTCAGATATAACGTTTAAGCAGAATTGTCCTTTCCTAGTGGTTGAAAATCACTTGTTTACTCCATATATTTCTCCCCCTTTTTGTCACAAGATGACAAAGGTTCGAGCAAATAAAGAACCAACCGAAAAGATCTTACAAATCTATAATACTTGTACAACCTATAAGAGTTAAGCACGAAGGTTTCACATACCATTTTAGATAACCAATATTAAAATCGAAACTAGAAAATAATTTAGTTTCGATATGTTATCAAGGAAATAATTGCCCGAAGCAATTTTCCCTATAGTTCAACAAATTGACTAAGATACTTAATTCCATTGTTGAACCGATTGTGTATGTACAATCGCTTGTTTCGATAAAACCAAAATAAAGATCAGAATTAACTTTATTTCTCTCATCAGGCTCTAATTATTCAGACATTAACTTAGACCTTTCCGTTTAGACAAGACAAACACTAGGTTAGTTAACTAGGTTTTCTTGTCAAGGCATTCGATTATACTTGAATAACCTAATCCTCCAATTGATAAGTCTAAGTAAGATCAGAATTAACTTAGTTTTTCTTATCCCGAATCATATGGACTAAACAAATAACCCCGTATTTTTGTTAAGCCAAAAATAATAGATACAAACCAAAATACTTGACTTGCAATTATTTTTTTAACCGGAAGCAATTGAAACAAATATAAACATTACAGCACCGCAATTGCACTGAATTTCGTTAAGCAAAAACACTTGATACCCAACAATAAAGAAGATGCCAAACCATAAGCTAAATAAATTGACACAGTTTTTCTTAACCGGAACCAATTGAATCAAACAAACCAATTCATACTCAATAATGGAACATATAAATTGTACCGACATTTTTTTAAGCAAAAGCAAAATATATGCAATATAAACAGGCTTTTTTTAAACAGAAAAAACAATTCAATAACAAATAAAATCGCTATCAATTTCCGCAACCACTACTCCCCAGAAATATATATCATTAAGCGCAAGTTCAAATAAGAACTCTCCCCCAATGTGTTGTCATCCTCTCGCAAGAACAACAACAAAAGCAACCTTTACCAGAGAAAGGTTGAATCGGTTTCAACTAATGCGTGCCAATAACAAAAGTTGAAAACCCGAAATGTAACACCCCGATTTTCGGGCCCGGATCCTGCCCGAATCCATTGCCCGAAAACCCGAGGTGCTACTTGGATACCATAGCCGAAGCCCGGCTACTAAGCCCGAGCTCTTTAAGTAATTCATTTGGGCTTAATTAATTCATGTTCGTTTTGAGAATTTTATCGCAGCGGAATACTCAAAAAATTCATTTAGGAAGATCTAACCGTTGATTTAACCTAATTTGAAAGCCACCGGAAACAAAACACATTTTGGTTCACAAATAAAAATATCAATACCGTTCATGTTTTGTGATTTAATTAATAAGTAACTATTAGAACACCAAATTGTAAAACTGAAAACAGACCTAGGTAGATTCCTAGAATTTTACAGGATTCATACGAGCTCCAAAATTTATGATAATTATACGGATACAATACTGATTGAAACTTTTATTATATATCAATTTTCCATAATTTTTAGATTAATTTTAATTTCCTAAGACCATGGTCAAACATGTAGTTGACTAGCACGCAGAAATTCAACACCTGTGACACTCTGTTTTAGAAAAATTATATTAAATCGCACACAATTCAAAATTGGATGAGTCCTGTCACTTTAGAAAGATAAAACATAGATGATAATTTCCTCTGTGGACACTAAGATCTAAAAACCAATATATAATAGCTCTTAATTAGGATTTTTATAAGACATTTAAAACAGTCAGATATTTTCTGGATTTAACACCCGTATAAAGAATTATTTTAAAAATAGTTATACAACTCAGAAAATTCTATAAATTTTATCAACTGTCCCTTAAGATGTTTTACATTTATTAAAAAAATAATCATATCAAAACATGTTGCTAATTTAAAATGAAGATCAGTCAACTAAACATCATACAATATTTTTACAGCATTCAAACTAAGATTATTTACATCTTAAAATAGAATTTTAGGCATAAATGATAACTTTAGACATCTCTAATCATTCTCTAGGCTCCAAGTTGATCAACTCCCTTGTCACGCATCAAATCTGGAATTTTTGTCATAATACGACGTGAGTTGTGACACCCAGTAGGCAAAGAAGCAACAAAACATTTTATGCAATATTTTTCAATTCATTTTAAAACATCTAACATGATTAACAACACCGCAACCACATGGAAACACCTCATCCATAAACAACAATAAATTCAATCAATCCGCTCGCCCCAGGGAGCCCCACGTGGGTTTAGGGAAACAAAACCGTTCCCAAGGATATCTCGTATCCCATCAAAGTTATTTTTAAGAATCACAATCTATGGACCGCAGCCCAACATTCATAATCATACTCACAACATCGATTATCATTCATATATTAATGAAAACTTGCAAAATAAATTTAATTAAAATAAACTTAAATAAAAAGAAGGTTTTTGATTGTGTTGCGCCTACCTCAAACGCTATCTCCCAACTATCCTTAGTGATTTATGTGACATGCCAAAAATGAATCTTAAAGCATGTTGCATCCTTTTTTTTTGTTTTTTTTAAACTATTAAGAAATTTTCTACCTGTGCCGACTAAACAAACTTTGACATTTATAGTCAAATTGATTAAAACCCTAAATAATTAAAACCCTAAAATAACTAACAACTAATAATGTCGCGACATTTGGCACTAAAATATTTCTTCCCAAAAATAAATTGGTCAAAGTTTTACATGCGTAGGAGTTCAAAATACGAACAAATGGTTACAGCAAGAAATTTTCATGCATTCTCGGCCCTATTAAATAACGACACATGGCAAGAAGTAATATATGATTGTCGATTCTCTAACTCGGTCAACCTTGAACGTGAGTAGTGGATTTTCGTTCATGCTATTAAGGAAAGCCATTATATTATCAATATTTAATTTCTAAAACCAAAGGGGTTAGTCGACATGTGTTAAATTTTGGTAAATAATATTTTCTTTTATACCTAATTATTTGTTCCTTCTTAATAGGCAAGAAAGAAACGAGCTTGGTGACCAAAACAAACCAAATTACGAAAATACTCTTCTACATGAAATTACAATAATGCCCTTTTGGTAAAAGACGATAATGCCCTTGGATTTGGGATGGATATTACACGAAACACATATGTTATGCTACACAACGTATGTAAACATAAATTGATTCAACATATTGTGACTTTTCACATATGAGTTTCAATTGGAACACCTTATGATCCTTTGATAAAATCTACTGAAAAAGCGGGGGTCTTAAAACCACACCAAATATTTCGTTCGGTAATCTGTATAGACTAACTCCGATATAATTCCAAGAGAATCAACTAGATAGTCAGACTCAATCAATGGAAATATATCCAAGAGTTATATCTCTATTTCTCAATGTAGTCAGCAAATCAAACAGATTATTATGAGAAACAACTTGAACGGTACCAAAGACCAATGTTCAAGTGTCAACCAATTTATATAAACAACCAAAGGTTGGATTATCTAATTGATTGAACTACGCACAACCTGTGATATTTAAATTATATAGAAAATATAATGAGGAAAAGAAATAACACAGACAGCTGATTATTATGAGAAACAACTTGAACGGTACCAAGGACCAATGTTCAAGTGTCAACCAATTTATATCAACAACCAAAGGTTGGATTATCTAATTGATTGAACTACGCACAACCTGTGATATTTCAATTATATAGAAAATATAATGAGGAAAAGAAATAACACAGACACCAGAAATTTTGTTGACGAGGAAACCTCAATGTAGAAAAACCCCGGGACCTAGTCCAGATTTGAACACCACGCTGTATTAAGCCGCTAAAGACTCTAGCCTACTACAAGTTAACTTCGGACTAGAATGTAGTTGAGCCCTAACTAATCTCACACTGATCAATGTATAGTCGAGTTCCTAACGTCTCTGAATTCCAGCAGGACTCTACGCACTTGATTCCCTTAGCTGATCTCACCCACAACTAAGAGTTGCTACGACCCAAAGTCGAAGACTTGATAAACAAATCTTTCTCACACAAAAAATTCTATTGAATAGATAAATCTGTCTCCCACAGAAATACCTACGAGTTTTGTTCCGTCTTTTGATAAATCAAGGTGAACAGGAACCAATTGATACACCGGACTTATATTCCCGAAGAACAACCTAATAATATCAATCACCTCACAATAACTTAACAGTATGGTAGCGGAACAAGTTATTATGGAATCACAAAGAATGAGACGAAGAGCTTTGTGATTAGTTTTTATCTTACCTATCGGAGATTAAATCTCGAGAAAATCTTAGAGAAGATAATACTCAATACGATATAACAAAGTAAGATCAGAACACGTAACTACAGAGAAAATAGTTGGGTCTGGCTTCAGAATCCCAATGAAGTCTTTAAGTCGTTAACCTATAATGGTTTTAGGAAAAACCTAGGTTAAAGGAAAATCGACTCTAGTCGCAACTAGTATCACACATGAGGTGTGGGGATTAGGTTTTCCAGTTGCTAGAGTTCTACCATATATAGTCTTCAAATCAGGGTTTGATAACTTTGGGACAAAGCAATCAATATTCACCGTTAGATGAAAACCTAATTAGATTCAAGCTAATATCTTTCAACCGTTAGATGGTCTTAGCTTGTTACACACAAATGAAATGTACCTTCATATAGATATGGGTAACCGTACCTAAACGTGTACACATAGTTGGCTCAACAATAGTTAACCGAAGTTAGCCATATGAACACTTTCATATCAACCTTGTTCATCTTAACACAACTAGTTCAAATGACTCAAATGAAACTAGTTATAGAGTTGTTAAATTGTTTATATTCTCATAGAAGTATACAAGACACAATTGAAGCAAAATCGGTTTTGATTCACTCGAATCAATTCATGAACATTATAGCCACGGTTTGCAAAGATTGCATTCCTTATTATATAAATGTATTTTTTCATGAGTATGTAAACATACTTAACCGATTTTAGAACTTAACCAACTCAAGTATGCAAACGGGTACACAATATTTAGTTCCCGGACTTGGTCTTGTTCGCTAGTATGCAAACGTGTATGCATACTGCCGTTCATGGCCGAACTCAGTTGAAATCAGTACGCATATATGTACGCATACTATAGTTCCCAGACTTCAACTGTTGAATCATAACGCATACGGGTATGCATACTAAATTCCCAGACTTGGAATACACTTGCAACAGTTAGCAAACAAGTACGCATACTGTGCTATATCCAATCAATGGTTGATTGTTCTAAACTCCTATTTCAATCATTGAGACATTCTTAGAAGACGAGAATAGTTGTCTCACACAAACTATCAGCTTCAAAGCAATTTTCAAGTGATCAAATGATCAATACGAAACATTCTGAGTCTACATTAAATGATTGTCTCACACAAATCATATAAGATGTTACCAGGCGATTTTCACATGATCACCTTTTGACTTCTGTCAAGAATAAAAGATGAACTTAGTTAAAACGAAAGCTTACCAACACATATTTCAAGAAATATGTAAGCAAGTTAAACTCAGCTCGAAATATCAAATGTGTATAATAACGATCTCTATATAGTTATACGACTTTGTCTCAATAGGAGATATAATAGAAATAGACTTCTGAGTGATAGATGAGTTCAAGTCTCCACATACCTTTTGTTGATGAAGTTCCATAAGCTCCCCTTAGTAGTTCTTCGTCTTCAATCAATGAACGTCGTGAAGTCTAAAGCTCAACTACACATTCTATCCTAATCCGAGACATAGCTATAAGTAGAATAGAAATCAAGACTTATAGTTTTGGCAACTAAACTTGACAAACAAGCTTGAGATAACAACGCTTGCGAGTTCGACCAAGCGGTGCTCTAACAATCTCCCCTTTTGTCAATTTTAGTGAAAAACTATCAATACATATGGATTACAAAATAAATAAACTTTGTAGCTTCTCATCCAAATGCTTGATTTCCTTGGTTCTTCAACATTACTCGAAATCTTCGTCACTTCCAAGTACTCCAGTGATTCTGAACGTGTTCAACTCAGCATCATAGTTGTTGAAGATTCGTAGCTATAAAAATATATAAAAACAGGATCTTTTCGTATTGTTATACAGTGTCATAGTATTATTACACAGAATCAAAGTCCAATTGCATCACAACTTTGACAATAATACTATGATGATATGTATCACTCCCCCTTAGTCAATACTTCATCTCACAATGAAAACCACTCCCACTTACATAATGATCCGTAAACCATATGTATATGTAGTGTGAACTACAAAATAATTCTCCCCCTTTTTGTCAATATAAATTGGCAAAGGTACGATAACTATCGGGATCATTATGAAATTCTCAAAGAGATATTTCATGACTAAAAGAGAACATATCAACTTACTTTGTTTCGATGATTTCACATAGTCAAAACTTAGTGTATTCATCAAGGAGTTTATAAAGATACAAGATAACTCCTACAATATTCCACAGCCGCACTCCCCACAAAGATTTGGCAATTAAGCACAAGTTCAATTAAGAACTCTCCCCCATAAAATGTCATTCCCGAAATAACAACAAGAGCGACCTTAATTTTACAAGAAAAGAAGGATTTCTTTCGACATTAACAAATTACATGAAACATGAATTTTTATCTAGAAAACTCAATTAAATTAACCACAAGAGAACCCATGATTAATTTAATCGGAAATGCTCAACATAAGAGAACATACGAAGCCGTGTAGTACTTTCACATAGAAGTGGATCAGGGAAAGATCAATCCTGCGGAATATATAAAAGTTCATTCTATCTTTTATCAATATTTGCATAATGACATATAATAGATTTAACTTTTGACGTATATGGGACAATCATAGTTCACGGACGTAAACACTCATATCCCGTAATAATATTTTTGCAATATATCAACAACCTAAAAACTCAATACCATCCCTCACTCCAGAATAAAAGTAGCACTGGTGCTGCTTACCCTCCCTCCTATTGGTCAAAGAGCGAAACCTCGTGCTCACATTGGCTAATTGAGAAACCATTCGTATTCGTCGGATGAAATTTCGTTATATATGGTGCGTTGATATGACAATGTGCGGTGTAGATTGGCTGGATTGGTGGGACACACGTGACGGACGGCCCCCATTGTTTAGAAAAATTGCTATATTAATTTCGTGCATTTATTTTGAAAATCCAAAAAATAAAAATAACTACTATATTAATTCTGGACATTTATGATTAAAATAAAAAAATCAATTCAACATATTTATGGAATAAAATAATCTTTTATAATTTTATGAAAATCCAAAAATGAAAAAATTACTATATTAATTTTGGACATTTATGATTAAAATAAAAAAATCAAATTAACATATTTATGAAATAAAATAATTACATTTATAGCTTCATGTAATTATTGTAAAAGATCCAGAGAATTAACAAAATACTACATTATAATTTTGGACATTTATGATTAGAATAAAAAATAAAATCGATGTATTTACGGAATAAAAAAAGATTTATATTTTTTTAATCTTTTAAAAGTTGTTTCATTATTTTTATTTTATTTTCACTTATTGTATTAATATTTGTATAGATATTCATACAAGTTTTACACAGAACTTTTGGTTGGCAGCCTAGCGACAAGCTGAGCTCCAACTCCTCTTTGAATAGCGATACCTAAACGATAGAAAATAAAACTACCTAACCCACTACTAGCGTCGTTGCTAACCAAACAATTCCTTAGACGTTTGAAAAAAACTAGAGTGTCTTCTCCAAGCTCTCCTAAGGTAGAGAAGGCCAGAACTCCCAAACCATAGCCATGTGCAGCGCACTTGTCCAAGTATTTGGCACGTTTTCGTGAAACTGCACCAGAAATAGCCTTACCTGGGGCGAAAGAGCGCACACCATCACCAGTGAATGGAGATACGCCTGTAACATCCATACAAACGTCTTGCCCGTTCTCCCAATTAAGAACAAGAATGTCAGCAGGTTTTAGATCCTTTCCATCGTCTCGACCAAGACCAAGAGACACCTCTTTTTGCGCGCGGAACATTAGACTTGTAACAAATGTCTGCAACAATGTCGCGAACCACATCATGTCGAAACTTGTACCCAATATCCTTAGCGCAATGGAGCGCATGATCCCCAAAGACATCCATAGACTTGTTACAACATGGGCACAAACTATTCTCCACGAACAAAGGAATACCCAAACGATAACAAAGCACAGCTCTAAATTGCCGAGGCCCAAGACATTGGTTAAGTCCACTAATGGGGACCGCCAAAAGGTAATCTTGAGCATGTTTGATGCGATTGCACTGCCAAAGGGCTGAATCTCTTTCAGACATATGAAACTGGTCTGGAATATGCTTCTTAGCTGCGTCAAAATAGACAACTGCCAGGGAATGCATGGAAGGGGGGGCAGTATCATCGACACTGTAAGTAGACGGTAATCCACATACCTGAGTAAAGGTCTGAAGAGCCAACTGAAAAGCAGGTCCTTTATCCGTTGAGAAAAAGTTACCAAGGATCGTTTTTTGTACTGAAGTAGTCTGACACTGGGAAGCAAGATAACAATAGGCACGAGTGTCAGCCATGGTATAAATGCCCAATCCGCCATCCTTGATAGGTAATGTAACTAATCTCTTCTGTAAGGGACCAAAACCCGCGCCGTCACCAGTAATTAGAAGTCTCAAGTACTGATAAAGCTGATCATCGAACAAATCAGTGGCAGGTTGTAAAGCAGCCGGATTAGTAGTTCGCATAGCAAAGTAAAGTCTAGACACGCCAGTGCAATTGCGGAGTAAAAGCATCTCACTTTGAGGGTCCCTAAGCTTTTTAATAGCGTCCATTAATTGAACAGTTTTATGGACCCTGTTCAACAACATGTCACTGATAAAGCCCATATCCAAACTTACTGGACCGCCCAAAAGTTTAACACCTTTAGAAGGCCTACCAATATCCGTAGGGAAAACACCATCCATTGTACTCCTAGGATCAATAGAAGGCCAAAAAACTTCGGTCTTCTTAATGTTGAGATGTAAACCTCTGCTTGGCCCTTCTGTTTCAATTATCCGCAAAGCCTTAGACACCTCCAAGGTGTCTCCAACTATTGTGCCATCATCAAGGTACCAAGCATGTAAGTCAAGTTTGCATTGAGCAGCAATAGTCTTCACTAGGGGGTGAAGTGTCAATGCAAATAACAAGGGACCGAGAGGGTCACCTTGTTGTACACCAAGAGAAGAAGACAAAATATAATGGGAGTAATAAAGCTTGGCAGGCCGCAGGTAGCAAAACTCTACCCAACGAGAAATACTTGGGCAATGAAGGCGTACCTCCTTGATGAGTTGAGACCTACTCACCATGTTGAAAGCATTGGAGAAGTCAATAAGCAGCATTGACATGTTCTCTGAGCTCCCTTTCAATTCCAGAAGGCGATTTACAGCGTGTAAAATGCCTTCCCCTCCTACAGGAACTCCAACTCCGAATTGGTAATCTCCAAGATAAGAAGTCATGTCCTTTCCAACAGCAAAAGCAGCCACCTTAGAGACTAATCTCCTCCATATCGTACCAACCGCAATGGGCCTAAGACCTCCCCCAGGTTTAAGCAAAGGAGTCAAAGGGGCGCTAGCAATGTATTCACCCAAGGCATGGGGGCATTTACCAGCCAACCAAAGGTTGACAACCCCAGCAATAGAAAACAACAAATCATCAGCCACTGCTGCCGCTGCGCCACTAAGAACATCAACTAAGTGTTGAGCCCTTAGACCATCTCGACCGCAAGACGTACCCTTAGGAAAGCTTTTGATCGCGCTCAAAACAGCCTTATGATCCACCGAAATGGGATCCGCATCGATATCACACGTGGGGATCTCTGGAGGGGATGCAGAAGGGTGTTTCTCCAACAAATCCAGGTAAGTTTTCTCCTCATAGGGTGCAACACCAGATGATGACAAAACTCTTATAGCTGCCGCGAAATGCCCTGCGTTGATCTTCCGCTGACAAGCACCGATAACAGCCCCAGTACGTTTGTCCTCTGCCTTGTTATCGTCGGGTTTCTTAGAACCAAATCTAAGTGGCTGCTGCAGCAACTTCTTAACCAAAGAAGTACAACCGTTCGGCTCCTTCCATTCCACTAAGGCTTGTAGGATGGCTGTAACTTGCAGTCGCTTTCGATTGCCTGACTTGCGCTCAGTAAGACATTTAGGTTGGTATAAAGATAGAGTGCATGTGGGAAGAAGCAGCAGTCGTAACCAAGCTGTCAAGTTGCTCGGACTGGCAAGGACTCGGTCTAGACAAGTCTTCAGCGCTCTGGAAAAAGCAAGGCGGCACTTGTGAGGAATGCAGTTGACGGTAGGAAACTGGCGCTGCAACACTATATTGAATAAATCTGTAGACAACATCTCTATAGCATCGTCGGACTCAACATCTGCAACTACATCACCCACAACTCCATTGCACCCTCTTGCCTGTATCAACTCCAACACCTCCTTCGGCTTATCTATATCATGTATCAAGACCGCATCCTCACCACCAGGCCCTGGAATGAAGTCATGAGCAAACCCATCACGTCCCTTACATGATTTCGACCAGGCATGGAAGTAGCAGCATCTACTACAAAACCACATGCGCAAGGCAAATAAGGTCTTCTCCAGGTCACCATAGACGTTCGCGTCACTTGCAATCAACTCCAGAACAACATCTTTGCTGGTTTTCGAAGAGAGATGCTTGTCATGAATGTGTTTCACTATTGACCCTTTCACATATCCTCTTCCCTGAACTCCGTCAGGACAGCCATGGAGGCAACGGAAAGGACAGTGAATGACATACGAACCTGAATCTTTGATGGGAGTCGACGAGGCTGGGGGAAGATGAGATGGGGATGAACTCAATGAGACTCGCGAGGAAGAAGAACGTGTAGTTCTTGCCATGAACGAAGCAAAGAAACAATGAAAACCTAAGCAGATAAACAAAAGTGTAAGGAACCCTAAAAAACGAACAAAAACAAAACGAAAAAGGAAGCCGAAACTCATAAGCAAAGGAAAAAATAAATAGAAATAGCTATATTAATTTTTAGTATTAATGATAAATATCTAACAAAGTAAAAACCAACAATATATAAAAAATACTACATTAATTGATATTTAAATTACTATTTATATTTATGTTAACGATATCCATTAATATAAAAAAAAATCTAATCATTTACCCTAAAAAAATCTAACAAGTTCCATTAATACGGTTAATTTACTAATAAAAACAAAGTCAATAGTTAATAAAGGATGGAAATCATTCTTCATCCCTATTTTCTTTATAACAAACCATATAACTGGATTTAATTCCATAACGATTTTAAAGATTTTCTTTGGAACTAAGTTTATAACATCTATATAAAGAATGCAAATCACTCTCTATTCCTGCATAAACCACGTACTTTGTGTGAAAAAGGAGGTAGCGAACAGAAGATATCAACTATGACTTTTGAAGAAAATCACAGCAAAGGGGAAGCAATGGTAGTTGATTCCCGTGGTATGTAAACTTATTTAAATGTCGCAATTTGGATTCATAGGCTGCTGTTTTTTTTTTCTCTTATCAGTTTTTTCTTTATATTAATAGGTTGATGTTTTTTTTTTCTCTAATCAATTTTAAAATATATGATAATTATATGTAGGTAAGAAACATTTGGGAATAGTTTATACCCCCTTCAAGCGTCTGGTTAGGAATCAGACACAACAGAAAGCCGTGAGGGTTTTGGTTCTGAAAAAATGAAGGTTTGAAAACGAGAAAAAACAAAATCAATTATGGAGTTTGGACCTACATCTCATTGACCAAGAGGTAAGTTAGTCGACCTCTGTTGCATATTATTGTAAAAGTTAATTGTTTTTTTTTTTTTAGCCGATTAGAAATTAATTGTTGATTGGATATAATACAGGGTACTCAAATGCATGCTAGGGTAGGCAAAGATTATATACGCTTGTTTGAAGTGAAATTCGAGGAGGGAAATGTGTATTCCATTCAGAGGTTTAGCATTGCCAAGCCATCAGCCGGTTATAGAATTGTGTCCTTTGAAAGTGTAATGTGGTTGAACAGGTTTAGCAAGGTGGAACATCTGAAAGTTGACATCTCGACTTTTCCCCAAGATATATTTAGTTTCCTTGCTCTGGAGAATATTGGGACCAGGAAAAATAATACTACGTATTATACATGTGAACAGTCGGAAATAAGAAAAAAACTATTTTTTTGTTTGGTAAAAACAACAAACATTAACCTCTTCTTATATAATTCCTACAATTTGTGATTGGAAGGATAAATTCCGTGTCGAACGTTGTGACGAAATCAGTTGAAGAATTTGAGAAAGTAAGTGATGTGTTTATGAGGGAGATTATGCTTGAGAATGAGAGGTAAACTACACATTATCTTATGGGTTTTTGATTCAATAATTTTTGTTGAGTGGATTAGCCTAATGGATTTTTGTTCGTCTTTAGGGGAACTACAATGAAAGTAACCTTATGGGGTGATTTGGTTCATGCTATCAAGGATGGGATATTGAATGGTCGTCTAAATGTACCATGGTGATGATTGTCACCGGTACATATGTGAAGGATCATTTGGTGAGCAATTTTGAAGAAACCATTTATAGACTAATACTTTTAAGTTATTTATGGAAGTCGCTACCATGCAAGTATGCAATTGTTCATACATATTTATGACGTAATCTTTTTTAACAGTTGTAATTATATATGGAAAGAAAATTTTAAATAAGTGTTTATAAAACTCAAAATATCTAAAAACCTTAGGGCAAAAAAATCTTTAGATGTCTACTTATGGTAAAAGAATCCCAAACGGCTAGCTTAAATATTTAGTATGTTAAAAAAATATTTTTCCTATCCTGTATTTTCGAATTAATTTAGGGAAGAAAATCTTTCCATTACTTTGCTATATTTTGTTGCCACGCAAAGCATTTTAATTCCATTTCATTTCTCATTTCTCATTATTTTCTTTGCGAGACGAGTCTCAAAGGCCTATATTAAGGACATTGACATGGATATTTGTAAAATGAATAATTCTCTTTGTCATCTTAGATATATTCTCTAAACATGTACAAGTCTTTTCGATGATGTAGTAATATATAATTATAAACCAGGATGATATTGGCTCGGTCCATCATTTTCAATTCTATGTGGGAAAAAGGATAAATGTTAATATGAAATAGGGAAATAGGAATAAGGATGGATGTAAATCCCAAACAACATTGTTAAGTTATTGTTCTAAGAGCATTCTACTCTCTCTTGGCCTTCCTTTATAAATTTTTCGATATTTTTTTGATGGGGTTACGCCAAATTATTGAATTATAGTTTTTTGTGAAACCTATTCTTATTATTCTTTTTCTTTCTCGAACATGATATACGCATGAATTTTTTTTTTTGTTTAATAGACCATGCTGTAATGACACTTCGTTATCTTGACCTACGGTTGATGTGAGTTTTATGTTTTGTATCAAGCCACATGCATAGTAAAATTAGCTATATGCATCACTAAAAATCCGAAGAACAAAAATATTTAATTAACCAATACAATTTAGATTCTCTTTGTGGGGCAATCATTAATTAGTGGACAATCCTTACTCGTTAAAGTAACAATCACGAGTATTCAAACGAGAGTCTTAGTGGGATGTTAGTTCATTGCTTGATTACAACTTCTTTGTGGGAAGCATTTCATCCGTTTTGTACTATCTAGAATTGGAAAATTATTTTATGTTATATCGTGTGTTCTTTTAATGTCTCTAATATCATATATTAATATTTGAGTGTGATTTTTCATTTAACTATAAGGAGTTGGTGCCTGGGTTGGGTTGATTGCTTGATTCTTAGCACAAGTTTTGAAGAAAGATATATCAATGCATTTTCTTGATTACATCATCTTCGACGGAAACATTTTATATTCTTTTCACTATTTATGGTTGAAAATCTATTTTATATTAATATCGATTTTTAGTATCACTAATATCGTATATCCAAACAATTATACAATGAGTGTGATTTTTCATTTAACTACGGGGACTTGGATCCTGGAAGAGAACTTGAGTTGGTCGGACGCTTGATTCCTAACGCAAGTATATGATTCTTAAAAATATATATCGTTGAATTTCCTTGATTACATCATCTTCGACGAAGTAATTCATATATATGCTTTGCAATAGTTAGAGTTGAAAATCTATTTTATATTAACAATAAATACAATTCGACATTAAAGAGTCATAAATAGGAAAAGAAAAAAATGATAAGAATTCATAGCCAATATAATTGATTCCGTTTGCAATTAAAAACTCCAATTATCAATAGGCGATCCTTACGGTTAAAGCAACAATCACGGATATTCAAAAGGGGTCATAGTGGGATATTAGTGCATTTCCTTGATTACAACTTCTTTGACGGGAAGCACTTCATCTGTTTTGCACTATTTAGAATTACAAGCTATTTTTATGTTATATATTGTGTGTTCTTCTAATTTCTCTAATATGAGGTATTGATACAACCATATAGTGAGTGTGATTTTTCATTTAACTATACGAACTTGGAGCCTGGAAGAGAACTTGAGTTGGCTTCCTGATTCCTAACGCAAGCTTATGATTCTTAAGAAAGATATATCGCAGTGCATTTTCTTGATTGCTTCTTTGACTGGGAAGCACTCTACATGCTTTGCGATATTTAGGGTTAGCAATTTATTTTATATTAAGATCGTGTTATTTTCGAGTGTCTCTAATGTCGGATATCAAAGACAACCATATAATATGTGTGATTTTTCATTCAACTACAAGAAGTTGGAGCCAGGAAAATTACCCGCTTGATTTTTTAGGCAAGCATACATTTTCTGAAGAAAAATATATGTGTGTTTCCTTAATTACATTTTCTTTGACGGGAAGCACTTCATATGCGTTGCATTATTTAGAGCTGGCAAGCTGGCAATCTATTTTATATTAATATCATGATTTTTTAATGTCACTAATATCACATATCGATGCCTATATAATGACTAATGACATTTCCTTGATTACTTCTTTGACGGGAAGCACTTCATATGCTTTGCATTATTTAGAGCTGGCAATCTATTTTATATTAATATCCTGATTTTTTTAATGTCTCTAATACCACATATTGATGCCTATATAATGACTAATGACATTTCCTTGATTGCTTCTTTAACGGGAAGCACTTTGTATGCTTTGGACTATTTAGGGTTGGCAATATGTTGTATATTAATATCGTGTTATTTTTAGTGTCTTTAATGTAAGATATCAACACAACTACATAATATGTGTAATTTTTCATTCAACTACAAGAAGTTGGAGCCAAGAAAAACAGCTGACTTAGCCGCTTTATTTTTAACGCAAGTATATGATTTAATATATATGTACGTTTCCTTAATTATATTTTCTTTGACGAGAAACATTTCATATGCTTTTCCCTATTTAGAGTTGACAATCTATTTTTAGTGTCTCTAACTTCAGATATCGATGCCTATATAATGACTAATGAGTGTGGTTTTTCATTTAACTATAACAAGTTTGAGCCTGGAAGAGAAGTTAAGTTGGTCCCTTAATTCTTAACACAAATATATGATTTTGAAGAAACATATATCAATGCATTTCCTTGATAACATTTTCTTTGATTTTGAAGCAATTCATATGTTATGCACCATTTAGAGTTTTCAATCAATTTTATATTAATATCGTGTTTTTTTAGTGTCTCCAATATCGATATTGATATAATCTGTATAGAAAGTATGATGTTTGATTAACTACCAATAGTATCGATACATGTAATGTAATGAACTACTGATTGATTTCAAAGGTCAGTATAATTTTTCAAAATTATTCTATTTAAGAGGATTTCTTAATCGCCAACCCTTTAAACAATATGTAATCGATGAATAATTTGGTTCAGATTGTTAGTTTACTAAATGATTGCTTCAAAAAAATAAATAAATGATAATTGGTGTTTTCATGGTACAATGCAGTTGTTAATTGAGATTCTATCTTGGACAAAGTGATTCGCCTAACCGAGGATCGATTACAGCCATCTTGCCGGTTGAAGCACGGGTTAAATACTAAAAAAAATAATTAATTGTGTATTTATAGCTTAAATATTTTAGTTTATTTGTAAAATTGATTATTATTTTATTATATTGCATGAAATTAGTTTTCAAAACCATGTTAGATCCTCAAATCATAATAATATTATATATTTGATTATTATAAAGTTTTAACTGTTAATTGTCAATCTATTGGATAGTAATTCTAGAAGCCTATTAGAACTCTTATTAGGACGGGTGCGGGGCGAAGCCCCGCCTCAGTGAACATGAACTGACGATGTAAGAAATTCCATCGATCCCGGTGCGTAGCACGGGTTTCAAGCTAGTAAAACCAATAAAGATTAAATACTGCAAAATCATCTTCCAAATAACTTAGAATTTTAAATAAATAAATTTAAAATCATTGCAAGATGAAATCGTTGGCAATAGCTATGTATAATCACAATAATTTCTATTCCAAACCCTAGTTATCCTTCTTAAAACACAAGAATAAATTCTCATAAGAAGTTTCCTAGACAAAATAAACAACTCTTAAAAATAAAACCGATCACAAGCTAACATCAAAGTTCATGTTCAGAAGCTTCACGGGTTTCAAGACCTTTGAGCTTGTAATTGACAGCATCAACCGCTTCTTCGGAGAAGATATCCTCATTGAGAAGATCCTTAACATGTGTCTTCATGAGAACAAGGTCAGAGTCAACCTTTTTCAACTCAGTTCGTAACACATCAAGACCTTTCATAGTATCAACGAGCTGCAATTTTTCCTTATCAAAGTATTTGAGAAAATCATGAACCACTTCAGCAGAGACCATCTCAACCTTTTCAACATCTTGATGAGTATATGCATAATAGCATGATACACCAGAATTGAGTTCTTCAGCATCTACAATGGTTCTTTTCTTCTTCCCATCGAAACCGAAATATATTGCTTTATCAATAAAATCTTCTGGCAAATCCCAAGAGCAAGGAGGAGAAGACATTCTTGATTAGAGAAAACCTAGAGTGAGATAACTCAACTCAATAGGAAAGGTATATAAACGGTTTCAGGATTTTATTTATTTATTTTAGGGTTTCTATAGTTGGTTCGTGAAAGGTAACATGGGTACCCGTACGTACACAACCTTGACCCATAAACGAAAAAAAATACTAAGACAACTGAAAAGGCAAACCAAAAAAAAAATTGTTTGCGAAGCAAAATATTGCTTAAGTGAATATTTTCACAAATCTTAGCTCAATAAATTTTATATTCTCAAGAAAAAAATTTAGAACACAAGAGTAGCATTTTAACCCATTAAAATTTCATGGGGAGAAAAATAAAGCTAATAAAAAATCACTAGAACAAGAATCAACAAAAAATACTTGTGCAAAAATGCCTGCAAACGATAATCTAGCTAAGAACGACAAGAAAATAGCTTGACTAATCAGAGAACATTTTGCCAACAAGTATTCCTGATCATATCTCACTCAACCAGGATTTTTTTTTTGTGAGTGAGATTTCAACCTTGTGATTAATTAGCACAAGTATGAGCTTTGCGCTCATCAAGTGAATGTTGTTCACAGTTAAACCTCTTTTTCCTAATTTTCGGAGGAAGAAATTTTTGATGCGAAAAGTTATCATAAAACTTACTATCATCAATATGGTTGCACAGGAACCGTCCCGTCCCATGGAACCGTACCGGTACCGTCCCGGAACCGTTGTCATATGGGACAGGTACAAGTACCAATAACTGGTACCGGGCCTAGAGTAGGTACAAGTAAAGGTCCTAGGCTATTTCCGTCCCGTCCCGTCCCATCCCATAGTACCGGGGATCTGTATCCGTTGATATTAGGGATTAATTCCAGCCATTGATAGTAGGGGTTAATACCCTTTCCATCGTATTCTCTCCCCCATTCTCCTCATTTCCTTCTTCTTCTTTTTCCCACTTTCAGGCTTCCTCTCAGAGAAGAGAAATACGTATACGTCCACCATCGTCCACTATCTTCTAATTATCGTTATCACCAGATTCACCACTAACTTCTCACCCACCATCTTCTAGTCGTCATCACCAGATTCACCATCACCAGATAAACCCTAAAGGTGGCCTTCTCAGGATTTGATACTTGTAATCCATAATAATAGTTAGGGTTTTGAAAACTAATTAGTTTTTGTTCATTTCTATTTAATTTTTGTTCATTTCTTTAGATTTGAAACTAATTTTAATTTTTTGATTTTTGATTTTAGGATTTTGGAATTTCTGGGGTATGAGGTAGAAGAACCCGACCTATTGAAGGTATACCAAAATTTTACTTCACCACTTAATACTTCTTGAGCATCTAATGAGATCAATAGTTTATAGTCAGTGACTCAGTTTCACTTTTGTGAAGTTTCTGCTTCTCTTTAATTTTAGTCTAAAATATAATGTGTATGCTTGTTGTATTCTCCCAACTTGAAAATTAAATCCATACCAGTCACTTAGATCAAGCAATTTTTGGATTATATTGCATTTTAAATCAGTCATGAATCACAGACTTCTTTGTTAGTGATTATGTTCATGGTTGGATGTATTTCTGGTCTTGCCTATGCTAATGGTCTATGGAGAATGCACTGGATGCTTTGTATGTAAGAACTATTGTACAATTGTCTTGAGCTTTCGTACCTGTTTCAAGTTACAAACTGTTGTAGAATTGTCTTGAGCTTTCCCTGCTTTTTTTTTCCCAGTTTTAACAGTGTGAACTTGAAACAACATTTTGCTGAGAATAAGAGGTTAGTTATGAATGTTGGTTCAATGCCTTATGAACAACAGTCATCAGCTAGAGACTAGAGTTACTGGAGGCTTAGGGTATTGGGCTTATAGTCATTGTACTCGACAACCAAAACCCCTTCCCTTATGGTTCAGCTTGTTCTTTTTTTCCGAGATCCACTAAGATGTTAGCTCAGTCAGTTCCAATTTTCACCATATGGTACTATCATGCTTTGTATGTAAGAACTATCAACAAATATAAATTGTTGTTGCAGACATCTTGGGTGCGGTTCAACTGTCAGATTTCTTGGATGCTTGATGTTTGGAGATGGATTTCATTTCTTGTCGCAGCAAACTTATGAAAGTGGTGAAGTGCCAAAGCCGAACTGCCGAAAGGTTGTTTTTTTATTTGCTTTTTTTTTCTACTTGAAGTCTTAAACAGTTTACTTTGTTGAACTTAGAACTTTAAAGATTTTTCTTAAAGTATCTATTCAGGTCTTAACATTTAAAAGTTGTTAAACTTGGAACTTTCAAGATTTTTTGCTTCCTTTTTTTTTTTTTATGTTACATATGTTGTAGTAAATAACCGGTACCGTCCCGTCCCGAGTTAAACAGGTACAGGACCCGTCCCGTACCGTACTTCTCAGGTACAGGTACACATGTACAAGTACCGACCTAGGGAGGTACATGTATTGAGCTAGGCAAAAACCCTTACCGTCCCGTACCATGTGCAACCCTAATCATCAAGATAAGACACATAGTATGGACTCTTACCTGAAAGTTTTTGACCAGAGGGATTTGACAGCCTGTTTATGAGCTCTTTGTATCCTTCAATTATCAAATTTATGTTGTCTCTCACACCTTCATTTTTGCTTCCTTCTTCTGATACCTTATTTACATCAAGAACAACAACATCTCCCTTTTTAACCGAAGAAGATCCTTCTTGAAATTTTCTTGGACGATTTGTGTTAAGATTACTGTTACAAGCATGAACATTCAAGGAACAAATCGAACCGACTTTCCTGGTAGGATTCACAGGGCAAGTACTAAAACCGATTGGTTTAGACTCACGAATGTCAGTTACACCTTCAAGAATTAAATCCAAGGTGTGTTGAAGTCGAACAATATAGTTGTCATTAGACCTAGAGTTGCTCTTCCGATCAATATGCCCTTTTGAGTCACAAAAGAGACAACGGACTTAATACCATCGTTAGGAGATTTCTTCCTTCCATGAGATGTGGTGATTCCTTGATTAGAGGAAGATACATGCACATCTTTATCAATAGGAAGGGGTTGCAATTTAGCTTCTGGAACTGAATTCACAGTTGAGTCAAAAGCGATTGGTATGGTGGACTCTACAGAATATCCTTGAATAGAGAGTTTACTCAAAAGACGTTTAATTTCCAAGGCATCCTCTTCGAGTTTCTCCTTGCAAAGAACCTTGAATTTAGTGTCACGATCATTTACCATACCAATAAGCACATTGAATTTGTGTTTCAACCGATAGATTTCAATAGCCTGGATTCTAACAAATTTTAGAATTGTTGCACTCTCTTTGGCTGCTTCCCTTTCTACTTCAGAGTCAGACTTGTCGGTAAGGTAATTAGGGTAACAATTATCAATGCTAGTCTGTTTAGTTGGAACACAATGTTCATCTATATTCAAGATTGACAAATCTTTCTCTTTAATAGATTTTATAGAAATATACCTTTTGTTTCTAGTGATATGTTTATCAGATATAGTGCTTCTGTCTATAGAGTCAGATTGCTACAAACACAGACTTATGAGGTCTAAAATATGTTTGCCTGCTCTGATACCAATTGAAAAAGCGGGGGTCTAACAACCACACCCAATATTTCGTTCGGCAATCTGTATGGACTAACTCCGATATAATTCCAAGAGAATCAACTAGACAGTCAGACTCAATCAATGGAAATATATCCAAGAGTTATATCTCTATTTCTCAATATAATCAACAAATCAAACAGATAGAATCCGCGACCCTGATTATTATGAGAAACAACTTGAATGGTACCAAATACCAATGTTCAAGTGTCAATCAATTTATATCAACAACCAAAGGTTGGATTATCTAATTGATTGAACTACGCACAACCTGTGATATTTCAATTATATAGAAAATATAATGCGGAAAAGAAATAACACACACACCCCGAAATTTTGTTAACGAGGAAACCGCAAATGCAAAAAACCCGGGACCTAGTCCGTTTGAACACCATATTTTGTATTAAGCCGCTACGGCATCGTAGCCTACTACAAGTTAACTTCAGACTGGAATGTAGTTGAGTCCTAACCAATCTCTCACTAATCAAGGTACAATCGCGTTCCTTACGCCTCTGAATCCCAGCAAGACTCTATTCACTTGATTCCCTTAGTTAATCTCACCCACAACTAAGAGTTGCTACGACCCAAAATCGAAGACTTGATAAACAAATCTGTCTCACAAAGAAAAGTCTATTGAATAGATAAATCTGTCTCTCACAGAAATAACTAAGAGTTTTGTTCCGTCTTTTGATAAATCAAGGTGAACAAGAACCAATTGATACACCAGACTTATATTCCCGAAGAACAGCCTAGTAATATCAATCACCTCACAATAACTTACCGTATGGTAGCGGAACAAGTTATTATGGAATCACAAAAAATGAGACGAAGAGCTTTGTGATTACTTTTTATCTTACTTATCGGAGATTAAATCTCGAGCAAATCTTAGAGAAGATAATACTCAATACGATAGAACAAAGTAAGATCAGAACGCGCAACTACAGAGAAAATAGTTGGGCCTGGCTTCAGAATCCCAATGAAGTCTTTAAGTCGTTAACCTATAATGGTTTTAGAAAAAACCTAGATTAAAGGAGAATCGACTCTAGTCGCAACTAGTATCACACATGAGGTGTGGGGATTAGGTTTCCCAGTTGCTAGAGTTCTCCCTTATATAGTCTTCAAATCAAGGTTTGATAACTTTGGGACAAAGCAATCAATATTCACCGTTAGATGAAAACCTGATTAGATTCAAGTTAATATCTTTCAATCGTTAGATGGTCTTAGGTTGTCACACACAGAAGAAATGTACCTTCATTTAGATATGGGTAACCGTACCTAAACGTGTACACTTAGTTGGCTCAACAATAGTTAACCAAAGTTAGTGAAAATGTGGGTGGTCTAACAACCACACCCAACAATTCGTTTGGCAATCTGAGAGGACTTACTCTAATACACCTTCTATAGAACCAACTAGACAGTCAGACTCAATCTAGAATAAATTGTATCAAAGAGTTTAATATCTCTAACTCTTAATGCAATCCGCAATCAGCAAATAGAAATCTACGAGCCTGATTGAATATAAGAGGAGTAACTTGAACGGTACCAAATACCAATGTTCAAGTGTCAATCAATGTAAATCAACAACCAAAGGTTGGATATTATAATTGATTGATCTTAACGCACAACCTGTGATATTTTAATTATATAAAATAATATAATGCGGAAAAGAAATAACACAGATACCAAAATTTTGTTAACGAGGAAACCGCAAATGCAGAAAAACCCCAAGACCTAGTCCAGATTGAACACCACACTGTATTAAGCCGCTACATACACTAGCCTACTACCACTTAACTTTAGACTGTACTGTAGTTGAACCTTGATCAATCTCACACTGATTCAAGGTACAGTTGCGCTCCTTACGTCTTTGATCCCAGCAGGATACTACACACTTGATTCCCTTAGTTGATCTCACCCACAACCAAGAGTTGCTACGACCCAAAGTCGAAGACTTGATATACAAATGTGTCTCACACAGAAAAGTCTATAGGATTATAAATAAATAAATCTGTCTCCCACAGAAATACCCAAGAGTTTTTGTTCCGTCTTTTGATAAGTCAAGGTGAACAGGTACCAATTGATAACCTGGACTTATATTCCCGAAGAACAGCTAAGAATTATCAATCACCTCACAATAATCTTAATCGACTAGCGAAAGAAGATATTGTAGAGTCACAAACGATGAGCCGAAGTTGTTTGTGATTACTTTTTTATCTTGCCTATCAGAGATATAAAATCTCGAGTCAATTATTCCAATTGTACTCAACACGATAGAACCAAAGAAGATCGGATCACGCAACTACAAGATAATAGTTGGGTCTGGCTTCACAATCCCAATGAAGTCTTCAAGTCGTTAACCTACAGGGTCTCGAGAAGAAACCTAATTAAGGTTAAAGGAGAATCAACTCTAGTTATGCAACTAGTAACACATAGGAGGTGTGGGGATTAGGTTTACCAGTTGCTAGAGTTCTCCTTTATATAGTTTTCAAATCAGGGTTTACAATCCAAGTTACCTTGGTAACAAAGAATTCAATATTCACCGTTAGATGAAATTCCTGATTCAACCAAGCTAATATCTTTCAACCGTTAGATCGAACTTAGCTTGTTACACACAAATGGAATGTACCCTCATTTAGGTTTATGTAACCGTACCTAAACGTGTACACCATGTTGGTTCACAAATAGTTAACCGAGGTTAGCCATATGATTACTCACATATCAACCTTATTCATCTTAACCATAACTAGTTCAAATGACTCAAATGAAACTAGTATTTAAAGAGTTGTTCAATTGCTATATTCTCTTGGAATTATACAAGAACACAATTGAAGCAAAATCGGTTTGATTCACTAGAATCAATACATGAACATTATAGCCACGGTTTGCAAAGATTGCATTCCTTATTGATAAATGTTTAAGTTCATGTACAACCGATTTTAGAAAAGTAACACACTTAAGTATGCGTATGGTATGCGTACTTAAGTAACAGGATTTGAGTTTGTTTTAGTTTTCAAACTCTGCAGAAATTCACGGACGTGAACTTTCCTCCTGTACGCGTACGGGTACACGTACTTTAGGTAACCGGATGAGTTTGGTTTTGGTTTTCAAACTCAGCAGAAATTCACGGACGTAAACTTCCGCCAGTATGCGTACATGTACGCATACTTACCCAATCTCCTACAACCTTTTTGTATACACACAAGTATGCATACTTTAGGTTCCTGGTTTTGGACTTATACACTAATGTGCGAACACACTATGCTTATATCCAAAGATGGTTACAAGGTTCTGAACTCTTTATTTCAATCATTTAAACATTCTTTTATAATGATAATAGCCGTTTTCACACACTATTAGCATCAAAGCAATTTTCAAGATATTGAAATAATCATTATCGAAACATTCCAAGCCTACATCAAATGATTGTATCACACAAACCATGTAAGATGTTACTCGGCAATTTTCTCATGACATAAGATGAACTTGGTCGAAGCGAAAGCTTACCAACACATATTTCGAGAAATATGTAAGCGAGATATACTCAGCTCGAAATCTCAAATGTGTATAGAGAAAACTATATCGTAACACGACTTATGTCTCAATATAGGATATAATAGAAATAGACTTTCCAAGTGATAGATGAGTTCAAGTCTCCACATACCTTTTTTCGAAGAAGTTTCACAAGCTCCCCTTAGTAGTTCTTCGTCTTCAAATGATTAACTCCGTGAAAATTAAGCTCAACTATACATTCTATGTCCTAGTCCGAGACATCTATAAATAGGCTAGAAATCAAGACTTATAGTTTTGATCACTAACATTGACAAACATGCTTGAGATAGCAACGCATGCAAGTTCGACCGAGCAGTGCTCCAACAATCTCCCCCTTTGTCAATTTTAGTGACAAAACTATCAATACATATGGATTACAAAATAGATAAAAATTGTAGCTTCTCATCCAAATGCTTGATCTCCTTGGCATCTTCAACATGACTCAAAATCTTCGTCACTTCCAAGTACTCCATGATCCTAAAGGTTGTAAGTTCAGCGTCATAGTTGTTGAAGATCCGTAGCGATAACAATGAGAAAACAAAATGCTCTCAATCATTGTTATACAGTGTCATAGTATTATTACACGGCATCAAAGTTCAATTGTATCACAACTTTGACAACAATATTATGGTGATATGTATCACTCCCCCTTAGTCAATACTTCATCTCAACATGAAAACCACTCCCCCTTACATAATGATCCGTAAACCATATGTATTTGTAGTATCACACTACACATTAATTCTCCCCATTTTTGTCAATATAAATTGGCAAAGGTACGAAAACTAGTGGGATCCTCATGAAATTTTCACAGAGATACTTCATGACCAAAAGAGAATACCATATCAACTTATTTAGATGCCATCATAAAGCCGAAGCTAAATGCATTCATCAAGGAGTTTATAAAGATACAAGATAACCCCTTTAATATTCCACAGCCGCACTCCCCACAAAGATTTGGCAATTAAGCACAAGTTCAAAAAGAACTCTCCCCCATAAAATGTCATTCCCGAAAGAACAACAAAGGCGACCTTGCTTTTAACAAGGAAAAAAGGATTTCTTTGGATAAAACCAAATCACATGAAAAACATGAATTTGTATCCAAAAATTCAATTGAAATAACCACAAGAGAACCCATGGTTAATTCAATTGGAATACACAACTAAATTAACCACAAAAAGTGATCAATTCAATTGGCCATGCTCGACATAAGAGAACTTACGGAGCAACAACTAAAATAACCAAAAGAAAATGATCAATTTAGTTGGTCATTCTCAAACATAAGGAACCATACGGAGCAACACAATATATGCACAAAAATGTGGATCGGAGATCGACCAATACCGCGGAATAAACAAGGATTCATTATATTTTCCATCACTATTTGCACAATGACATATAATAGACTTAATCCCTGTAAACAAAAGCTTTATCCTTTCTTCCATCAAAACAATGACATAAAAGGCTTTAACTTTTGTAATGTCAAAAGTTCATTCTATCTTCTATCAATACTTTCATACCGACATAATAGAGATAACTTTTGAACAAGTATGGGATATAATAGAGATAACTTTTGACATAAAAGGCTTTAACAAAAGTTTTTATCCATTCTTCCATCAAAACAATGACATAAAAGGCTTTAACTTTTGTAATGTCAAAAGTTCATTCTATCTTCTATCAATACTTTCATACCGACATAATAGAGATAACTTTTGAACAAGTATGGGATAGTCACAGGTTCACGGACGTAAACAACATATCCCATAACAATTTGCAATATATAAAATCATAAAGATTAAAATTGCAAAAATCATCTTCCAAATGACTTAGAATTTAAATAAATAAATCTAAAAACGTTGAAGATAAAAATCGTTGAACATAGCTATGTGTACTCACAATAATGGCTATTCCAAACCCTAGTTTTTCTTCTAAAAACACAAGAAATAAATTCTCTAAAAGAAGATTTACTAGACATTGAGACCTCTGAAGAATTCTTTATCGTCCCCGAACTCCTTGTCGTCAACAGCCATGGGAACATAAGGTTCGTCAAGAAATGAGTCAATTTCAACAAACCTTCTAGGTTGATGATGTCGAACCAGGGCCTTATGAATTTCGAGAGTTCTCATAACAAAAGCCTTTATTAGCTTAATCCTTCCTTGTTTCCTTCAACTCTTCAAGAACATCAGAAAACTTCTGAGAATTTGAAGGAACAACTCTTGGTTTCCTCACATTCCTTTTTTTTTTTTTTTAAAGTTGGAGGTCACGGAGATTTTTCTTTTTCCTTTATGATTGATTGCTTAATAATCATATTAACATCTTTTCCATCAGAACACATGATGCTTGGAGTCTCCATACGTGTATGGGTTTGTGAGAGGAAATCACAATTTAAACTCAACAGGCATTCTTAAGATGAAAAGTGTTTCAGAGAAGGAAAAAGGAATGTAGGGTTACAGAACATTTTAACCACACAGGTTCACGCACGCGCAATTCACGACCCTAAAAAGAGTGGAATTGGCGAGAATAACCCTCTTTTTTATTGAATACACAGGGAAGTCCCTTCCAATATCAATTAGATATGAAAGAATTCCAAATCATACATCAAATCTAAGAAAACAAAAAGTTTTTTTTCTTAAGCCTGAGGTGTGCACAATCTTGTCTCTTTTAATCAGGCACATGAGACAAGATGCACGAAAACAACACAATCAAGTTGTGCTGCGGTGAACAACAAATTGTCCATCATAACCTTTTTGAAAGGAATTTATAGAACCATGTCTATCAAATTGTTTAGACCATACTATTTTATCTAGTGGTCTTGACCTATCTTTGGAAACCAACTTCTTTGAAGAGGATAAAATCTTACATACCTCAGCGGTTTTTTGAACAAGTTTGAGCTTGTTTTCTAGGCGATTTGCTCTTCGTTGAAGTCTCTTGACATGTCTAATCTTGTGTTTATACTTGTAACAATTTGAAAGTTCATGACCCTTGAGAGAACAATAAGAGCATTCCCTGGATAAGATGATTCAGACACATGATATGTGCAAGCTGCTAGGCACATAGTGGAACCTGAAAAATCAGACATAGAGTTTCCAACAGAAAGGTTAATTTTTTCTTCCAGATTGGTCGAGTCTTTTTCTGGAAGAATATCAAGATTGATATATGTATTGCTACAATTATCAAAATCAATATCTTCACAAAGAAGTGCAAATTTTTTATCTTCATTGGAATCATAGTGATCAGATATTTCATCAAGAGTTGCAGCAAGACCTTTGTTTCCAGTGTATTTTCTACGATTTGGACACTCATTTACAAAATGACCAAAACCTTTACACTTAAAGCACTGTGGCATATCCTCGTCATCAGCCTCGTCAGCATCCTTGTTTTTAGGAGGAATGCGGTTGTGAGGTTTAACTGATGACCTGGGTTTGTCTCTAGAAAACTGTTTACTTCTCTTCAATAGAAGATCTCTAAACTGTCTTGTGATCAAAGAGACTAATTTGTCAAGATCTTCATCCGATGAATCATACTCAGAAAGATCATCCTCAGAGACATAAATACTTTTACTTTTGTCAAGTAATTTAGTGTTCTTTTGTGCTTTGAAGGCAACATCCTTTCCGATTTTGGATGTATGCTCATGATCAAAGATCTTTAGCTTTCCAAGCAACGTGTTTCTGGAGATAGCATCAAGGTTATTCCCTTCAACGATGACATGCTTCTTAGAATCGTATCTAGATGGCAGCGATCTGAGAATTTTCATCACAATGTCCTTTTCAGGAATAATCTTACCCAATGCAAAAGATGCATTAACAATTTCGGACACTTTGTGATTAAACTCATCAAATGAATCTTCGTCCGCCATACGAAGGTTTTCCCAATCGGAATTAAGGTTTTGAAGCCTAGCTTCCTTTTCACTCGGTATTTCCTTCGAATACGGTTTCTAAGATATCCCAAGCATCTTTAGACCTAATGCACGTAATCACATGGTGTTTGAAGATCTGGGGTAATGGCATGTATGATGGCATTCAAACCGTCGGAGTTTTGCTTTGCAACAAGTATCTCGGCAGCATTGTATTCACCAATGTTATTTGGAACGGTCGCATTACCTACTGCCAAAACGGGAGCATCGTAGCCATTAACTACATAAACCCATGATTGAAAATCACGCGCTTGAAGAAATGCACGCATAGCAATTTTCCACTATAAGTAATTTGAGCCATCGAAGACTGGTGGTACGTTTATAGAGATAACGCCTCTGTCCATATCAGATCGCTACAAACACAGACTGGTCTTTAATGTGTTTGCATGCTCTGATACCAATTGAAAATGCGGGGTCTAACAACCACACCCAAAAATTTGTTTGGCAATCTGAGAGGACTTACTCCAATATACTATCTAGAGAACCAACTAGACAGTCAGACACAATCTAGAATAAAGTGTATCAAAGAGTTTAATATATCAAACTCTTAATTCAATCCGCAATCATCAAATAGAAATCTGCGAGCCTGATTGAATTAATAGGAGTAACTTGAACGGTACCAAAGATCAGTGTTCAAGTGTCAATCAATGTAAATCAACAACCAAAGGTTGGATATTCTAATTGATTGATCTTAACGCACAGCCTGTGATATTTCAATTATATAACAAAATATAATGCGGAAAAGAAATAACACAGATACCAGAATTTTGTTAACGAGGAAACCGCAAATGCAGAAAAATCCTGGGACCTAGTCCAGATTGAACACCACACTATATTAAGCCACAACAGACAATAGTCTACTACCAATTAACTTCGGACTGGACTGTTGAACCCTAATCAATCTCACACTGATTCAAGGTATAGTTACGCTCCTTACGTCCCTAATCCTAGCAGGATACTACACACTTGATTTCCTTAGTTGATATCACCCATAACCAAGAGTTTCTACGACCCAAAGTCGAAGACTTGATAGACAAATCTGTCTCACACAGAAAAGTCTATAGGATTGAATAAATCTGTCTCCAACAGAATTACCCAAGAGTTTTTGTTCCGTCTTTTAATAAATCAAGGTGAACATGAACCAATCAATAACCCGGACTTATATTCCCGAAGAACAGCCTAGAATTATAAATCACCTCACAATAATCTTAATCGACTAGCGAAAGAAGTTATTGTAGAATCACAAACGATGAGACGAAGTTGTTTGTGATTACTTTTTTATCTTGCCTATCGGAGATATAAAATCTCGAGTCAATTATTCCAATTGTACTCAACACGATAGAAACAGCAAGATCAGATCATGCAACTACAAGATAATAGTTGGGTCTGGCTTCACAATTCCAATGAAGTCTTCAAGTCGTTAACCTACAGGGTCTCGAGAAGAAACCTAAGGTTAAAGGAGAATCGACTCTAGTTATGCCACTAGTAACACACAGGAGGTGTGGGGATTAGGTTTCCCGGTTGCTAGAGTTCTCCTTTATATAGTTTTCAAATCAGGGTTTGCAATCCAAGTTGCCTTGGTAACAAAGCATTCAATATTCACCGTTAGATGAAAAACCTGATTCAACCAAGCTAATATCTTTCAACTGTTAGATCGAAGTTAGCCTAATACACACAAATGAAATGTACCCTCATTTAGGTTTATGTAACCGTACCTAAACGTGTACACCATGTTGGTTCACAAATAGTTAACCGAGGTTAGCCATATGATTACTCTCATATCAACCTTATTCATCTTAACCATAACTAGTTCAAATGACTCAAATGAAACTAGTTAAAGAGTTGTTCAATTGCTATATTCTCATGGAATTATACAAGAACACAATTGAAGCAAAATCGGTTTGATTCACTCGAATCAATACATGAACATTATAGCCACGGTTTGCAAAGATTGCATTCCTTATTGGTAAATGTTTAGGTTTATGTACAACCGATTTTAAAAAAGTAACACACTTAAGTAAGCGTACGGGTATGCGTACTTAAGTAACCGGATTTGAGTTTGTTTAAGTTTTCAAACTCAGCAGAAATTCACGGATGTGAACTTCCCGCCAGTACGTGTATGGGTACGCGAACTTTAGGTAACCGGATGAGTTTGGTTTTGGTTTTCAAACTCAGCAGAAATTCACGGGCGTGAACTTCCACCAGTATGCGTACATGTACGCATACTTACCCAGTCTCCTACAACCTTTTTGTATACACACAAGTATGCATACTTTAGGTTCCCGGTTTTGGACTTATACACTAATGTGCGAACACACTATGCTTATATCCAAAGATGGTTACAAGATTCTAAACTCTTTATTTCAATCATTGAAACATTCTTCTATAATGATAATAGCCGTTTTGACACACTATTAGCATCAAAGCAATTTTTAAGATATTGAAATAATCATTATCGAAACATTCCAAGCCTACATGAAATGATTGTATCACACAAACCATGTAAGATGTTACTCGGAAATTTTCTCATGATATAAGATGAACTTGGTCGAAGCGAAAGCTTACCTACACATATTTCGAGAAATATGTAAGAGAGATATACTCAGCCAGGGCACGGAGCTACACCGGTCTAGTGGGGACAGCAGTCCCCCTAGGATTTGATAATTACATACTTAGGCTTTACATAATTACCACTTTAGGCTTGAAAATTTTAAGTATTTATAGATTTGTCCCCCTTATACACTTTAAATCCTCTACTATATACTTTAAATCCCATAGAGAGCCTTGAATCCTCTACTATACACTTTAAAAACTATTGGTATTAGGTACTTATCATATAAAACTTGGCTTAATAAATATCAAAATTACGTAGGAAAGAAGTGAAAAATATCAAAATATTAAATCCTACCATCAATCTAAACATCTTAAAACTTGTTGGATATTTTGGTGACATCATATGAAGGAAAATACCAAAGCCTAAAAAAATTTGCGGCCTTCGGCCGCCTGATTTTACGGCGAAAATACTATACCTATATATATTTGTCCCCCCAAACAATGAATCCTAGCTTCGTCCCTGTACTCAGCTTGAAGTCTCAAATGTGTATAGAGAAAACTATATCGTAACACGACTTATGTCTCAATATAGGAGGAGACATCTATAAATAGGCTAGAAATCAAGACTTATAGTTTTGATCACTAACATTGACAAATATGCTTGAGATAGCAACGCATGCGAGTTCGACCGAGCAGTGCTCTAACAGTTATCTATATGAACACTTTCATATCAACCTTGTTCATCTTAACACAACTAGTTCAAATGACTCAAATGAAACTAAGAGTTGTTCAATTATTTATATTCTCATAGAAGTATACAAGACACAATTGAAGCAAAATCGTTTTTGATTAACTCGAATCAATTCATGACCATTATAGCCACTGTTTGCAAAGATTGCATTCCTTATTATATAAATGTATTTGTTCATGAGTATGTAAACATACTTAACCAACTCAAGTATGCAAACGGGTACGCATACTTTAGTTCCCAGACTTGGTATTGTTCGCCAGTATGCAAACGAGCACGCATACTGTCGTTCATGACCAAACTCAATTGAAATCAGTACGCATATTATAGTTCATGGATTTCAACTGTTGAATCAGTACGCATACGAGTATGCATATGTCGTGAATCGACTTAGAGATTTGATACTACAAAGACAATAACCTTCTCTTCCTCAAGGGATAGAGCCTCAAATCAATATTTTCATTACTTGCCTCAGACAAAAACAATCATTTGGAATAAATATCCTCACTCACTCTCTATTGGTGATCCAACGACCAATGGTCGTTGATCTTTCTTAACCTAATCCACTCATTCACTCTAAAGATAATTAAACCCTTAACGGGCTAAGAAAAGACAATCAGAAAGCTAATAATAAAAGGAGATAGTTAAGCCCAAGACTTGCGGACTATGGGTACATGACAATACCCACCCCTTTTAAATGTCATTCTCCTCAAGGAAAAAGTGTGGGAACTAAACTGAAATATGACTTCTATCTTCCCATGTTGCATCCTCTGGAGGTGCACTCACCCATTGAATCAAGACCTGAGGAATAGATTATCCATCGCGAAGCGTAAGACGAGTGTCGAGGACAGCTGCTGGTTCAACTAGGATAGCTCCATTCTGATCCACCAGTGGCAGTGAGGGAGAAGAAGTGGAGTGCTGACCAATTTGTTTTTTAAGCTGTAAAACATGAAATACCGGGTGGATGCGCGACCCAATTGGTAACTTAAATTTATATGCAACATCACCAATTCTCTGCACAATCTCAAAGGGACCAAAGTATTTAGAAGACAATTTGAAGTTCTTACGGATAGCCATAGAAGTTTGCCGATAAGGTTGGAGTTGGAGGAAGACCATGTTACCAACTTCAAAAGTGCGGTCTGTTATGTGCTTATCTGCAAAAAAAAAATCATCCTTGTTTATGCCTTCAACAAGTCCTCTCGTAGCAGTTGTAACATGTGATCTCTATCATGTAAGTAGTCTTGAACAACTTTTACAGAAGTGGTGGACTGCAGAGGAAAAGCTAAGTGGGGTGGTGGGTAGCCATACAAGGCCTGGAATGGCGTCATTTTTAAACTTGTGTGGTAATGGGTGTTGAACCACCATTCCGCTAATGACAGCCAATTTGACAAGAGTCTAGGAGTTGTACCTGTCATACATTGAAGATATTGTTCCAAACACGCATTCGTCCTTTCCGTCTGGCCATCAGTTTGCGGGTGGTACGAGGTACTGAGATGCAATGATGTGCCCAAAGACTGGAACAATGCTTGCCAGAACTGGCTGATGAAAATTTTATCTCTATCTGACACGATATAGGATGGTAACCCATGAAGCTTGAATATGTGGTGTAGAAATTCCTTGGACACAGAGAGCAGTGAATGGATGAGCAAGAGCTATAAAATGACTGTACTTTGTCAGGCGATCCACAACTACTAGAATAACTGACTTCTTGTTGGACAATGGTAAACCCTCTATAAAATCCATGGTTATGTTCTGCCAAGCCGAGTCTGGAACAGGCAGTGGCTGAAGAAGACCTGCAGAGTGTGTATGTGGCACTTTGTTACACTGACAAACTGTACAGTTGGCCACAAATTGCATGATATCAGCTTTCATCCTAGGCCAATAGAAGTATGCTTTGGCTCCGTTGTATGTACCCAACATCCCAGAGTGACCACCTATGGCAGAGCAATGGACAGATTGGAGGATACTATCTCTGACCTGATGACCCGCACCAATGTATAGTCTTGATTTATACCTGAGGGATACCATCCTTATAAGTGTAGACCGGGTGAGAGGGTTGAATGAGTAGCTGACCAATCAGTTGTTGTGCCACAGGGTCTTCTGTGTAGCTAAGAATGATGTCCTGAGCCCATTGAGGTTGTGATAAGGACAATGCCAGACATTCAGCAGTGGAATGAGGAATCCGAGAAAGTGCATCTGCGGCTTTGTTTTCGAGACCTCTTTTGTAATGAATCACATAATCCAGGCCTAGTAATTTGATAAGACATTTTTGCTGCAATGCTGAAGTGACCCTTTGTTTCATGAAAAATTTTAAGCTCTGGTGGTCCGTATGTATGCTAAATTGGCTGTGAGACAGATAGTGCTTCCATTTTTGAACTGCCATGACAATGGCTAATAGTTCTTTTTCATATGTGGACAAGGCAAGTGCCCTAGGACCTAACCCTCGACTGAAATATGCTATTGGTTTACCTTGTTGCATTAGTACAGCTCCGATACCTTGAGAACATGCATCAACTTCAAGAATAAAAGGCTTAGAGAAATCCGGCAAGGCAAGAACAGGGGCAGACAACATAGCTTGTTTAAGAGAGGTAAATACTTGTAAGGCTTCCGAAGACCAATGGAATGATTCCTTTTTCAGCATATAAGTCAGCGGCTTACTAATAACACTATAAGCCTTTATAAATCTGCGATAGTAGATCGTCAACCCTAGAAAACCTCTTAACTGCTTTAATGTAGTAGGTTGTGGCCAGTTTTCCATGGCTGCAATTTTATCCGGGTCTGCGGCTACACCCTCTGAAGTAATGACATGCCCCAAGTAAGCTAACTCGCTCTGAGCAAAGCAACATTTGTTCCAGGTTGGAAAACAGAGTGTTGGCGTAACAATGATAATGTCTGAGATAAATGCAGAATATGCTCTTCCAAGGAATCACTATAAATGAGTATATCATCAAAAAAAACTAGGATGAATTTTCGAAGAAATGGCTTGAAAATTTGATTCATGAGGGCTTGGAAGGTAGCCTTGGGCATTAGTTAACCCAAAAGGCATAACTCGAAATTCATAATGTCCATGATGTGTGCGAAAGTCTGTCTTATAAATATCAGCTATATGCATTCGTATTTGATGGTAGCCTGACTTAAGATCAATTCTAGAAAAATATTTCTTCCCATTTAATTCATCAAGTAATTCTTCAATTAAGGGAATGGGAAACTTATCTTTTATTGTATAGTCATTCAGCCTCCCGTAGTCGACACAGAATCGCCATGAACCATCCTTCTTTTTGACCAATAAAATTGGAGCAGCAAATGGGCTATTACTGTCCTGAATAATTCCTGCATCCAACATTTCTTGGACTAACTTTTCCACCACATCTTTTTGTACATACGGGCACCTGTAAGGCCTTTGGGAAGTAGGTTCAGTGTTGGGATTGAGGGGAATATGGTGATCTAATGCTCTGGCAGGAGGTAAAGATTTAGGCTCAGTAAAAACATCTCGGTGAGCTTCCAGTACTGAAGTAATAGCTAAAGGAATGGGAGCAATAGGTATTGCTGACAGAGAGAAGAATTGGCCAATCAATGTGGGTGTCTTGCTCTTAACAAACTTAAGAAAGGAAGAACCACTGATCGTGCTGCAAGATGGAGTAGATGAGCATCCTTGTAAGGTAATCTGCTTTCCTTGATGTAAGAAGGATAGACGCAGGTCAGCCAGATTAAACATCACATCACCCAGCTGCTTTAACCAATCTACGCCAAGAACCATATCACATCCACCTAAGGGAAGGACCCTGATGTCACCACAAAAGTCGTAATTCTGCATGTACCAAGACAATTGAGGGCATACCCCTGAGCTGGTAGTAGTGTAACCATTTGCTATGGTGACTAGCATATGACCCGTAGGTTGAATGTGGAGATGCAGTTTTTCAACCAATCTAGCATCCACAAAGCTATGTGTGCTGCCAGTGTCCACCAGCACCAAAATATCCTTGTTATTGAGCCTGACTGGAACTCGGATAGTGTTTTGAGCCACTAAGCCAGTTAGGGCATGAAGAAATATCTCCATGGTGGACTCTATAGAAGGAGTAGATGATTCATCGCCCTCTTTAGTTTCCTCCACCGATAAGGAAGATTCTTCACAGGCCAATAACATGAATTGTTGTTGGGTCTTGCACATATGTCCCTGTTTATACATTTCATCGCAATTATAACATAAGCCCTTATCCCTTATGACCTTCATCTCGAAAGCGGTGTTAACCTTCGTATAGGGGTAATAGGAGGTTCGGCTTTAGTGGGTGTAGGAGGGTGTGTTACAAAGGGCTTAGAAGGGGAGAATGAGGTTGCAAGCATTGTTGTCAGAGGCGCCAAGGGTAATTTAGAAGTAGAGGGGGAGGTGGAGAATGTAGTGGAGGGTGTGAATGGTTTAGAAAACCGATAACGTTTCCCCGGAATTCCACAGAGGCTGTTGCATTCTAGCAAGATAAAAAGCATCGGTATCACTAGTAGGCTTGAACATTTGACCGGATTACGAATTTCCTCCTTAAGACCACCGATGAAACTCAATGTATAAATAATCCTCGAGAGTTCTTTATGCTTAGATTTCATAATGACTTTGAGTGATTCATAACGTTCAAAATATTCCTCAACCGTAGAGGTCTGAGACAACTTATTAAAGCTACCCACGTAATTATCATATGCTACATCTTCAAATCGAATACAAACATCTGATAGGTGTAGAATACACCGTATTTTCTATGAAGAGTTTATGCTTTCTTTGCTATTTTTCATGTGAATTATGTATCTTATTTGTGTTTTTGAGTTAATTAGGTGCAATGGAGTCATTTGAGGCCAAAGAAGGAGAAATTAGCCATTTGGAGCGAAAAGCTCAATTCACATGCGATGTTTGGAGCAGGCTAGGTGGTGCAAGAGGAGTTATGCAGGAATTAAACTGTCAGCCTCGCAGAATTGATGAGTGAACTGAGAACTAGGCTGTCGGTAATCTGAAACCGACAAGCCAAACAATTTCATGGTAGCCCTTATCCAATTTCTGGGCGCCTTCAGGGATCCTGTTCATTACAACCCACAAATTTATTATCTTCATTATTTACAAATCGTGAAAGAAAAGAGAACCGAGAGAAGCTCTTGCACTTTGAGTGTATAACAACAGGGCTCGATATTTTGAGTGAGATTTCAGATGGTTAGAGTTCGAACCAGAGAAGCAACGAGAGTCTGTGCAGGTTGGGAGAGATTGGGTTCTCACTGGATTCGGTTTACAGCAGAGATTTTGAGCAATGTATCATCAAGAACTCAGGAATGAACATGAAACAAGCCACCGCCTTCAATTGAGGGTATGAATGATTAATGGCGTTTTAGGAGTTGTGGGTATTGTTTGAATCGTGAAATTGTGCGAGGAAGGAGATGTGTAATAGTTAGGATCAAACACAGCTTCACAATTGTTAACACCAATGAGAATGGCACAAAGATTTGTTCGATAAAATGCCTGAACGAATTCAACAACGACCAGTCTACATCTTGAAGGTTGCCAGGGTTCCTGAGAGTAGGGTTGAATTGACGAGGCAATGGGTTTGAAGTGATGATGAACTGAGAATGAAGAGAAGGCAAACTGAACCTGCATGGAGCTACTATTGAGCCGCCGATGGGAGTTGAGTCTAGGTCTTTGCATTGATGGAGAGGAACCGAGAGGCTGCAGGGGAGGCTTTGGCACTGGTGGTTCGATGCGCAAGTCGGATGATGGCTTTGAACTCAAATGGTTCTCGTGATGATGGAATGGCTTGTTTGAGTTATATTCTGTAGCTCAGGATGTTGGTGCAGGGGACTGATGATGTGAATTCAGGCAAGCAAGGATAAGAATGGCAGGAGATGTCTCAGGCGGTAACGATGAAGGCTAGACAGAGATGGATGAGGTAATGGCAGTGGCGGCTGGAGCATTGGTACTGAGGGTTAATGGAGCTGTGTGGTGTTGCTCGATGGTGAAGAAAGTGACAAAGCTGTGAGTTGCGGTGGTGTTTTTGCTGCAACAGAGAGGCGAAGGATGTTGGTCTGAAGTCAGGTGCTGCAGCTAGGAGTTGCAGTTGATGGCGGGTCTGCAAGTGTTGATAGAGCTGTGCACTTTCTGGCACTACAATGAACAAAGGTGCAATGCAGTGCAAGACCCCGATGCTGCTGATATGAGAGAATGAAACTGAGGTGGTTCTGGTGATGATTAGAAGGGTTTTGCGAGATAGAAGGTGGAGATCGACCGTGTTGTTGCTTGTGATGGGTTTCTTTGCTATGAATGCATTGTTCTTTGCCAGGCCATGGAAGGGTCAAGAAGGAGCTGAGGATGATGGCAGCTGGGTCAAATGGATTCAGGTTATGAGATTGCGCTGTTGGAGCTTCTGGGAATTGAGATAGTGCAGGTTTTGGTATCTGGTGGAGGCAATGAACTACAGTGAAGGTTCAGATTTGCAGGTGATGTCGCAGGTGGTCTGAGCTACATAAGGTGGGAGAATATCATGGTGTTTGAGTCAAGTTCCGGCTGTACAAGGAGGTGGAGAAACTGATGCCATGGCTCGAGTTTTGGTTGTGATAAAAGAAGATAAGGCACTGGTGGTGTTTACTTGGCTTGAGATGCCGCAGGAAGTGGTGCTGAATTCAGATGAGTAGACAAGAAGTTGCAGCCACTGATGCTTGTTATGGAATTGCGCCAGGGAAGTGCAGGTAATGACTATGGGACTGCGGTGAATTACTGACTAACGATGCAAGTTTGGAGGCTTAAGAAGCAATGGATGAGTTCGAGTCTGTGAGTGAGTCGCAATGCAAATTGGGGATGAGTGCAAGGGTGTTTATGTAGTCGAAGTTACGAGGCAAGTATGACAAAAGCTATGCAATGAGCTACGGGTGCGAGTTGGTGGAGTTTGAAGTTTTTCCGGTAGAGCCAGTCTTTGGACTTGAATGAAGTCTGAAGCTGCATTGAAGCTGCGAAGAGGTTGAACTGGTACAAAGGAGGGATGGCATGATTCGAGTAGGGAGCCGTTGCTTTTAGGCAGAGAGGGAGTTGTCTTGACGATTTTGGAGGTTTGAGCTTAGGCGCTCTGAGTTGAGAAGGTGCATGAAGCTGGAATGGCAGTGCAGGTCAGGTAATGTTGGTGCTGTTTATGGTGAAATGCTCCAGTGTGCTGGCTATGACCTAGATGAAGGTGCAATGATTAGTTGCGGACGCAGTTCAAGGAGTGAGTTACAAAGGGGAGCAGTTACAGATGCTGTTGATGAGAGTTTGAAACAGAATGTTGGTGCAGCTGCATTCGCAGGAATTGTGCGAAAACGGAGTGAAAATGGCGCGCCGGTGAGCATAGTTCCGATAGCCGGATTTCGGAGTTTAGAGTGTCGATCGCAATATTTCAGTGAATCGCGAGGGGGGTATGAGTCGGATGCAAGAATCGACGGCCGGACATATGAGCTACGCATCACGCTTTTGGGTGCGTTTTTGCAAGAAAGAGAATTGGTTTAGATGGTATTTTGTGATTGTTTGAATTGCGAGATATGGAGATGAGTTCTTTGGGAGCGTGCACTCGCTGGTGACAGATTTCGATGACAAAAGCAGCCAGAGATGATTTTACGGTGACCGGATTCCGGTCATGCGGTGGTGGATTCCTAGCGATGACGTCAAGAATTCCGGCGACGCTTTTGGACCCAAAATTCCGAGACATATTTTTCACTCCTGGGCTTGGTGGACCAACTTGGAGACGGGTTTTGAGAAGAATTAACCTAATTCGGGAAAGTATCCTTATGGGGAGAAAAGTATATAAATAGAACTTTTCTCTAAACCTAGAGATATCTCCATGAGGAGACCTCTACTTTTGGTTCTAGGGTTTAGAAACATGATAGGTTTTCTCCTTCTTCTTGCTATGAACTCCTATGCCATGAGTAACTAAGTTTTTATTATTGGTTGAAGATGTAGTTGGATTTTGCAACCAAGTTATGATTTTTATGAATTAGTTTTCTCTCAATATTATCGTTCACTTTCTACGGGTTATAATAATTGCATGATTGATGGATTGCAATATGATTGAATGTTTGTTTAGTCGAGTCTAGAATTGATTGAACTCACATCCATATCTATAGCTATTTTAGGGTTTTCATCGAGCGATAACCTTGAATACGAGTAGCATGATATGATTAGGGTTTGTAGTGATACATCCTCGTAGTCATATGTAGAAGTTGACCTTTGTTCGAATTGTTTGCGCAATGTATTACAATTGCATTGATTAGCCTATTTCTGAAACTTAATGCTCCTAGGAATTGAACTTGATTAGCGCAAGGCGTTAGGTTATTCTTTAGGTAGATTTCACATACGCAGCCCTAATGTGTGTGTTGATAACTTTGGAAATTACGGAGTATTCTTGCAATAAGGTATTCTATGGCTTTTGATGATAGCGAGATTAAATACGAATTCTATTCATATATTCATAAACTTGTTTACAATTGAAGATGAAATCTTTATCCAATATTTCACATCCTTGATTTGCGTACTTTATTTGCTTTTTGTTTATTTTTATTTACACAATCAGAAATTCTTCCGGGTGTTTTATTTAGGAAACCATAACAATTTGACAACCTAGACCTCTCTGTGGGAACGATCCTTTCTTGCCCTTGCTATATTTATATTTTGAGTAGTAAGAAAGTGTAATTATATTTGTGTCGCTTACGACAGCGACCAAATTTTGGCGCCGCTGCCGGGGAGGCAGCGGTTGTTAATTGTTTTTGGTTTCTTATTTTTGTATTTAGTTTTTGTTTTACTTTTTCTTATTTGGTTCTTACCCGAGTTTTGAGAATCTTATTTCAGGTGCTTATTTCTATGGAAGGAGCATATTGGAGCAATCAATACGGCTTTCAACCTCAACAATATAGCAATTATCACCCTTATGGGGAGTATAATCAAAACCAATCCTTTGGCTATGATCAATACTCCACGTACCCTATGAGTTATTCTCATACATATCAACCTTCTTATGGTGGTTATGTAAGTGAGCAACCACAAGGAGGGGAGAATAGTTGTTTTCCTTATAATTTTTCCTCTAGTTTGGTAGATGAAATGCAACAATTTATGGACAGCATGGAGTCAATTTGTAGACAACCAAGCGTGGAACCATTTTCATCGACCGAATGTGCTCATGGTATGTTTGGCCCAATTTCTGATCGTAGTTATGATCATCTACCCATTCAAAGGGAATATAATTGGCCTAACAATAATGAAGTAAGTAATTCTACTTTGTCTATGTCGAATGAGTTTTACCAACAAATGGAACACTATATTCAGAATTTGGATGGAACACTCCAAGAGCTTCAACAAGGTGTTTCCACTTTAAGACAAGGCATTGAAGAATACAAGGAGGAAATGAATAGTTATGTTGAAAAAGGCGAACCTTCGGGGACTTTTGTTGATATTTGTGTAGTTAACTCAACTCTTGATCGTAATAATGATCATTCACCTATTCAAAAGGATGAGTTAGAGATTAGCAACACTAAATTCAGCGAGGAACAATCTTATGATGACTATGATAGTGATGATGATTATTATGAAAATACATCGTTTGAACCAACTCATGGTGACATCCCCGAGGAGTGTACAATGGAGTCTTTTTGGGATCAAGATGAAGACGAAGAGGACTATGTCGACACTTGTGTAGATTCCTCGAGCATTGATCTTAATAATGATCAAGAACCTATTCAAAGGGTGGAGCTTGAGGATGATGCATTTTCGAGTGTTCTAAAAAAGTTTCTTATGATAAAATTTGGATCCACAAAAGAGTATGTGCCTTACAATAAAAAGGAGGAATATGTTGCGAATGAGACCGTTATGACCAATATTGTGGAAGACCCAATTGAACTTGTGCATGATTGTAATGATGATGTTTATGTCGATACTTTGGTTAAGGCAGAAACGGATGAAGAATGGTTGCAAGGTTTGATAGAGGACCATGATATACAAGAGGTGAACAATTCACTTGAGTTTTTCAAGGATGAAGAGGATTCCGTGATACAAGAGATTGTGAAAGGTTTATCTAACCCTTTGCCTATTGTTTCTTCTCCTTTACCTCTTATTGGTTTGAATGTATGTGCTTCGAGAATATTGTTGACTGACTTTGTTTCTCGTTTTCCGCCATTAGAGACACTTGATTCTCATACTATGCAGGTTATGGAACCCGAAACCGTGGAAGTACCCGACTTCTATATTCTTTATACGCTTCCAAGTGTGGACAAGAATAAGTGTGGGGGAAGCTTTTATCGGTTCATAGCTTCACTTTTGCTTTATATTACTAATATTTGTGTGAAGCTAGTGTTTGAAAAACAGGTTCTATGGAAGGATCCCCAACTTTTCCGATTATTGGTGTATGGGGAATGAATTTTACAAGAAGCTAAGTCGGGCCGTCGACTTTAAAACAAGCGCTTAGTGGGAGGCAACCCACCGGTTTTGTATCTCTTATCTTTTTGCTTTTTATTTTTGTTTCGTTTATTTATATTTTTTACTGTTTTTATATCATATTTGAATCCCCATGTTTAATTTCATTGAGTCCGTAATCTATCTTAGAAGAGAATTATGACGAATACCTTTTCGTCAGAAAATTTCAGACTGCGCGTAGTTCAGTCCAGAGACCATAACTGTCAGACCGTTTATCGAAACACTGTGAAATTTTGACACTGTGTAGAAAACACGTAGGTGAACAACTTTTTGTGAAATGGAGTTTTTCCAAATTCCTTACCAATTTGCACAGTTTTTGCGTTTTATCTGCTGTTACGTCAGAATTCAGAACTTTCGGTTTTACACATTGAGGACAATGTGAAGTTTAAGTGTGGGGGAGCATTTATATGTTTGTTTTTGACACCATTAGTGGATGGAACCATTTTGAATGCAGGAGTTGAGGAACTAATTAACTAAAAGGGACGAATATAGCTCAGAAATCACAAATTAACATGATAGTTGTTACCATATCTCGGAATATCACCATATCGCATTCTATTTTTATTTTTTTTCCATATTTATCTATTGTTCTCTAAGTGCTTTGGTGGGTCACTAAAAATCGACGTGTTATTACTGCTAGGATGAAATAGAGTGGTTGAGTTACTAAAAAAAAAAAAAAAAAAAAAAAAAAAAAAAAAAAAAATTGAAAGAAAAAAGAAAAAAAAGGACCGATCAATTAGACCAAAACGGAATAAAAAGACACTTGGGAATAGCAGTATGTGTGAAACGTAGTCCCTGTCTCCGTCGCCTAAACAAGCGTGGAATGCAGGATCCAAGGCAACTATCATGTACTTGCTGACAAGAAGCATGCGCTTGGATCCAAAAGATCTAATCATGCCGTCTAAAAAAAAAAAAAAAGAAATTGGATCCAGTTTGATCCAATCATATAAAAAAAAAAAAAAAAATTATTATTGTGTTGAATAAAGTCACTTTTGGTTCCCTTGTATATGCCAATTGATTTGATGTAGCATTCAGCACTAAGTAGCTCAATCCAATAGGATTAGGTTCATCTTAGCGGTGACCTTCGAGACAGATATGGGAAACATCGAACACTTGTGAATATTCGCCAACATCTACATCTTTATCCATCTTCTTAATCTTTTCATTGTGATTGTGGTTTGTTAGTTTCCGAGTATTGTGGCTTGTTCGACTATCTAATTAGAGTTTATTTACTAATATATGAATTGAATTTGCAAGATACCTCCTCCTGTAGTCATTTTGGATTCGTTCATTGATTTGTCACAAATAGACGGAGTTTGGAATATGGGTTTTGTGGGTATATCTCTAGTAAACCCTCACGAGACTATAACTCGTCCACTAGGGACACCTAGGGGTTTAAAGGCTTGTTATTTATGCTAAAATTAACCGTAGCCTCGACGTCACGGAGTTGTATGTATGTTTTTATTTTGTCTGATTTGCTCGAGGACTAGCAAAGTCTAAGTGTGGGGGAATCTGATAGGTGTCTAAAACACCTAATTTACTATCTAGTAGTTACGCTTTCTTTGCTATTTTTCTTGTGAATTATGTACTTTACGCGTGTTTTTGAGTTATTAGGTACTCTGGAGTCGCACAGAGGAAAAGAAGAAGAAATTACTCTAATTGAGCCAAAATGACAGAATTATCATTTCATGGGCGAACACTATCCTGAGCCCAGTCAAGGTTAAGAGGCAACTCTATTGGGAGGAGTACTAAATACAGTCAAGCTATGTGTGCTGCCAGTGTCCACCAGCACCAAAATATCCTTGTTATTGAGCCTGACTGGAACTCGGATAGTGTTTTGAGCCACTAAGCCAGTTAGGGCATGAAGAAATATCTCCATGGTGGACTCTATAGAAGGAGTAGATGATTCACTGCCCTCTTTAGTTTCCTCCACTGATAAGGAAGATTCTTCAGCAGAAGCCAATAACATGAATTGTTGTTGGGTCTTGCACATATGTCCCTGTTTATACATTTCATCGCAATTATAACATAAGCCCTTATCCCTTATGACCTTCATCTGAGCAGGTGTTAACCTTCGTATAGGGGTAATAGGAGGTTCAGCTTTAGTGGGTGTAGGAGGGTGTGTTACAAAGGGCTTAGAAGGGGAGAATGAGGTTGCAAGCATTGTTGTCAGAGGCGCCAAGGGTAATTTAGAAGTAGAGGGGGGAGGTGGAGAATGTAGTGGAGGGTGTGAATGGTTTAGAAAACCGATAACGTTTCCCCTGGAATTCCACAGAGGCCTGTTGCATTCTAGCAAGATAAAAAGCATCAGTATCACTAGTAGGCTTGAACATTTGGACTGGATTACGAATTTCCTCCTTAAGACCACTGATGAAACTCAATGTATAAATAATCCTCAGAGAGTTCTTTATGCTTAGATTTCATAACAGCTTTGAGTGATTCATAACGTTCAAAATATTCCTCAACCGTAGAGGTCTGAGACAACTTATTAAAGCTACCCACGTAATTATCATATGCTACATCTTCAAATCGAATACAAACATCATAAACAAATTTATCCCAATCAATAAATGGTTTACCCTCCTGGTAATCTAAAAACCATGAATCCGCTTTTCCATCAAAATGCATTGAAGCAAGGTCAACACGTTTCAAAGGATCTACAGAATTGAGCTCAAAGAATCGTTCACATTTCCTAATCCATCCCCTAGGATTGGTACCATCGAAACGAGGAAAATAAATTTTAGGATGTCTAATGAGGTTACCTGAAGTGAGACGAAGAATAGGCTGGTGAATCTCCTCACGGTTCGAATCCAGTGACCCATTAGCTGAAGGAATACCCAAATGTTTACAGAGAACTGCAAATTGAGCCCCCATAGTTTCTTTAAGTACACCAATTTCAGAATTGAGACCTTGAATTTTTTCTTCCAAAAGTGATAATCGATCGAAATGCTGTTGTTGAACAGCAGCAACCTGTTTTACTGTCGATGGTTGATCTCCTCCCCCTGTCATGATTCAGGTACACATGATCAAGAGTCTGATACCAAATGTCGTGAATCGACTTATAGATTTGATACTACAAAGACAATAACCTTCTCTTCCTCAAGGGATAGAGCCTCAAATCAATATTTTCATTACTTGCCTTCGACAGAAATAATCATTTGGAATAAATATACTCACTCACTCTCTATTGGTGATCCAACGACCAATGGTCGTTGATCTTTCTTAACCTAATCCACTCATTCACTCTAAAGACAATTAAACCCTTAACGGGCTAAGAAAAGACAATCAGAAAGCTAATAATAAAAGAAGATAGTTAAGCCCAAGACTTGCGGACCATGGGTACATGACAGCATACTAAATTCTCGGACATGGAATACACTTGCAACAGTTAGCATACAAGTACGCATACTGTGCTATATCCAATCAATGGTTAATTGTTCTAAACTCCCATTTCAATCATTGAAACATTCTTAGAAGACGAGAATAGCTGTCTTACACAAACTATTAGCTTCAAAGCAATTTTCAAGTGATCAAATGATCAATACGAAACATTCCGAGTCTACATCAAATGACTGTCTCACACAAATCATATAAGATGTTACCCAGCGATTTTCACATGATCACCCTTTGAATTTTGTCAAGAATAAAAATGAACTTGGTTAAAGCGAAAGCTTACCAACACATATTTCGAGAAATATGTAAGCGAGTTAAACTCAGCTCGAAATATCAAATGTGTATAATAACGACGTCTATATAGCTATACGACTTCGTCTCAATAGGAGATAGAATAGAAATAGACTTCTGAGTGATAGATGAGTTCAAGTCTCCACATACCTTTTGTTGATGAAGTTCCACAAGCTCCCCTTAGTAGTTCTTCGTCTTCAATCGATGAACGCCGTGAAGTCTAAAGCTCAACTACACATTCTATCTTAATCCGAGACATAGCTATAAATAGACTAGAAATCAAGACTTATAGTTTTGGCAACTAAACTTGACAAACAAGCTTGAGATAGCAACGCTTGCGAGTTAGACCGAGCAGTGCTCTAACACCTACCAATATGGGCTAGAACTTAATCCCGATAAATCAAAAAGCCACACAAATCATAAGGGTTTTCACCATATGAGGTCGAGTATTAAGGTTAATAAAAACCGAAATCAGACATCTCATAAATCTGAAATCACATAGCAAAAATATAGACATTCATACACAGGCTATGTAATCGCAAACTATCACATGAAACAAAAATTATAAAATAATAATGATAGATTCAAAATAGACCTTATACAAAAATATCGAAATAAATCAATACATTGATGTCTATTTTCTCTATATAAGAAACCAATCTTATTTTTATTGTCACCTAGTTGTTTCCATGCAAGAGTCCTTTCAATGCCTCTTGCAACAATTCCGTTCAGGAAGAAATCTCGTTGAGTAAAGACGGAAACTCCATCAAAACATCCTTATAATGATAAGAATGTCAGTAAGATGCTTAACATCATTTGAGGAGTTCTCATAGGATGTTCTCAACAATTTTTCATAATAAATTACACGTTTCCATTCAACATCAACTCTTTTGTTAAGTAAAACTCTTCTTCTGACTAGGTCTAATACACCATCAAGCAGACTGGATGCATGCACCCTTGAAGAAGATGAGAGTTGAATTGGATGATGGCATGTTTCGTTGCATAGAGTTATCCTGTCAGTCTCTAAGGAGTTAAGATATTTCTCAATCTTGTGGAGACAATGATCACTGACAAATTCCCCGCAGATTATTTCATTCACCTCATAAAGAATGTGATAACACTTTCTCTCAAACATGCAAGAAAGTTTGTTGGTGAGAACCATAGTTTTCAGTCTTCTCCTTAGGTCTTCATTCGGTACTATCTTTGAAAGCATGCTTGTGAAAACGTCAAGATGAATATTTTGAGAAATCAAAATATTTATCTTATTCGAAAATATTTCAAAAACTTGCAGAATAAACCAAGTTTTTATATTTATTTCTGATATTGGAAATTCATCCATTTTAAGGAAATATATTTTCGGAAACAAGATATTTTGTTTAAAAAGCTACCAATCCACACATGGGCTTTTAGGAACCGATTCGGTCCATAGAACCAGAAATTGAACCGTGAGTTACAAGTAATGTTTGAGAGATTTTTAAACATAAGATAACTCAACTTTTTAAGGTTACACATTCCTTTTAGCCTATCACTGGTTTCAAAGAAACCATTATATGGAGAGTGCATATGACTACTTTACATAGAGAAGTTGAGAGAATACTTCCTTTTCTTAATCTCATAAGATTGAAGCATTCTCTTAACTCAAATTACATTGTAATAAGATTTTATCACAATACTGTCTTTTAATACAGTAAGAATTCTTACTTTATTAGTAACATCTCGAGTCATTAGAGAATGAAGATTTTTATTCTCTGTTTGAAAGTAGCTTTCCATATGATTGCTTCTAAAATCTTATCCAACAGGATTGTTTGTGAATATTGATGATACACGACCAAAATCAAGATTTTGAGATAATAATTTCTCCTAGTGATGTAACGTTCACAGTGAGAAAAAGAAACAATTGAGGAGACATTACGTAACTCTTCCAAATCAACATTTTGGTACGTTGAATTGAATTGATTTCATTGTTTGAACAATCCAACACGAGAGGAAATCAGTGGGTTGTCTCTTAGATCTAATAGATGTTTTCTTGGGATACCGCAAGTTTCTGACCAACTTCTAAACGGTTCCTGAAATGAGAGTTTCATAGTCTTCATCCGTGTCTTCCACCACTGGATCTTGAAGATATCAAATCCTGCTATTACGTTAAATGAATCAGACATTAGATTCAAATCTTATAGGTTGGATCTCACCAACACAGATTGTTAGATCTTTTCATGTTTTCCTGCTCTGTTATAAATTGAAAAGACAAGGGTACCCAAATACACCTTAATCTTTTGTTTATCAACCTATAAGTCCTCTTCCGAATATGATCGTCTATGGAAAGAGTCGAGACAATACAAAAATTTGGTTCACACTTCGTGTGATCGTCTATGGATACGAGATTGAGACAATACAACAACAAGGTTACTTGTGTGATTGACTATGGATACAAGATAGAGACGATACGACAACAAAGTGCGTACTTGATAATAGGTTTGGTAATAACCGAAACTCTATAGGATCAATATCAAGTATTACGGAATTAACGTACTTGTGTATTTTACTTAATTATAATAACAATTATAATGCGGAAAACAAAGTAAAAGTGTTAGAGCAATGCTCGGTCGAACTCGTAAGCGTTGATATCTCAAGCTTGTTTGTCAAGTTTAGTTGCCAAAACTATAAGTCTTGATTTCTAGTCTACTTATAGCTAAGTCTCGAATTAGGATAGAATGTGTAGTTGAGCTTTAGACTTCACGGCGTTCATCGATTGAAGACGAAGAACTACTAAGGGGATCTTGTGGAACTTCATCAACAAAAGGTATGTGGAGACTTGAACCCATTTATCACTTAAAAGTCTATCTACTCTATCTCCTATTTGAGACAAATGTCGTATGGCTATATAGACTTCATTATACACATTTGGTATTTCGAGCCGAGTTTATCTCGCTTATCTATTTCTCGAAATATGTGTTGGTAAGCTTTCGCTTTAACCAAGTTCATCTTTTATTCTTGACGAAAGTCAAAAGATGATCATGTGAAAATCGCCTGGTAACATCTTACATGATTTGTGTGAGACAATCATTTGGTGTAGACTCGGAATGTTTTGTATTGATCATTTGATCACTTGAAAATTGCTTTGAAGCTAATAATTTGTGTGAGACATCTATTGTCGTCTTCTAAGAATGTTTCAATGATTGAAATGGGAGTTTAGAATAATTAACCTATGATTGGATATAAACACAGTATGCGTACTTGCATATGTGTAAGTCCAAGTCCGGGAACCTAGTATGCATACCCGTATGCGTACTGGCGAAGTCAGTTGAAGTCCGTGAACCTTAGTGTGCATACCCGTATTCGTATTGGCGTAACAGTTCAAGTCTGGGAATTCAACTGAGTTTGGTTGTGTACGATAGTATGCGTACACATTTGCATTCTGGCGAACACAGGCCAAGTACGGCTACTTAAGTATGTGTACACGTTTGCATACTTGAGTGGGTTATGTTCTAAAATCGGTTTGTTCATGAACTAATACATTTATATATAATAAGGAATGCAATCTTTTGCAAACCGTGGCTATAATGTTCATGAATTGATTCGAGTGAATCAAAACCGATTTTCCTTCAATTGTATCTTGTATACTTCTATGAGAATATAAACAATTGAAAAACTCTATAACTAGTTTCATTTGAGTCATTTGAACTAGTTGTGATAAAGATGAATAAGGTTGATATGAAAGTGTTCATATGGCTAACTTCGGTTAACTATTGTTGAGCCAACTAAGTGTACACGTTTAGGTACGGTTACCTTTATCTAAATGAAGGTGCATTTCATTTGTGTGTAACAAGCTAAGTTCGATCTAACGGTTGAAAGATATTAGCTTGAGTCTAATCAGGTTTTCATCTAACGGTGAATATTGAATGCTTTGTTACCAAGGTAGCATTGATTGCAAACCATGATTTGAAGACTATATAAGGGAGAACTCTAGCAACTGGGAAACCTATCCCCAAACCTCCTGTGTGATACTAGTTGCGACTAGAGTCGATTCTCCTTTAACCTAGGTTTTTCCTAAAACCATTATAGGTTAACGACTTGAAGACTTCATTGGGATTGTGAAGCCAGACCCAACTATTTTCTCTGTAGTTGCGTGTTCTGATCTTGTTGTATTCTATCATATTGGGTACTATCTTCTCTAAGATTTGCTCGATTTTCTTCTCCGTTAGTCAAGATAAAAAGTAGTCACAAACATCTTCGTCTCATCGTTTGTGATTCCACAATATCTTGTTTCGCTACCATACGATTAAGATTATTGTGTGGTGATTGATATTACTTGGTTGTTCTTCGGGAATATAAGTCCGGTGTATCAATCGGTTCATGTTCACCTTGATTTATCAAAAGACGGAACAAAACTCGTGGGTATTTATGTGGGAGACAAATTTATTTATTCAATAGACTTTTCTGTGTGAGATAGATTTGTTTATCAAGTCTTCGGCTTTGGGTCGTTGCAACTCTTGGTTGTGGGTGAGATCAACTAAGGGAATCAAGTGCGCAGAATCCAACGTGGTTCTAGAGGCGTCAGGAATGCGACTGTACCTTGATCAGTGTGAGATTGGTTAGGTCTCAACTACATTCCAATCTGAAGTTAACTTGTAGTAGGCTAGTGTCTGTAGCGACTTTATATAGTGTGGTGTTCAATCTGGACTAGGTCCCGGGGTTTTTCTGCATTTGCAGTTTCCTCGTTAACAAATTTTTTGGTGTATGTGTTATTTCTTTTCCGCATATATTTTCTATATAATTGAAATATCACAGGTTGTGCGTAGTTCAATCAATTAGATAATCCAACCTTTGGTTGTTGATATAAATTGATTGACACTTGAACATTGGTCTTTGGTACCGTTCAAGTTGTTTCACATAATAATCAGGCTCGCGATTTCTATCTCTGTTTGATTTGTTGATTACATTGTGAAACAGTGATACAACTCTTGGATATATTTTCATTGATTGAATCTGACTGTCTAGTCTCTTGGAATTATATTGGAGTTTGTCCATACATATTGCCTAAACGAAATATTGGGTGAGGTTGTTAGACCCCCGGTTTTTTAATTGGTATCAGAGCAGGAAAACACGTTTAAGACCTCATAAGTCTGTGTTTGTTGCAATCTGACTCTATGGATAGTTTTGCTATCTCTGATAAACGCATTACTAGAAATAAAAGTTCTGTTTCTATGAGATCTATTAAAAAGAAAGATTTGTCAATCTCGAATATAGATGAACATTGTGTTCCAACGAAAAAGACTAGTACTGACAAGTGTTACACTGATTACCTTACAGACGAGTCTGACTCTGAAGTAGAAAGGGAAGCAGCCAAAGAGAGTGCAGTGATTCTAAAACTTGATAGAATCCTGGCTGATAAAAACAATCGGTTGAAACACAAATTCAATGCACTCATTGGTATAGTAAGTGATCGTGTTCTCCAGATTAAGGCTCTTCGTGAGGCCAAACTCAAGGAGGATGCCTTGGAAATAGAACATCTATTGAGTAAACTCTCTATTCAATGTAAAGGATATTCTAAGGAGACCACTATACCAATCGTTTCTGATCCAACTGTGAAGTTCGAAAAAGCGACCGTGTATAATCATGATCATCTAACAAAAACAGTTCCAGAAGCTGAAATACCTTTTCTTCCAATTTCTAAAGACGTGGTTATTACTTCCACTCATCCAGAAATCACCACATCTCCCGGAAGGAAGGAATTTCCTAATGATCATGTTAACACTATTCTCTTTAATCACTCCCGTGATCTGAGATGTCTCTTTTTTGATTCTAAAGGACAAGTTCAACGGAAATGCAAATTGAGGAGGAATGACAATTTTGGTTATCTTCAACACACTCTAGATTTAATTCTCAAGGGTGTAACTGACACTCAGATGTCTAAACCAATTGGTGTCAGTAGTTACCCTGTAAACTCTTCCAGGAAAGTCAGTTTAATTTGCTCTTCCAACGTTCGAACGTCGAATAGTAATATTAACACAAATCAGCAAAGGAGTTCTCATCAAGGCTTTCATCATTCTGAAGCAGAGAATGATGTTCAAGAAGCAAGAAAATCTCCAAAATATGGAAACTACAATGGATATTTGAAGGTCAACCTAAATCTGATAATGGAGGGATACAAAGACCGTATCAACAGACTGAAAAATTTCTCCAGACAAACCTCTTCAAGTAAGGATTCAAACATAGTCTCAGATTTTGATGACAATAAGGTTTTTGATAACTTTTCACATCAAAAAGGGTCTTCTTTTAGAATTGAAAGAAAAAAGAGACTAAACCATGAACACCATTCAATTAATGAGCTCAGTGCTCATACATGTGCTAATTAATCACAAGGATTGAAATCTTACTCATGAAAAATCCTGGCGAGTAAGTTAGCTTTATAAACAGGTATGTTTTGTGGAAAATTTTGCGCTACTATCTTATTGTTTGTTAGCTAAACTTGTGTCCACAAACGTTGTTGCTTAAGTCTGTCATGTTCAAAAATATTATATTTGTTTTGCTTTTGCTTTTGAATCCTTGGTTGAGTGGGCTAATATTGTGCTATAAATTTTTCTCATGTGAGAACATAAAATTTATTGAGCCAAGATGTGTGAAATAAAATTTCACATAGCAAAATTGTGATATGTAATTAGCTCTCTCATTTTTAAATCGTCCTTTTTCAGTCCAAGCGGGTTCGGGTTGTGTTCGTACGGATACCCATGGTTTTTCTTGTCACGAACTATCTTTAGAAACCATAAATTTCCTTCCCTAAGAAACCATTTAAATACCAAACCTGGTGAGTCAAGTTTGCGTACTACAATTTTCTTTTGTTTGTCAAGAATGGCGTCACCTCCTGGCACCTGTGATTTTGTAAGAGGTTTTCTTGATAAAGGTCTTGGTTTCGAGTCCAAAGGGAAGAAGAAAGGAACTCTTGAAGAATTCAAAGATATCTCTTCTCTATCACCTGATAGTTATTAAGACATTGATGATGATGATGTGATTTCTGCTGAAGTGGTTCACGACTTTATTAGTCAGTTTGAAGAAGCAAAACTGCAGCTTGTTGATACTTTGAAAGGTCTTGATGTGTTACTGACCGAGTTGAAAAAGGTTAACTCGACCTTGTTCTCATGAAGACACATGTGAAGGATCTTCTCAATAAGAACATTCTCACCGAAGATGCGGTTGTTGCTGTGAATCACAAGCTCAAAGGTCTTGAAACCCGTGAAGCTTCCGAATGTGAACTTTTATGTTATCTTGTGATCGGTTTCGTTTTTTTTTTTTTTAAGAGTAGTTGTTTTTATTTTGTCTAGGAAACTTCTTATGAGAATTTATTCTTGTGTTTTAAGAAGGATAACTAAGGTTTGGAATAACAATTATTGTGAGTACACATAGCTATTGCCAACGTTTTTCATCTTGCAATGTTTTTAGATTTATTTATTTAAATTCTAAAGTTTATTTGGAAGATGATTTTTCAGTATTAATATTTATTGGTTTTATATATTGCAATTTTTTTATGGCATACGTGTGTTTACGTCCGTGAACTATGATTATCCCATATATGTCAAAAGTTAAGTCTATTATATGTGTTTATGCAAATATTGATGAAAAATAGAATGAACTTTTGATAACAAATATTAAGTCTATGATATCATTATGCAAATATTGATGAAAAATATAATGAATCTTTGAATATTCCGCAGTATTGATCTTTCCCTGATCCACTCTATGTGAAAGTATTGTATGGCTCCGTAAGTTCTCTTATGTTGAGCATTTTCGATTAGATTAATCATGGGTTCTCTTGTGGTTAATTTAATTGAGTTTTCTGGATACAAATTCATGTCTCATGTAATTTGTTAATGTCCAAAGAAATCCTTCTTTTCTTGTGAAAGTAAGGTCGCTCTTGTTGTTCCCTTGGGAATGACATTTTATAGGGGAGAGTTCTTAATTGAACTTGTGCTTAATTGCCAAATATTTGTGGGGAGTGCGGTTGTGGAATATTGTAGGAGTTATCTTGTATCTTTGTAAACTCCTTGATGAATACATTAAGTTTTGACGATGTAAAATCATCGAAACAAAGTTGATATGTTTTTCTCTTTTAGTCATGAAGTATATCTATGAGAATTTCATTATGATCCCGCTAGGTTTCGTACCTTTGCCAATTTATATTGACAAAAAGGGGGAGAATTATTGTGTAGTTCACACCAAAAATACATATGGTTTACAGATCATTATGTAAGGGGGAGTGGTTTTCATTGTGAGCTGAAGTATTGACTAAGAGGGAGTGATACATATCACCATAGTATTTTTGTCAAAGTTGTGATACAATTGAACTTTGATGTTGTGTAATAATACTATGACATTGTATAAAAATACGAAAACAACTTGTTTTTATATATTTTTATAGCTACGGATCTTCAACAACTATGATGCTGAGTTGAACACGTTCAGAGTCACTGGAGTACTTGGAAGTGACGAAGATTTCGAGTAATGTTGAAGAACCAAGGAAATCAAGCATTTGGATGAGAAGCTACAAAGTTTTTTTTTTTTTTTTGTAATCCATATATATAGATAGTTTTGTCACTAAAATAGACAAATGGGGAGATTATTAGAGCACTGCTCGGTCGAACTCGCAAGCGTTGCTATCTCAAGCTTGTTTGTCAAGTTTAGTTGCCAAAACTATAAGTCTTGATTTCTAGTCTACTTATAGCTAAGTCTCGGATTAGGATAGAATGTGTAGTTGAGCTTTAGACTTCATGGCGTTCATCGATTGAAGACGAAGAACTACTAAGGGGAGCTTGTGGAACTTCATCAACAAAAGGTATGTGGAGACTTTAAATCATCTATCACTCAAAAGTCTATCTACTCTATCTCTTATTTGAGACAAAAGTCGTATTGCTATATAGACTTCATTATACACATTTGGTATTTCGAGCTGAGTTTATCTCGCTTATCTATTTCTCGAAATATGTGTTGGTAAGCTTTCGCTTTAACCAAGTTCATATTTTATTCTTGACGAAAGTCAAAAGATGATCATGTGAAAATCGCCTGGTAACATCTTACATGATTTGTGTGACACAATCATTTGGTGTAGACTCGGAATGTTTCGTATTGATCATTTGATCACTTGAAAATTGCTTTGAAGCTAATAGTTTGTGTGAGACATCTATTATCGTCTTATAAGAATGTTTCAATGACTGAAATGGGAGTTTAGAACAATTAACCTATGATTGGATATAAGCACAGTATGCGTGCTTGCATATGTGTAAGTCCAAGTCCGGGAACCTAGTATGCTTACCCGTATGCGTACTGGTGATCCCAGTTGAAGTCCGGGAACCTTAGTGTGCATAACCGTATGCGTACTAGCGTAACAGTTCAAGTCCGGGAATTCAACTGAGTTTGGTTGTATACGACAGTATGCGTACCTGTTTGCATACTGGCAAAAACAGTTCAAGTTCGGCTACTTAAGTATGCGTACACGTTTGCATACTTGAGTGGGTTATGTTCTAAAATCGGTTTGTTCATGAACTAATACATGTATATATAATATAATCCAATCTTTTGCAAACCATGGCTATAATTTTCATGAATTTATTCGAGTGAATCAAAACTGATTTTGCTTCAATTGTGTCTTGTATACTTCTATGAGAATATAAACAATTGAACAACTCTATAACTAGTTTCATTTGAGTCATTTGAACTAGTTGTGATAAAGATGAATAAGATTGATATGAAAGTGTTCATATGGCTAACTTCGGTTAACTATTATTGAGCCAACTAAGTGTACACGTTTAAGTACGGTTACCCTTACCTAAATGAAGGTGCATTTCATTTGTGTGTAACAAGCTAAGTTCGATCTAACGGTTGAAAGATATTAGCTTGAGTCTAATCAGGTTTTCATCTAACGGTGAATATTGAATGCTTGGTTACCAAGGTAGCATTGATTGCAAACCCTGATTTGAAGACTATATAAGGGAGAACTCTAGCAACTGGGAAACCTAATCCCCACACCTCATGTGTGATACTAGTTGCAAATAGAGTCGATTCTCCTTTAACCTAGGTTTTTTCCTAAAATCATTATAGGTTAACGACTTAAAGACTTTATTGGGATTGTGAAGCCAGACCCAACTATTTTCTCTGTAGTTGCGTGTTCTAATCTTGCTGTATTCTATCATATTGAGTACTATCTTCTCTAAGATTTGCTCGAGATTTATTCTTTTATAGGCAAGATAAATAGTAGTCACAAACATCTTCGTCTCATCGTTTGTGATTCCACAATATCTTGTTTCGCTACCATACGATTAATATTTTTGTGAGGTGATTGATATTACTTGGCTGTTCTTCGGGAAAATAAGTCCGGTGTATCAATTGATTCCTGTTCACCTTGATTTATCAAAAGACGGAACAAAACTTGTAGGTATTTCTTTGGGAGGCAAATTTATCTATTCAATATAATTCTCAAAGATAAACTATAAAGAATTCGATCTCACGCAACAAATCAATCAGATCTATCAAAGATAAATCGATCATATTTGGATCCCAGCCGATCAAGGTTTGTACACTAAATCCACAAGATACGAAAACTAATAAGAATTCTTTTTCGTCTTCAAATCTTCTATTGCCTTCAAAACCTGCACAACAACACTTGAATCCTCTTGTGATCAATCACACACAGAACGAAGTCTGTTAACAATGGATTATCACAAGATGTATTTAGATCTAAAAATAGTTTAAAGATCTCGTCGATACTTTGATCTAGTCTAAGTGAATCTTATATCATAAGAGAGGATTTTCAAGAATAAACAAACTAGGTGCAATCAAAGTTACAACAATCATTAATCAATTAAATCAATAATTGAAAACTACAATAACAATGCAACTATCTAGTTTCCCACCAACGGTACTCGTAGAGCTTCTTGATCCCACAGAAGTCTTTAAACGAGCGGTTGTAAGAGATTTCACCTAATTAGGATACTTTCCTTTCCGAATAGACGACTCCACCAGAAACAACAACAAATATAGTTTGCCTGTCTCTTAGGATGGTTTGCTAGAAATGCAAACTTAGGTATTTATAGACCAAGGTTGTTTGGACACCAAGGAAATTCCAAACCCGAAAATATTTTCAAATATGCATTAAAGTGCCTAATTTCGGTTTTCCTATTTCCACTTAAATGCCAAACCTATATTTCTGAAAACTCTCATAGAAAACTTCTATTATTAGTCTAGCACATTAACTAATAATATTTTCCAGAGGATATGCTTTAATTGCTGGTGATTAAAACATATATAATGAAAATCATAATTAAATGCTTTTTAATTTTCGGACCATAGATCACCTTGAATATCAAGGAATATCTTTGAACAATAAATGATAAGAGTTAATGCTCATGTCCAAAGTATGTTGACATCTTTACACACAAACCCTAATTCCGAATCTACACAAGTTCATGAAGAAAATATGTAAATCATGGAAAATCGGATTTGCATCTTAGAATCAGTTCTAGCACACTTCCAAACAAGTTCAGAATTGGTTCTACCAAAATTCCAAGACTACTATATGATTGGTCATACCAAGTCACAATGGTTAGTTGTGATTGTTCCTACCAAGTCAGATACATGGGTTCGGATCGGTTATACCAATCATACGGATCGGTTCTACCTAAACATGGTACCTACTTGTGATCGGTCACACCAGTTACTAGGATTGGTCATACCAATTACAAGGATCGGTTCCATGTACACATGGTATCTACTTGTGATCGGTCATATCAATTACAAGGATCGTCACACAAACTCTTATGACCGGTCACGCCAATTACTAGAATCGGTCACACCAATTACAAGGATCGATCATACCATCTCATGGTGATTACTTATGACCGGTTACACCAATTACCAGAACCGGTCATACCAAATCATAAGTCTAGGTGTTGTGATCCGTTATACCAAGATACATAACCTGAGTTAAGATTGGTTCTACCAACTCACACATATTGGTCATCCAAAGGATATGCAATGAATATCCGGACCAATATCCCTATTGATTTCCCTTTCAATTCATGAAATAAGTTCACGAACCTACTTCCTTTAAACAAATGCAAAACATTGTTTCTTAGGATGAAATCTTCACCATAACTCATACACATAATCCTAAAACTATATGCAAGATTATGTCGATGTCATATCTACGAAATTCAAAAGATAAGCGTTATACTTCATAATATAATTCCTTAATACTATGACCATACTATTATGATCATGTCTATATACTAGAGTATTTTTTATATACAAGCTTCGCATGTTCTGTTTTCAGTATAACACGACTTGAAAGATACGTTAGGAATGGAAACAAGTTCAAGTCAATATTACTAGCCTCAAGTGGAAGGATGATGTCGTCATTGTAGTCGCTACTTCTTCTCATTATTCAGGTCTTCGGAGTAATACTTGTATGTCTCAACATTCCTTAACTTTCTTGTCTAACCTAAACGAAGTTGACTCTAGTATTTAATCAGTGACTCTAGATGAGTTTTGATACTATAATATGACAACCAAACTTGACATACCAACGCTTGGTGGGTTCAACCGAGCTATGCTCTAACAAGAACCCTACACTATTGTTGGAGCAAAAGGGAAAGTTTTTTTTTTTTTTTTTTTTTGTAAATCCTGTCTTTGTTATAACATCGCTGGAACTTCTATACCCCCCAAAACTACAACTGGTCCATCCACAAGTGGCAAGATGCAGGTTGACAAGTGAAAAGTCAAGTTCATCTGTTTATTTTGTCTTATTTTATGTTAAAGGATCATATGTACATAAGATCTTTATTTTCTTGTTGTTAATTGTCGTATTTTGCTTTTGTTGTTTATTGTATGTTTATTTCGTCTTTTATTTTATAACTTAAATCTATTATGCTCACATGACAAAGTTAATGAATCAAAGAATTTTCTTTGTTACTTATTGTATTTTTTAATCTTTTTAATTTACGTCTTGTGTCATTTTCAATAGAAGTGAGATTTTTTTGCTCCAAAGGAGGACAATAGATTCAACGGAAAATTATATCTATCTGACGAATCACATTATTTATTTTTTTTTTAACAGGGAAAGAGACTTTGTCTAAAATAAACTTATAGTATCGTTATAGATTCGATGTTATTATATAAAAATATGTCTGAATCAATATTATTACATTTGCTATAGACCTGAGGTACATAATCGAAGACATCAGATCCATAATCAGAATATTAGAAGACATAATTTAAACTTGTTGACTTCAGACCCTTAATCAGAGATTTCAAATCCATAATCAGAGACTTCAGTAATAATAGACATAGTTACACTTATTTAAAACACAATCGTGATATGTAATGGTTTAAGAACCTAATGTTGCAACATTGCCAAATATTATTGCAACTTGGTATTTTACAAGATTCTTTTCAACAAATGGTACACAACCATGGTTATGACTGCAACTCAAGATGCTAGAAACTTGTGAAGGAGACAATTGAGCCGGTTGAAGTCTCCACAGAAAAGATATAGCTCTGAAAGAACACTGGTACCTTGAGAGGAAAAATCATTATTCGACCGATGGATTTTGATGAGATACAAGGTTTACCCAATATGAAGTAGCTATTAGTTGATCTTGAAGCAGAGAGGGATGACGAGAAAAAGAAAAAAATGTCAAAAAAAATAGACAAAATGTACTTCTTGTACATAGTCTTATGGTATACATACATAAATTTGGGTGGGGGGTAAAGGTTTCTATACCAAACAAGAATGTTCAGTCGTATATATATATAGGAAATACGTTGGTAATTTGGTGTTCAAAAGACAGATTCAGACGTATAATAAACTACATATGCTGAACTCTTATTTTAAAAAATACAATACTACTTATAGGTTCCCAAATCGTGTACTACTCAAATTTTTTCCAAATTTCGCACCTTAAATACACTAGTTTCGAAGTACAGTTTCAGTTGTCCTTGTTTTAGCTAAGTTCAAAATTCATGCTCCAAGAATGTACTGTAACATATATCTTCATCCTACAATAGTTGGTCATGGAATATTTTTAAATGACATAGGGAATGTCTTCAATGAAAAGAGTGGACAAAGACTGAAACCCAATTTTCAAGGTATACCCTAATAAAGATATATGATGATTATGTTCAACTTGAGAATGGACGAATTCTCGTATTCTCGTAAGACAAAATGAATTAATAAGATTCATAACAGCGGTTAGGGATTATTGGAACCCTCGTTGTAAGTATTAAAGATTACAAATTCGTATTATGGTGGTTTTCTTGTTAAGTCAGCCGATTTTGTGCACACTTTTGTTAAAAGTCACTCCAAATTTTTGTTTTATTTAAGACCCCGGATATCCGAAGACTCATAAAACTTCTTGTAAGAATATAACCGTTTTTAAATTTATTAGTCAACGTAATATCACTCGAGGAAATCTTAAAGAATTTTTTTTAATTTGATTTTAACTTTTAGTGAAGATTTTTTTTCACTGGTGTAACGGTTTTTTCAATAAACTTTTGTTTTTTTGTAATTGAATAGCATTCAGAGAAGTTTGGGAATAAGGCGTCCGGACCATATATAACTCCATTTTTATTTTAATAATTGGTAGAACAATGAAATATGAAAAGACAGAAAAATGTGATGTTCCCGATGACTACCCCCTACTACACACATGTGTGACTTATATTTGGAAATTAATAAGTAGATTTATGTACTTAACGATTCCACTTTAACCGGCCGAACCCTTCTCAACTAAAGATTTAACTTAATCCCATTTAATTAGGTGGAACCCTTCTTCTCCTTACTTTGAGGAAGGAGGAAACCCTATATATGGAGATATACGACTCTATACAACTCACTCCATTAGAATTTTTTTTAATTAACCTTGTTAGAGCACTGCTAGGTCAAACCCGCAAGCGTTGCTATCTCAAGCTTATTTGTCAAGTTTAGTTGATCAAAACTATATACTTGATTTCTAGTCTACTTATAGCTATGTCTCGGATTAGGATAGAATGTGTAGTTGAGCTTTAGACTTCATGGCGTTCACCAATTGAAGACGAAGATCTATTGAGGAGAGCTTGGAGGAACTTCATACATAAAAGGTATGTGGAGACAAAAACTTATCTTTCACTCAGAAGTCTATTCTATTCTATCTTCTAATGAGACTAAGTCGTATAGCTATATAGACTTTTATATTATACACATTTGATATTTCGAGCCGAGTTTATCTCGTTTATCTATTTCTCGAAATATGTGTTGGAAGATTTTTGCTTTAACTATGTTCATCATATTCTTGACGAGTTTAGTTGGAGACAATTTATTTGTTGGAAACTAAATATTAAGTCAAAAGATGATCATGTGAAAATTGCCTTGAAACATCTTACATGATTTGTGTGAGACAATCATTTGATGTCTACTTGGAAAGTTTCGTATTGATCATTCGATCACTTGAAGATAATAGTTTGTGTGAGACATCCATTGTCGTCTTCTAAGGATGTTTCAATGATTGAAATGGGACTTTATAACTATTAACCATGTCTGAATACAACACAATATGCGTACCTAGTGTGCAAACTGTATTGGTATAATTAAGGTCCGGGAACTTTGTTTGCGTACTTAGTATGCGAACGGTTTCACCTGAGTTGGGTCCGGAGACATTTGTTTACGTACCTAGTTTGTGAACGATTGAAATATCAAAGTCCGAAGCGTACCTGGTTTGCAAACACAGCGGCTAAGTTCAAAAATCGGTTAAGTATGATTCTCATACTCATGAACTAAAACATTTATGAATTAAGGAATGCAATCTTTGCAAACCGTGGCTTAATGTTCATGAATTGAATCTTGTATAAGTACTTTGTACGATTACGAATTAATCTAATTTTGTTTCAATTGGTTCATATATATTTCTATGAGATAGTGAACAATTGAGCAACTCTGTTTGAAACAAAATTAGATTCATTTGATTATCTTTCATGATTGATTGATCATCATATTTGATCTAGAAGTGTTAGATGAATATGGTTAAGAAAAAAGTGTTCATGTGGCTAACTTGGGTTAACTGTTATTGAGCCAATTCAATATACACGTTTAGGTACAGTTGCCCATATCTAAATGAAGGTATATTTCATTTGTGTGTAACAAGCTAAGACCATCTAACGGTAGAGATTAATTGCTTTTTTTCTAAGTAGACTTAGCTTGAATATTAAATCAGTATTTCATTTAACGGTGAATATTGAATGCTTTGTTACAAAGCTATATTAGATTTGATTGAAAGCAAACCCTGATTTTAAAGACTATATAAGGGAGAACTCTAGCAACAGGAAAACCTAATCCCTATACTTTTGTGTGTTCCTAGTTGCAAACTAGATTCGATTCTCCTTTAACCTAGGTTTTTCCAAAACCATTATAAGTTAACGACTTGAACACTTCATTGGGATTCGTGAAGCCAGATCCAACTATTTTATCTATAGTTGCGTATTCTGATCTTACTTGTTCTATCGTATTGAATACTATCTTCTCTAAAATTTGCTCGAGATTTATCTCCGATAGTTAAGATATAAAAAGTAATCATAAGTTCTTCGTCCCGGACTTTGTGATTCCACAATAACTTTTTCTACCACCATATAGTTAAGTTATTGTGAAGTGATTGATATTTCTAGGCTGCTCTTCGGGAGTATAAGACCTGATTATCAATTGGTTTATGTTCACCCTGATTTATCAAAATTCATAACAAAAATAATAAACATATCTATGGGAGACAGATTTGTTTATAAGTCTTCGACTTTGGGTACGTCGTAGCGACTCTTAGTTGTGGGTGAGATCAGCTAAGGGAATCAAGTGCGCAAAATATGGCGTGGTTCTAGAGGTGTAAGGAACGCGACCGTACCTTAATCGGTGTGAGACTTGGTTAGGGCTTAACTACATTCCAGTCTGAAGTTAACTTTTAGTAGGCTAGTGTCTGTAGCGGCTTAATATAGTGCGGTGTTCAAAATCGGACTAGGTCCCGGGGTTTTTCCTGCATTTGCGGTTTCCTCATTAACAAAAATTCTGGTGTCTGTGTTTTTTGTTTTGCGCATTATATTTGTTTATATAATTGAAATATCACAGGTTGTGCGTAGTTCAATCAGTTGATAAATCCGACCTTGTTTGTTGGATATAACTTGATTGACACTTGGGCATTGGTCTTTGATACCGTCCAAGTAATTTCTCATATCGGTCAGGCTCATAGATTTCTATCTGTTTGATTTTCTAATTGTATTGAGAAATTAAGATAAAGCTCGTTGATATCTTTCTTGATGGAGCTCGCTTTTGAGTTGGTTCTCTCGGAATTATATTGGAGTTTAGTCCATACGTATTCCCGAACGAAATATTGGGTGTGGTTGTTGTACCCCCACTTTTTCAATTGGTATCATAGCAGGCAAATACGCTAAGACCTTATAAGTCTGTTTTTGTAGCAATCCGACTCCATGGACAGAAGTGTTATCTCTAACAAACACATTACCAGGAATAAAAGTTATGTTTCTATAAAATATATTAAAGAGAAAGACTTGTCTGACTCAAATATAGATGAACATATTGTTCCCATGAAACATGCAAATATTGATAAGTGTTATCCTTTTTTATCTTACGGACGAGTCTGACTCTGAAGTAGAAAGGGAAGCATCCCATGAAAGTGCAGTAATTCTAAGACAAGCTAGAATTCAGTCCGCTGAAGATAATAGGATGAAACACAAAGTCAATATGCTTATTGGTATGGTTAATGATCGTGATTCTCAATTAAAGATTCTCCATGAAGAAAAAACCGAAGTAAGCTTGTCAAGAAAATTACTAGAGGCCAAAATGGAGGAGAATGCTTTAGAGATCAAACGCCTTTTGAGTAAACTCTCTATTCAATGCAAAGTTTGTTCTGAAGAGTCCACTATACCTATTGCTTCTGACAAAATTGAGATGTTATAAAACGTGACTACTTGTAATCATGTTTTCTCAATGAAATCAGTTTCAGAAGCTAAGTCGCGATCCTCTCCCATTACTAAGGATGTGATTGTATCTCCTTCTAATCAAGGAGTCACTACATCTAACGGAAGGAAGAAATCTTCTAACCATGTTGACAAAACTATTTACTCTAATCACTCATGTGATCAGAAAGTATGTCTATTTTGTGATACGAAGGGACATGTTCGACGGAAGTGCAAATTAAGATTGGATGAAAATTATATTGGTTGACTCCAACACACCTTAGATTTAATACTCAAAGATGTAACTGACATTCGTATGTCGAAACCAAACGGTTTTAGGACTCGCCCTGTGAAATCTTCCAGGAAAATCAGTTGATTTGCTCTTCTAATGGTCCAACCTATAACAGTAGCTTTGACACAAATCTTTCTAGGAGAGTTCAAAAGAATCCTTCTCAGACTAGTGATGGGGATGGTTTTCACGGTATGAAAAAGATATCAGAAGGTATAAACCACAATGAAGATATGAAGGACAACCTAAATCTGATAATCGAAGGGTACAAAGATCTTATCAACATGACGTCAAATCCCTCTAGACAAACTTCTTCAGGTAAGGATTCAAACTTACTATCATCAAAATATGAGTCACTCCATAGTGTCTATGTTTTTTTTTTTTTTTTTTTTTTTTTAAGGCTAAGTAGTCTCCAATACTTAGTGTGCTTCTCTTGTGCTCTAAATTTTCCTCTTGAGAGGGTATAAAATTTATTGAGCTAAGATTTGTGAAAGAAATTTTTACTTAGAAATTTTTTGCTGTGAAACCTTTACTCTTGGTTGGATGGGTCTCTACAGCATTTCTAAAGTTTTCCTTTTGTGGGTTAGGTTTGTGTTCGTACGGGTACCCGGTTGTTACATGTCACGAACCGACACTAAAAACCCTAAAAATATATTCCCTGAGAAACCGTTTATATACCAATCCTATTGAGTTGAGTTATCAAACTCTAGATTAGTTTTCTCTCATATCAAGAATGTCATCTCCTTCTCGCACTTGTGATTTTACGAAAGGGTTTCTTGATAAAGGTATGGGTTACGGTTCCAAAGGGAAGAAGAAAAGAACTTTGATAGAAGATGACTTTGTCAAATCTCAAAACTCTGAAGAATATCGTGATGTCTCATGCTATTATGCATATACCCATCAAGATGTAGAGCATGAATAGATGGTTTCTGCTGAAGTTGTTCATGATTTTCTTAAATACTTTGAGGAAGCAAAATTGTAGCTTGTTGAGACTATGAAAGGTCTTGATGTGTTAGGAACTGAGTTGAAAAAGGTTAATTCTGAACTTGTTCTCATGAAGACGCATGTTAAAGATCTTCTCAATGAGGATATCTTTTCCGAAGAAGCAGTCACTACACCATTTTTTCCGATTCGAAACGGTTATTGAGCGTTACGAATCGGGGTTGTAACGGTTTCTGACCGTTACGAAAAGGGGTGCTACAATTTTTTCGCAACGGCCCAGCATCCGTTACGATTTTTTTTTTGTAACGGCCCTTGTAACGGCGAAGAGCCGTTACTACGTGGCACTGTCGTAACATGCGCGAGCCGTTACAAATTTATTTAGTAACAGGACGTTGTAACAAGTTCAAGCCGTTACGAATTTTTTTGTAACTGTAAAAAATTACTGCTGGTCAACCTTGACCTGGTCAAAATCAGTCAACAATGACCAATTTTGACCTGGTCAAGGTTGACCGGCAGCTCATTCTCGGCCGAAATACACCAGAATTCCAAATAACCACCAGCATACACCTTTCATTTATCCTTCAAAATCAACCATATTTTCTTCAATCAATTCTTATCACATTCAAATGGATTCATGCAAGGATTCATACAAAAAAAGAACTTAAATTCTTCTAAGTACCAAATTTTATTTGTTAAGTATCAGTTCACAAATACTAAGAAATTCCTATGTTCACAAATTCTAGAATGTACATAGCAACTTACTGCAACCTAATGACTGCCTTGTTCTCCAACCATTTCTGCTCCAAACTTGCAGCAGAGCATCATTCGGTTAACCTGCAAACACAAAAATATATACTTAGATGGAAGTATGGACAGAAAAATTATGACAGATAGAGAAATTCCTCTCTAACGGGTTGGATTTCAACCCATTAGCGAGGCTAAGTCCCCAGGTACGTCACTCGAAAACGAAATAAGAAAAAAAAAAAAAAAAAAAAAAACAATACAATATATACATACACCCAATTCAGTAATTATGTAACAACGGGTACAAAGCTAACAGATATTTCCCTTCTAAGAAAAGTGGATGGATTAAAAATCAATGGTAGAAGTAAGTAATTTACAAACAAGAAGGAACTAAATTAATTAAGTCCTTAAGAAAAGTACTATGCAAACAGGACCTGCTACCACCCAAATAACAGAACACGTAGGAATACATATGTAGGAGTTCATAGAGTCAGTAATATATATGTTCAGACCCACGTACATTGTGTAGTCCACTACAAAATCCAAAAAGGATCAGACCTTAGCATTCTATTTATATATATACAACAAAATACGATAAAACATGAGTGAAACGCCGATAATTAAAGCTATCCAGTGAGCAAGATACCCACATTTTTGTGTACAACAAAATATAAGAAAAGCATGGTTCATAATCAACATAAGACTACCCAGATCCATCCCCGTGATATACATATTATGAACAACAAAATACTTACTTTTGACGTGCTAAAAGCCTGCGGTAAGCTCTGCCCGGCTTACTGCTTCAAGCTCCTCTCGTACTCTGTGGGAAAACAAAACCAAAACGGGGTGAGCCCACAACCCAGTAGGAGTTATAACGGCGAAGAAATGTAAATTCCTGCGTCACACATAAACGAACGGACAAGAGCAGCAACTAAAATGATGTACCAGAATGAAAAGCATTTCGCAACTGAAATTCATAATGAAACAAACAGCTGTAAATCAAGTTTAGGTACTCTACTACCCTTTTGGCCAGCGCCATTGCAGGGTAGTCAGATACCAGCTACGGTCTTCCGGGTTGCCACCCGTAGATGGGGGGCCTTAATTGACATTCCTATAGTAGAGTCATCTAGTTTCCTGTTTAGTCTTGTTCACAAGAAGGAAACACTCACAGTATACATTACAGCGAGTACACAATTCAGAAATGAAAATAATCCAAATGACTGTATAAAATGAATCATCCCATAAAATCGAGCCAAGGCACGTAAACGAGTGATTGATTGAGCACAAACAGAAATGTAAAGCATAAACATAAAATATGCATGAGAGTTTAGAATGATGAGGCTATACATTTAATTCATTTAGTTAACATTTCGCCAACTTTGACCATAAAGAATCAGCTGAGGAAAATCATTGGATTGGCTTCTTCTTAGAGTTTCAAAAGAACACGGAGTTTATACAAACAAGTCTGATGATCCATAAAATGAAAATGTGGCATCAGGTTAGGAGGACGGAAAGCATCCAGCAAGGTATTCTAAAATTAAAGCAAATGTTCAACCCAATCAAGATAAATGTGGAAGTTCTGAAGAAAATGGAACAAAGGGGGAAAATTTATATAAGATTGACAACCAAGTTTAAGTATATCAAGGTAGAAAGATTTGCGAAATAATCAGTAAGAATAGACTTCATAGACAAAAATGGGATAAACCATTTATCTCTAATCGTAAATCAATTAACAGTAGCAATGTATTTAGTCCATAAGGTAAGCATACATTTAAAATTGAGTTGTTGTAACAAAGACAGCAGGGAATCGAGTTGGTATTGCAAACAAAATAAAAGGAACATCGTTTGGGATAATTAAGTTTTGGGTAGTGGGAAGAATAAAATAAGGAAGATTTACAAAATAATTTCAGTTCATTTTTAGCTGTCAGTAAATTAAGTTTTCAAATACTGTCTCATTGGGTCATTTTTGCAAGCAAGTCGTGGCTAGTTTGGAAATTCAGTGCAAGGCTTAATTTAGGATGGAAAACAAAGCTTAAATAGTTGCAATAGCATTTTGAATCTCAACAAAACCATTTATGACATTGAAAATTTTCCAGAACTAAACATGCAAGGAGTAATCAAAAGCAAGTATAAGGTTCAAACCAAAGCTTACTGTGGTGCAAAAATCATTGAATGCATGTGTAATTGGCAGGAAAATTATGAGCAAAAAATCTATCAATCCACGATTACGAAAACACCCAAATGATCAAACCATTGATTGAAGTGAAAAGAAATAATTATGCAAGTGTGGTGCAAGATCAGAAAATTGAAATCTGTAAACATGAACAACAACAAAATTGAGAACAAAAGAACCCCTACCTCTGCGTAGAAGAAACATCCAGCCGAAACGGAGACTGGGTTGAACTTTGAATTTTTGATTTGAAAGCTAACAACTTCTTACTTATTTGAGATTGCTTAGAGTGGAAAAAGGGGGGAGAAGAGGAGAAGGCAACTTACCATGAGGTTACTGCTGCAAGTAAGAGAAGAGGAGAAGGCAACTTACCATCCCATATGTACAAATCAGCCCCTAAGGTATCCTTGCACAATTCTTCATCCCTTGCTTTAAGTTCATAATTCCAACCCATACTACACGAAACAAACCAAAAACATCCATAAACACACCAACCTATGTCAAAACAGTTTCTTCAATCAATTCATGTCGAAACAGAACATAAATTTTTACAAGTGCCAAAAAAATTCTGTTAACTATCAAATTCTGAGGGAATACAAGTTATGTTAAGTAAATAAGTTCAGTTCATTCTCACTTACAAACAACTGAAACTCAAGAAATTCAAATGTATTTTGATAACTAAGATTGTAGCTTTCATACACATTGATTAATGACTTTATACCTTGCATTTCCCTTCAGCCATTTTCATGAGAGCATATTCCTTCGCATTTACTCGTCTTCCTGGCTGCGCTACCTAGCTGTCTTGTTGGAAACACATACATACAAGTTACAAATGAGCTGCACGCTCAATAATGTCCTTCCTCTTTATTGCAGAAAAGGCGCCAGCAGTATTATATCAAACTAGGGCCTTCTAAGCAGTTGGGATACTTGAGGACTCAATTAAAGAAGTAAATACGGCTTCAAAACTCCATCCAACATAGAATAAGTGAGGCTACAGGGCGTCAATGGCATTATCAAATTAGGGTATCCAAAGTACTTGGGGACTCGGTTAAAGAAGGAGACAAGCCTTCAAAACCCCTTTCAAGTTAGATATGCACATTGTATAAGTGAAATAATAAACCCTAGACAAATCAATGAAATCAATTAGTGAGAGACAGACCTCAACGACATTAGAAACCAAGTAAGGAAGTTGTTTGTAAAGCTTAATCTTCTCCTTATTAGCTTTGATATCCTCCTTAGTCGTCTCTATGTCATGAGTTAATCTCCTTAGTTCATCCTTAAAAAAAACCAAACCAACAAACATATATTAGCCCTAGAAAATCAAAATTAAACCCCTCAATTAAAATAACAAAAGAAAACTTATTAAAAACCCAAAACATACATTGAGTATACGGGATTAACAGTTAAACAGTTAATTTCCATAATCCTCCTTCCCTTCTCACCTACACAAATCCAAAATTCCAACCAACAAATCAAATCCCTAATTCCATCAGATCTAAATCAATATAAAACTAAAATTAACAGTTAAATAGTTTTTTTATACCAATTAAGAACATTTTGAGTTCTGGACCTCTGGTAGCTCTGATGATGGTTTCAGTTCTCATAGGTGCAACCCGAACTTCAACACTTCAACACAAGAGTAACCATCTTCAGCTAGTTCTCTTGTCAATTCTTCGTTCAACTCAGCGAAGAACACTCCATCAGCCACAAACTGTAAATCATAATCAACAAAATCGATTTCAACCTCAAAAAAATCACCCAAAAATTAGGGAAAAAAATCAGGAAAAAATGATACAGAAAGAGGGATTTAAAGAGGATTTACATTTCCTTTCTTGCTCATCTGCATTTCCAAGATTAATCAGTACTGAACCCTAACTTTGAAATTTTGAAAACCCATTAAAAAACCTAGATCTAGAAATCTAGGGTTACAAAGCCTTGTTTTAGGAAGGGAGGTATGAAATCAAATCGATAGTTTAGTGATTTTGAAAGGAATTTGGTTGTTTTTTATGTTGCTCATGATGGTGGTGGTAGTACAGAGGAGATTGTGAGGGATTTGGTTGTTCTTCCATGAACAGAAGAACAAGAAGAAGAATGAAGAAAGAGAAAGAGAAAAAGATAATGGGGGTCGAGGGGAGTTTGGTCGAGTGATATAAACAAGGGACGAAATATCCTCTAGTTAGATAAAAGTTGGGTGGAAAAAAATGGCACACACTTGTATGGCACACGCACAAATAAACCTGTTACCCGGCTCTAGTGTGACCAAGCGTGTGAGCGGCATGCGCAAAAATGTAGCCTGTTACAATTCGTAACGGCTACACACTGTTACGAAAAATGAAAAAATTTCGTAACGGCTACAGCATGTTACAAAAGCGTTGTAACGGCTCTTCGTAACAGAAAAATTCGTAACGGCTGCTGAGCCGTTACGAATTTTAGTTGCGAATCCGGGAAAATGGTGTAGTGAGTAGATGTTGTCAATCACAAGCTCAAAGGTCTTAAGACTCGTGAGGGTTCCGAAAGTGTACTTTGATTTTAGTACGTTTTTGTTTTGGCTATTAGGAATTGATTTTATTTTGTCTAAGAAACTTCTTATGAGAATTTATTCTTATGTTTAAGAAGGATAACTAGGGTTTGGAATAGCAAATATTGTGATTACACATAGCTATTGCCAACGATTTTCATCTTGCAATGTTTTTAGATTTATTTATTTAAATTCTAAGTTATTTGGAAGATGATTTTGCGATATTTAATCTTTATTGGTTTTATATGTTGCAAAAATATGTTATGCGATATGTTGTGTTTACGTCCATGAACTATGATTATCTCATATGTTCAAAAGTTAAGTCTATTATGTCTTTATAAAAATATTGATAAAAGATAGAATGAACTTTTGAATATTCCGGAGTATTGATCTTTCCCTGATCCACTTTTATGTGAAAGTATTGTACGACTCCGTAAGTTTTCTTATGTTGAGCATTTCCGATTAAATTAATCTATAAGGTCTTTTTGTGATTAATTTATTCGAGTTTACTGGATACAAATCCATGTGATTTGTTAATGTCCAAAGAAATCCTTCTTTTCTTGTAAAAGTAAGGTCGCTCTTGTTGTTCTTTCGGGAATGACATATTATGGGGGAGAGTTCTTAATTGAACTTGTGCTTAATTGCCAAATCTTTGTCGGGAGTGCGGCTGTGGAATAGTGTATGAGTTATCTTGTATATTTATAAACTCCTTGATGAATACACTAAGTTTCGACTATGTGAAATCATCGAAACAAAGTTGATATGATCTCTTTTAGTCATGAATTATCTCTTTGAAAATTTCATTATGATCCCATAGTTTTCGTACCTTTGCCAATTTTTATTGACAAAAGGGGAGAATTATTTGGTAGTTCACACTACATACATATGGTTTACGGATCATTGTGTAAGGGGAGTGGTTTTTCTTGTGAGATGGAAGTATTGACTAAGGGGGAGTGATACATATCACCATAGTATTATTGTCAAAGTTGTGATGCGGTTGGACTTTGATTACGTAATAATACTATGACACCGAATAACAATGATTGAGAACAAATGTTTTCGAGATGTTTTCTTCTTGTTATGGCTACGGATCTTCAACAACTATGATCTTTGAGTTGAACACGTTCGAGAATCGCTGGAGTACTTGGAGTAGTGCAGAAATCAAGGAATACTGAAGAGCCAAGGAAATCAAGCATGATGGATGATAATCTACAAAGTTTATTTATTTTGTAATCCATATGTATTGATAGTTTTGTCATTAAAATTGACAAAAGGGGAGATTGTTAGAAACCTTTTCAATCGAACTCGCAAGCGTTGTCGTCTCAAGCTTGTTTGTCAAGTTTAGCTGATCAAAACTATATACTTGATTTCTAGTCTACTTATATCTATGTCTCAGATTAGGATAGAATGTGTAGTTGAGCTTTAGACTTCATGGCGTTCATCAATTCAAGACGAAGATCTACCGAGGAGAGCTTGGAGGAACTTCATCAACAAAAGGTATATGGAGACTAAAACTTATCTATCACTCAGATCTCTATTCTATATTCTAATGAGACTAAGTCGTATAACTATATAGACTTTTATATTATACACATTTAATATTTCGAGCCAAGTTTATCTCGCTTATCTATTTCTCGAAATATGTGTTGGAAGCTTTTTGCTTTAACTATGTTCATCATATTCTTGACGAGTTTAGTTGGTGACAATTTATTTGTTGGAAACTAAATATTAAGTCAAAATATGATCATGTGAAAATTGCCTTGAAACATATTACATTATTTGTGTGAGAAAATCATTTGATGTCGACTTGGAAATTTCGTATTGATCATTCGATCACTTGAAAATTACTTGAAGCTAATGGTTTGTGTGAGACAGCCATTGTCGTCTTCTAAGGATGTTTCAATGATTGAAATGGGAGTTTAGAACTTAACCATGTCTGGATACAACACAGTATGTGTACCTAGTGTGCGAACTGTATTGGTATAATTCAGGTCCGGGAACTTTGTTTACGTACCTAGTATGCGAACGGTTTCACCTGAGTTGGGTCAGGGACGGCTAGACAGACCAAAGTCCGGAGCCGCTGTTTGCGTACCTGGTTTGCAAACACAGTGGTTAAGTTCTAAAATCGGTTAAGTATCATTCTCATACTCATGAACTAAAACATTTATGAATAATTAAAAAAATGCAAACCGTCGCTTAATGTTCATGGGTTGATTCTTGTATAAGTACTTTGTACGATTACGAATCATTCCAATTTTGTTTCAATTGGTTCATATATATTTCTATGAGATAGTGAAAAATTGAACAACTCTATTTGAAACACAATTAGATTCATTTGATTATCTTTCATGATTGATTGATCATCATATTTGATCTAGAAGTGTTAGATGAATATGGTTAAGACAAAATTGTTCATGTGGCTAACTTTGATTAACTGTTATTGAGCCAACTCAATATACACGCTTAGGTACGGTACCTATATCTAAATGAAGGTATATTTCATTTGTGTGTAACAATCTAAGACCATCTAACAATGGAGATTAATTGCTTTATTTCTAAGTAGACTTAGCTTGAATCTTAAATTAGGATTTCATCTAACGGTGAATATTGAATGCTTTGTTACTAAGCTATCTTATCTTTGATTGAAAGCAAACCTAGGTTTTCCAAAACCATTATAGGTTAACGACTTGAAGATTTCATTAGGATTCGTGAAGCCAGATCCAACTATTTTCTCTATAGTTGCGTATTCTGATCTTACTTGTTCTATCGTATTGAGTAACATCTTCTCTAAGATTTGCTCGAGATTTATCTCTGATAGGTAAGATATAAAAAGTAATCATAAAGTTCTTCATCTCAGACTTTGTGATTCCACAATAACCTTTTCTACCATTATATAGTTAAGTTATTGTGAGGTGATTGATATTTCTAGGCTGCTCTTCGGGAGTATAAGACCGGATTATCAAATTGGTTCCTGTTCACCTTGACTTATCAAAAGATGGAACAAAAAGAATAGACATATCTGTGGGAGACATATTTGTTTATAAGTCTTCGACTTTGGGTCGTAGCAACTCTTAGTTGTGGGTGAGATCAGCCAAGGAATCAAGTGCGCAGAATCCGACATGGTTCTAGAGGTGTAAGGAACGCGACTGTACCTTAATCGGTGTGAGACTTGGTTAGGGCTGAACTACATTCCAGTCCGAAATTAACTTGTAGTAGGCTAGTGTCTGTAGCGGTTTAATACAATGCGGTGTTCAAAACTGGACTAGGTCCCAGGATTTTTCTGCATTTGTGGTTTCGTCGTTAACAAAATTTCTGGTGTCTGTGTTATTTCTTTTCCACATTATATTTGTTTATATAATTGAAATATCATAGGTTGTGCGTAGTTCAATCAGTTGATAAATCCGACCTTGTTTGTTGGATATAACTTGATTGACACTTGGGCATTGGTCTTTGATACCGTCCAAGTTATTTCTCATAGCAAAATGAATAGAACCTGAATTATACTCTATGGACTAATATACAGTTTTCAGACCCTGTATTAGATAAAATATCTTATCAAAATATATCGACGATTTCTCTGAAGAGCCGACGATTGACGAAGGACTTCTCTGTAAACTTGTGGTTAAACTTCATGATGGCCGTAGATTTAGTCTGAGTTTCCTCCCGAGACATCATTCATAGCTCACGATGACCTACTCTAATACTAAAGCTAGAGAGTGACGATTATTACTGTTAATTCTGGTTCCGTTCCAAATGTTTTTGTTCACTAATGTGAATAAATTTATATACTTACGTTCTTTTATTTTGGAAAGACCCCTTTGTGAGTAAAGGTTATTTTTTTTTCTTTATCAAAGAAGACATGCAAACCTGCAAATGTGTGTGACCTATTTTTGCTATTCTTGCACCACGTTTAACAAATGATTGTTTCTTGTTTTGTTGTACTTTGAAGCTACTCTAGTCCTTCTGTAGAGGCCCCTGCCTGAAATAGAACTGGTAACTTTCCAGTTCACCTTGGTTGGTACATCAAATACTCTTAATTATGAGACCACGCTAACATTCGGTGGCATGGATTATCAAATCTTTATCCGGGAGTAAAAAGGTTTTGTGATATAAGATCAATCGTAGATGAAATGAGAATCGAGTTCTTCTCACTACCGAGTTGTGTGACGGCGTAACTAAAAAACTTCATTCCTTTTTATCAACTGTAAATTCCACTCATGTGAATTAGGTTTTATTCGCCAACACTAGAAGAATGTCAGATTATTAATGATATATTTGTGCGTATATGAAAGTGAGTAGCTAACAAGGCTGCTGAATATCGTACATAAGTCATAATATAATATGATATTAAACCATTTTATTCAACTGGAAATTCTAAAAAAATCTCATAAGACACATGGAATTGGATACCCACATTTTACCCAGAGAGTAAATGTGGAGCTAATATCCTATTATGATCATCGGGAGTCGTGGTAGAAATAAAATTTTCATAATAACTTGGTGATCTCATTTATTATCTCCACTACCTCTTCTACCTTTTTAGCATCTAAGACACAATTAATACAGTTTCTAATAAGAAGTCACAAAAGTTTTAAAAAATTCAAACACAGAAGAACAAAGTTAAAGTTAGGGGAGGAGCTACAGTCGGGCTTACCCTGGATGAAGCCACCCCCAAAGCCCACAAAAAACATTTGTTCACTGCCTATATTTATTGAGCCAAAATTTTATGTATTAATTTTAGGGTTAAGCCCGAAATATAAAACAGACAAGCACGGGGTATCTAACATTTCTAGTTCTGCCGCTAGTTAAAGCAAGGCCGACCCTAAAGGCAAGCAACCAATGCCTTGAATGAGGCCACAAAAATTAACGGGCCACAAATTAAATTATGTAAATAGGGATGTGTCATATAATTTTACAAAAGCTATGATTTTATGTAAAAAGAAATTCTTAATAAGCCCTCGCAAACAATTAAAATAAATGGAAGGGCCGTAATTTTTTGTTGGAATCTTGCAACAATTAACAACACGTTAGATGTATCAAAATAATATGTAAAGAACTGAATCAAAACAACTCTACCGAAATAACTTGACGAGGGCAGAATCACGGAGTGCAACAAGTTGTCCTTAACACATTAGTTCATGGTATACTCGAGATGAGTAAGTAATGCTAAACCCCTCACAACGAAGATGTGTACATGATAAGACTTCCCGATATAACTAGAGTTAGCATAACGCAAGTTACCCACTCTTGAACTTAGCAACAGGGATTGGAAGTGAACACGCTGTGGAAAACAAAGTAAGAAGAAGATAAAAAAGAAGGCTATTAAGTAGTCGCTTCCGGTGTGTGTAGAAAACAGATTTTCGAGTTGTATTTATAGAAGAAGATACTTGCAAATCAAGTTAGGTTTTAGTTTTCTTTCAAAAATAAGTATTGTTTCTTGTAAAACAATTAAAACACGTAAAAGGAATTTTCTCATAAATAAAACTCTTAAGAAAATATTCTTGGAATTAATTTCCTAAAGAAAAACTTGCAAAAATAAATTCTATTAGACACTGGACTTGGTGCATGGTATACACACATATGCATGGGTTGAAACATGTATTGTTTTCCCCACCTGTTCCACCCTCGTTTTACAATATATCCATAAAAGCATGGTTATATAGTGGTCATCCTTCTCTAGTATGCCCACCGTGGGACTAAAGAGATTCATTCACTCAAAGAAAATGAGTGAGTATCCATAGAACCCCTAGGTCCTAAGATCAAACCACACCAAGACCAAAAACACTTAATTAAAAATCATTTTTCTCCAACAATCTCGGGAAAAAAAAAACGAAAAAAAATCAGAATAAGGAAAATACAATTTAGGCAAAGGTGTCCATGAGGTCTTGAACCCTTGCTTAGTGAGAAGTTACGAACTACTTGGTAGACAGTGAACGTTGTCTTGAACTGCTAGCATTTGGTGCGATTCTCGACAACAACCATGCATGATATCATTCTGGCATTGCTAAGTTCGTGCCGTATTTTCCAATTTGGCCCTGGTCATATCTTGTTTCTCAGAATGCTCTAGAGAATCGGATTCATTCTCACAGGAAGCGGGCTCACTTCCTCATTCATATAGGTGAGTTCCATCAAGAGTGTTTACTGCTACACCCCACTTCAATCTTAAATTGAAACTATAAAACTCATTAAGACTTAAAAGTCATCCTCCACATGCAGTCATACAATCACCTCTACACCATAGGAAAGGGACAGAGAATGGAATTCTCTGATAGTGTGTATCTTTACCCACCACAAATTAGTTATCTCATTCGAAACCTTGATCTTGGGATCTCCAGTCAGCAAGGTTGAGTATCCTTCATGGCAAGTTCTAATTATCGATCATAAGCCCCATCCCCCTCGATGTACTATTAACTATCTCCTTTGAAAAACCTTTTGTCAAAGGGTTCGCGATATTCTCCTTAGACCTTGTACAATCTACGGAAATAACGCCTGTTGAGATTAGTTTTTTCAAGGAATTGTATCTTCTACATATATGTATAGACTTCCCATTGCACAACCTATCCTTAGCTCTACCTATTGCAGCTTTGATGTCACAGTGTATAGATATAGCTGGCACAGGCCTATGCCAGAGAGGAATATCTTCTAAAAGTTTCTTAGCCATTCGGACTTCTCTCACCTTTATCTAACGCAAGAAACTCCGACTCCATAGTGGAACGAGCTATACATGTTTATTTGGAACTTTTCCAAGCTACGACGCCTTTTTGCTAGAGTGAATACATATCCACTCGTAGGCTTAGAATCCTCCTCGAGTCGATATCCGGTCAGATCGCAAAATCCCTCAAGGACCCAGTAGGATACCCTTCGTAATTCAAACAAAATGTCATTGTGTACTTCAAGTACCTTAGCACTCTAATAAGTGCATCCCAATGCATATGCCCTGAATTACAAGTATACCTGCTTAACCTACTCACTAGATAAGCAATGTCTGGTCTCGTACAATTCATCAAATACATCATACTTCCTATGACTCTCGAGTATTCAAGTTGGTTAACTCCTTCACCCTTATTTTTCTTGAGATTACAAGAAGAATCATACGGAGTACAAGCAGGTTTACAGTCAAACTGATTATATTTCTTAAGTATGGATTCAACATAATGAGACTGACTCAGACTATAGCCATTAAAAGTTTTCTAATCTTCATCCCTAGTATGACATTAACAGGGTCTAAGTCTTTCATGTCAAAGTTCTCATTCATCAATTTCTTAGTGGAATTAATAACATCCATGTTTGTACCTAGTATAAGCATATCATTAACATACAAGCATACATTACACATGCATCCTTGACAAGTTTAGTATAAACACACTCATCGGATTCATTATTTCTAAAACCTAAATCATCACATGATCAAATTTCTCATGCCACTGTTTAGGTGTTTATTTCAATCCATACAAAGATTTAATCAGTTTACAAACTTTTTATTCACAACCTTTAACTACAAATCCCTCGGGTTGTTCCATATAAATTTTTTCATTTAATTCACCATTAAGAAACGATGTCTTTACATTCATTTTATGCATCCCTAGGTTATGGACAGAAGCTATAGAAATTAACATCATAATGGAGATAATTCTACTCACTGGTGAATAGGTGTCAAATAAATATATATACCTTCTTTGTGTTTGTAGCCTTTAGCTACCAACCTAGCCTTGTATTTTTTAACAATACCATCTATCTTACGTTTCCTCTTGAAGATCTATTTACAACCTATGGACTTAGACCCTAGAGGTAAATCTACAAGCTCAAATGTACCATTTTTTCGGATGGAATCCAATCCACTAGTCGAAGATTCTTTCCACCATGGAGCTTCAGGACAAGTCATGGCTTCTGTATAAGTATGGGGATCAGACTCGGCTAGGTATGTAAAGCAACCAGGATAAGTTTTCTCAGTTCTAACCCTTTTACCTCTTTTAGGTTCTATTTTTGGTGCATCTTCTCTAAAGGTAAAAACTGACTAGTTGACGACAAATCTACGGGATCATCTAAACATCTCTTTCAAGAATCACGTTTCATAGGAAAAACATCCTCAAAGAACTCAGCATCCCTAGACTCCATAATAGTATTCAACCCTATGTCAGAAATTTCAGAACTTACAACTATAAACCTATAAGCACTAGTACGCTCAGGATACCCTATGAAAACACAATCAACAGTTTTGGGTCCTATCTTAGTTCTCTTAGGAGGAGGAATGGCCACTTTTGACAAACACCCCCACACTTTGAAGTAAGCATAAGATGGTTGTATACCTTTCCATAACTCACATGGAGTTTTATCTGATCCCTTAAAGGGTACTCTGTTCAGGATGTAATTGGCTGAGAGCATTGGCTCCCCCTACAAGTTCGAAGGTAATCCTGAACTAATCAACATGGCATTCATCATATCCTTAAGGGTACGGTTCTTACGTTCAACTACACCATTGGATTGAGGTGAATAATGGGTTGTAATCTCATGTATTATGCCATGTTCTTCACATAAATCTCCTATGAGAATTTCATACTCACCACCACAGTCAGACCTAACAGTTTTGATGGTAGCATTCAATTGGTTTCAACTTCACGTTTATATATCTTAAAGGCTTCTAAGGCATCATCCTTCCCTCTAAGTAAATAAACATGAAAGTACCTCGTACAATCATCTATAAAAGTAACAAGTCATTTCTTACCACCTCTTGTTTAAACTGACTTTATATCAACTAGGTCTGAATGGATTAATTCTAAGGGTTTAGAGTTTCTCTGGACATTCTTATTGAAAGATTTTTTAGCATGCTTAGATTCTACGCAAATCTCACACTTATGATTTTTATCTAAAGTGAATTCGGGTATGCAACCTACACTAGCCAATTTATGCATTGATTTATAGTGTACATGACCAAGTTTACCATGCCAAACATTCAATGACACACACATATAGGCGCACAAGAATCATTCAATTCAACTTTAAGATAGGTTACATTAAGTTTATATAGACCCCCATTCTTATAACCCTTACCCACATAATCATTGCCCTTAGTTACTACAACTTTTCCAGAATCAATTGTAACTTTAAAACCCTTATCATCCAAAATAAAACAAGAAATAAGATTTTTGCAAATGTCTAGAACATGAAGAACTTCATTAAATGTGAGAGTCTTGCCGGATGTGAGCTTGAGGACCAGACCTTTCCCTTACCTGCAACCTCTGATACAGATGAGTTGCCCATATAGAGTTTCTCGCCATCCCCTACCTTCTGATAAAAGGTGAACAGGTCTTTGTTCCCACATACATGCTTGGTAGCTCCAGAGTCTACCCACCAGTCCATCGCATTGGTCACCAAATTAACTTCAGACACCACAGCAGAAAACTCGTCTTTGTTCTTCTCAACCTAGTTAGCATTATTCTTCTTATCCTTACGTTGTCTACAGTGAATTGCCATATGTCCAGTATTTCCATATACCCAACAAGGACCCTTAATTTTAATAATGCTAGATTTCGGTTTACGAAACGTACCTTTCTTGTGAGGACCATGTTTCGAGTTGCAATTGTTATTGTCACCTTTTCCAGCTTTGGAAGACTTGTGTTTGGACATATGAGCCTTATTAGTGACGTCCCTTGCAGATGACACGTTCTTGTCTTTGGTGCATAATAATTCTTCCACTTGAATCTTCTTTCCCAATTTAACCATGTTGATATCGCTAGTTTCATGTCTCAGCTTTCTCTTATACTCCAACCAAGAAGATGGTAACTTCTCAATTACCGCAGATACTTGAAACGTCTCGTCAATGACCATACCTTCAACAACAATCTCATTAATGATTTGTTGAAGTTCGAGGAATTGATCAACAACAAGCTTATTATTCGTCATCTTGAAATCCATAAACTTTGCTACCAGAAATTTCTTGCTTCCTGCAGTCTCAGCTTGGTATTTTGCTTCTAATGAAGTCCACAAATCATAAGCAGTCAAGTTTTCTTTGGCATTATAAAAATCATACATCGCATCTTCCAAACCGTTCATGATATGATTTTTAGCCATATAGTTACCCCTCGTGTAATACGCTTTATCATCATCATTTATACCTTCAGCATTCACCAATTCATCAAAAGGAGCCTGCAGTACTGCGTCCAAATCATGTTGGCTCAGAAAAAACAACATCTTGGATTGTCATCTCTTAAAATCCTTTATATTAAACTTTTGTGGTCATTCAACGTCGATCTTTATTGCCATTATTGCAAGGATTAATAATGTGTTAAGATAGTTGGACATATTTTTACAGCTTCTTTGTGAGAAAGAAGGAACACGGATCTGCTTATAGTCGCCTAGAAAATGAAAAAAGTTACCATTGGATGTTTACAGTAATTAGAGCTGATGTAAGTGATAAGATATCAATATATAGTGGATATACAAAAATTCTAAACTAATCGCAGATTAAATCTCACTGCCTGCCCCAACTCATATAACGGGTGAGACCTTCCCTTAAAATCATACCCCAGCTACGATGGGGCGGGGGAAGTCCCGCCCACGGATCGCAGAAATTTAACTCGCGATCGCTGTAACACGACCGATATACGGGATGTTGAACCAAATATCCATCGTTTTCCTTGACAAATCTACCGATGAATTTTGCATCTGCACTAACCACGTAATAAGAACATCAGTCGACAATACGGTTGTTGACTCTAGATTGTGGATGGTGGATGGAAACAATACGGTTGATGCTTACACGGTTAAGTGTGGGTTTGATTCTCTTTGTGATCAAGGCGATACTAGCTTCCCAAGCGAGATTATTTGGAGTCGATATTATCTGTACAAAGTAAATTTTTTTCTATGGCTTCTTTACCATGAAAAGTTGATGACGACGGACAATCTTTTTAGAAGGGGTATGAATGTGGATAGGGTGTGCCGGTTTTGTGAAGAAGAAGATGAAACAAGTGCCCATTTATTTTATGATTGTTGGCGATCAAAGAGAATTTGGGATTATTTTGTCGATGGATGCAACTTCAATTGGACTTACAATAGTAATATTTCCACAACCATAAAAGCTTGGTGTCATGATTGGGGTGATGAAAGACTTGACCGCATATGGAACAATTTACCGGTGGCAATTTGTTGGTGCATTTGGAAAGAAAGAAATTCTAGAATTTTCAATCACAAAAAGAGGAATTTGGAAAGTCTAATTCGAGATATTAAGATTCAAGCTTACTTTTGGGCGGAGTCAAACACTAAAATGTTGGGTTTAACGGCTAATATGATGATAGCTTTATGAGACTCATATTTTTATCGGTCGATTTGAGTTGGATTTGAGATCTTGGGTGGATGTTTTTTAAGAACGCGTAATTGGGGGATATGAAAACTAATTGGGGGATATAGCTAAATGACAAAATAGGGATCCAAATATCCTAGATGGGTTACTCCTTATATAATTAAATTATTAATTCCTAATCTAACCCTCCCTAATCATAATTAGTAATTAATCCTGATTAGTAAAATATTAATGATTTGGGGGATATAATTTGTGTATTTATGTTTATTTGAATTTGTGTGGGTTAGTTGAGAGTAGAATGAGGGGAAAAAAATTTGAGTAGAATTTTTTTTTTTTTTGAAAATGGAAGATGATTGTGATGAGAGACTTGCAGCTGCTGAATCTTTAACTCAATTACAACAACAATCATATCTTCAATCTTCGATTAATGATAACAACTCACAATTGAGTGGAATTTTTTTTTGAAAATGGAAGATGATTGTGATGAGAGAATTACCGCTAATAAGAGGTTGAAAAATTGATTTTTCTTCTTTGAATCCACCATTGTTGCAGCTGAAAAAGCTTGGTGCCGGCATGGTATTCAACCAAAAACCCATGCGGCAATTGTTGGAAATGTTCATAAATTGTTTGCCACTATCCTGGGGTTTGGGGGGCGTAGCCCCCACGCATTTTTTTTCTTGGTTTTGATCTTGAGAATGTTGATTTTTTTTTTGAGCAATGTACCGGCATGGTAATCTAGTTTTCGAAAGCATGCTGGTACATGTTGGCATGGTATTTTGCTAAATTTCTATGCCTAACAGATGAAAAGTATCCGAGAATGTTTTTTTTTTTTCACTTGACTACCCAAGCATTGATAGGAAATTCTCGAGCATGCCGGTATCATGTTCCCAAGCATATGGTCTTCATCAATTCCGGCATGGTCTTCATCACTTCCGTTTTGAATTTTTTTACGGTATTAATCGGTCCCACTGCCGGCATGGTCGGGTTGATATGAAGACCATGCCGGTATTGTTTTCTGGCATACCATGTTGCTTTATTTTCTATGCCTAAGTGGACCGATTAATACTGAAAAAATTCAAAACGGAAGTGATGAAGACCATCTGATAGGAATTGATGAAGACCATATCTTGGAACATGATACCAGCATGGTCTTCATCAATTCCGGCATGGTCATCATCACTTTCAAAGATGATCTTCATCACTTCCGAATAAAAAAAAATTGGTTTCCAAAGTGAGGAGAAGAGAATTTGATATAGAGTGGGAGAGTTTAGAATTTGAAAGGTCATCATCACTTTCGGCATGATCTTCATCACTTAGAATAAAAAAAAATTGGTTTCCAAAGTGAGGAGAAGAGAATTTGATATAGAGTGGGGAGAGTTTAGAATTTGAAAGGGGAATGGGAAATATTTGGGTTTCAAAGCTCCCCCCTAAATAAGATTAATAAGAAGTGGAGATGGAAATGGGGGATATGATTTTGTTTTTGATTTTAAGTTTTTGATTTTTATTTTGTGGGAAGGGTATTTTAGTATTTTCGCCCCCAAAAGTCACCCCTTAGCACACACCATGGGTTGGGGGAAGTAATTCATATCCCCAATTAGTTTTCATATCCCCAATTACGCGTTCTTTTTTAAGTTCTCTTGGATATTGTTTATTTGTCCTTTTCTTTTGGTGATCGATTCCTTATTCGGTCTCCTTTTTTTGTTTCGGTTGTATTTATTGGGTTGAGGTACCCCTTAAGTACCTCTTTTTCAATGAATCTTTTCCTATTGACCGATCCAAAAAAAAAAAAAAAAAGTCAGTCGACAATAAAAGTCACAAATATCCACTCCTATAATCTTTTTTTTTTTTGATGGAAAAATATCCACTCCTATAAATAAGGAAATTTTACAGGTTTTCTAGAAGCAAGCTTATTAGTAGCTAATACTAACAACCAATCTAATGCCATTTGTTGAACGTGACAAATACACATCAGCTAAAAATATACTATTAAAATGGGTCTTTGCAAAACGTTGTAATAATCGATTAAATAGTAGGCAACAAAAACCATCTACCCATCCCATCTTGTAGCTTATTCTGCAAGCGTAGCGTGCTTCATATGCATTGCATGAAGCGTCATACGGGTCCCACAAATCCAACCAGTGCTACATGTCGCACTCTCGCGATTACCTTGTAAGTGGAAACGCTACGAATGTATCTCATGGCGTGATTAAGAAGTAAATTTGCTTATTATAATAATCCTCTATTCCTCCTGTAACACATACGTATTATTTTTTCCAGTGGCACACGTTGATGGTGAGTGGTTAATAAAATATTCATACTAAACCATACCGGCATTCGGCAAAGCGCTATTTGTTGTATGTTTCTCAAATTGGATTAACGTCCTCAAACGTATTTCGTTTCAATATGGATTATGGGGATTGGGGACATTTCCTGGCTTTGGTTCTTGCCCTTGTTTCTTTCCATTAATTGCTACTACGTTGTTGGCATGCAAGGTACACGTAGAAAAATGTAAAACATGTCAACAGCACCGGAAGGCCTAAGCATCGTGCTCGCCTCAATCTCGGAAACAAGTTGCTTAGAGAATTCGACAACCACCGGCAATAGCATGTTGTGTTTTATCTTGTAGTGGAAGACTATTCCAACACTATGATATGATTCTTGAGGTTGCTTTCTAATTTCTAGAATTCCAATTTATTTTTATTTATTTGTAAGTAAGCAGCCATATTTTATTAAAAGGCCGGATCCGGGGCAGGTTTAAGCGGATAATTTTGCACATTCCTTCAATGTCGTAAATTTGAGCAGCTACGAAGGTTGAGATTATCAGAAAGAAATACCAAAACCATTGTTTTTTTTTTTTGCTCGGTCAAAACCTCTATATCATCGTACCAAATTTATCACAAAGATATACCAAAACCTCCCTAACCCATTTATGATCGTCCCCAATTTCATAAACGGGAGATATCAACCAAACAAACTTTAAAGAAACTTCAATCAATTCATGTTCGTTTTTTCATGTTCTTAGCATCAATAAATAAATATATATCATCATCATCATCCAATAAAGGCAAGAATAATAATTATCAACATAGTAAGACAAGATGCACCATCCAAATCAACCCCAAGAAAAATACTCATGATCCAATTTCTCGAAATTTTCAGATTTAGATAGAGAAACTAAACCAAATTAGTCGTGTTCTCTTCAACATGCAATCAAAGATCTTAGCTCTTAAAAATTAAAAAATCTAGGAAGACCATTTATTGACTGAGAAAGTAGTTTTTAAGATCGAAAAAAAATTGAAAAAAAAAATTCGCTGTTGGATTTAACAAAAAAAAAAAGATTTAAAGAAATTGGGGTTTGATTTGGGATTTGAGGGAAAAGGGTACTGATGATGATGATTGATGTTTCTTAGAGCCGTATTGTTCTTGCTTTTTTTGAATATCCTAGTAAATAAAAAGAGTCATTTTATAATCTCGGGATCTGATTTTTTTTTCTTCAGATTTCTTAGAGAAGAGTGAGAAAGGGAGACAAACTTTTCTGATTGGTTAGAATAATAGTAAGTGATTTTAAGCAATAGACAAAACTAGCAAACCTCATAAATCCGGAAGACTTACACTCAGTTAGCTGAGAAGCCTGGGTTCTTAACCACCTCTCAAGAATAATCGTGAGCTAATCAATTAAGAATAGTTTTTAGATATCTATCTTGAGGAATCACAAAGTCTAAGACGAAATGAACTTTGTCATTTCTATCTATCTTGCCTAAAAGAGATTACGAGAACCTCGATAACTGAAAAGCAAGATTAGGATATACGAACTATCAAGGTAAAGATAATCGGACCTGGCTTCACGAATCCCCAAATGAATTCTTTAAGTCGTGGACCTAATTATGTTTCTTAGAGGAAACCTATGTCAATAGAGGACGACTCTAGCAATCAACCAGGACACAAAGTGTCAGGGATTGAATTTCCCAGTTGAATGAGACTCTCTATTTATAGATGTTCGAGACTGAGAGTTTCTTAGATTCAAGCTAAGATAACTTGAGATTAAAGTAAACACTTTCTCTGTTTTGATGAAACTCTAATTAGGGTTCCAAGAAGAATATACACAGTGGCCCGGGTATGTGAATTGTGTTTAATGATAGTTCTTTGGAAAATATGCCTTTCGAACTAATAAGCAATATCACGTTCATTAAACACTTAAGAATTTAATCTTGATGCACATTCACAAAGTGTTTAAGTGATCTTAGACGTCTTAGAGGTGTTTATGAGAGTCATAGCAATACTAAACATATTTTAAAAATTAATTCTTTGAGCACCTGCTAAAAATCCACTGGGACTGTTGGTGAAATAGTCCGGAAGCTACGATTCCTGAATTGAGTTTGCCAACCGTTAGCCTTTCACCAATTTCAGATCACCATGATTCGTGAACTGGGTTGGTGAACTATGTCATTCTTAACTTAAGGTTACTTGATTGTTTATCCCAACCTACCTTATTCCCGGAAAACTTAGATATGTAAGTTTTGCAAGATGGTTTGCCAACCTATCTTGAGCCTATATTACAGAAGTTGTCTCTTTAATTTTTGAAACCTTCCCAAATGATAAAATCATTGCTTGGACAATTTTCAAATGATCCAAAACATTAGTTCTTGAACAATAAATTGTTTCAAACTAAGTTTCAAAAGGACAAATGGACATTCATTGCTTGAATCATACTTCGAGATGTTTAACAAGACAAGCTTGACTCGAAATTTATTATTTGTAATAAATCTATTAGAAGTTATACGACATACTCTGAAATAGATATAATGGTAAAGCTTGTGAGTAAATAGAATGGCTCAGTCTTCAATACCTTGTTGATGAAGTTTTTCAAATGTCTTCGGCGATGTTCAGTCTTCGAGGGTGATGTCTGATACTCAACTACCAACTTTTATACCTAGTATGAGACTTGACTTAGTAAACTAGAAATCAAGATATAGTTTTGTTCATCTAACATTGACAACAAGCTTGAGATAACAAAACTAGCAAGTTTGACCGAGCAGTTCTCTAACAATATGGATATTGAAATTATCGGGGTGCTTGCTGGATCATTTCGTCTAGATGTTGTTCGTTATTGCAAAGTATCTTTTGTGCGGAAGCGTTGCATCTTTCGGAGGTGCGCGTCATTTGTGCGGAGGCGTTGTGTCTGTTCGGATGTTGTTTTAGATAGATGCGTCTTTTTGCTGTAATCTCATCTATGAACTGTCTTTGCCACTTTTTATTTGATGTTCTTGATTTTTTTGTAAATGGCTCGCGAGCGTGCTAAGGGTGCTTCTTCATCATTTGCGATCAAAATTCGGATATCCTCGCTTCCTCAGTTTTTTTTTTTTTTTGTTATTTCTTGTGATGCCTTATCGTTTTCCTTCCTTATGTTTGTTTTAGGAGACTCCTGGGAGTTTTTTCCTTCCATGAGTGAAGCCCTTTGGTGGGAGATTTCAGATGTACTTCAATATCGAAGACCTAAAATCGGCAGAGCTGGTCCGTAAAGAATAACTTATATATAAAATATTTGTATTAAAAACATGAACTTAAATCAAAGAAAAGGGATTCCATTCATACGTAATTCCATTAGTCACCAATTCACATATGAAATAAAATTAATATGAATCCCGTAAATGCAGCTTAACAAAAGAGAAAAAGAGTGAAATTTTGCTCGGTCAAAGCACTAAATGGGGGAGGCTTGAATTGACGAGGGTACCAAGTACACCACAATCTTAGCGCAGTTCGCTTGTGAGAAGAAAATCATAAAGCTAGGAGAGTGGAGCATCAACCAAATCACCCTAGCCACAATAACGTGGCTAAGGAAGTAAATTATTGGATTACACTCATATTTGGGGCGGTCAAAATGAACATTGCTTCTTACTGGGAAATTTATACTAACATCTCTATCTATACTATTGTTTTGCGAGATCATTTGGGTATGTGGAGGAAAGTGATGCGGCGGACAACCAAAACTAAAACAAGATGAATGGGAGGTGTTAGCAGCAGTGAAAGCTTGGAGTTGGGGAGTACATCCTAAGCTACCACCCAAATCGAAACCAGCTGCAACAATCTCTGCAAGATGATAAGTGAGAAACAAAACAACATTTCTTGGCAAGCTATAACGAGATAGGAAGCTAGTAAACAAACAATCATCGAAGCAAACATATGTGATAAATATTTTTTTTTACTATTGTAACTAAAGGAGCCAATCAGGCTTCCACCTCTTTTTTTTTTTCGTCCTTCTCTTTTACCTAGCGTTTTTAGGGGCCACTCGAAAGGAATTAGGGGCCAACAATAAAACAAAATAGGGTCACCCAAACCTAAATTGAGTTCACCTCTTATCAATAATTTTCGTAATGGCAAAATTGCCCTCAAATTATCGGTTGATAACTACACATTCGGTAGTTAGTGTACATTCGGGATGGCAGAATTTTCGTAATTCTCATTTCAAAATGCCACTATATAATCGGAAGTTAAGTTCACTTACCTTACTTCCGATTGTTATAATTCCAAAATTCGAAAAATTAAGGTTTTTTTCAAAAAACTCATTTCGGGGCAGTATACATTCGGAAGTTAAATTTACTACGATTATGGTAGTACCAAAATTCGAAAATTAAATATATTCGGTAGTATTCTAAGTTACTTAAAACTTCCGATTATATACTGGCCCCAAAATGAGTTTTTGAAAAAAAACCTTAATTTTTCAAATTTTGGAATTATAACAATCGGAAGTAAGGTAAGTGAACTTAACTTCCGATTATATAATGAAACTTTGAAATGAGAATTACCATATTCGGTAGTATTTTAAGTCAATTAAACTTCCGATTATATATTGGCCCCAAAACGAGTTTTTTGAAAAAAATTCTTCAATTTTTCGAATTTTGGTATTACCATAATCGGTAGTAATTGTGTCCATTATCTCTGATTGTGTTTAATTTTAGAAAAATTGAATTTTTGGTTCTACCATAATCGGTAGATATAAAAATCTATTTTACCTCTGGAGATTATGAATGATATTCTTAAGAAATGATGAACATTAACCGAGAATCGGTAGATAACAATCATTTTATCTCTGGTTACTCGTTAATGTTCATCATTTCTTAAGAACATCATCCATAATCGGTAGGTAAAATAGATTTTTATCTACCGATTATGGTAGAACCAAAATTCGAAAAAAAAAAAAATTTGCTAACAATAACTAAATGTACACTAACTATCGAATTCATGTTTAATTTCCGATTAGTGAAGGGCAATTTTGCCATTACGAAAAAAAAGATAAGGGGTGAACTCAACTTAGGTTTGGGTGACCCTATTTTGTTTTATTGTTGGCCCCTAATTCCTTTTGAGTGGCCCCTAAATATGCCAGGCTCTTTTAATATAATTCTTTTATTTTTTATTTTCTTTATACCAATAAAAAAGAAGGTTCTATATGTGTTTTAGTTGAGACTATTTTGCTTGGTGTAGGCAACAACACTTAAATTCTTATCATGCACATTTCAGCTTGCTGTTTCGTAGTGACTTGTGAGCATTATTTCAGCTCAAACACCGTGCCATTTCGTGACACAGCGACAACTTCCCTTGAAAGTTGTACAATTATAGAGTGTATCATTCACAACTTGGATGTCCTTGTAGCTAGGAGGAGTTCAATCAACATTTCTGTTCTGTTTAGTTCTGGACTTCTAGTACCTCTTTCACTTCATTGAGCTTTTTAGACGCACATGGTTGTATTGCAAAAAAGTCAGCATGAATACAAACAGAAGGTCCACAAGTCAGCATGAATACAAACAGAAGGTCCACTAATGTCTTTCATTTCACAATCAACAAACCCGTAACAACCAAGTTATATTTAGCTCAAAACACCAGCAAATAATTCCACCTTAATAATGGACTGGTGTTGAGTCTGTTGACCAATTTACAAAGGGATTACCCACTAATTAGAAACTTTTTGTAAGCACTGTTAACAAATAATACAATATGTAAAGGACCATAGTGAAAAGTGTGAAGGGCCGTAGGCAACATAAGGTACTAAAAGGCGGCTCTCAAGTCAATTTCTCTGTCTGTCTGCAACTTCGTTCGTCTTTCCTTCTCCCTTTTCTCTTTCTGGAATTTCGTTTTGTTTATAAAGCCTCAAAACGGTCACCAACTATCATTCATTTCCATTTCCATTTCCATTTCATCTGAAAACCCGAAACAAAGAGAAACCCAGTGACGAAATGGAGATCATGATACCAATACAGAGTCAAGAGTTTAATTTTGATAGTGGGTGTTCAACACCATATATGAGTGCACCATCAAGTCCTAAACGTTTTGGTGAATATTACAGTGCTCCAACAAGTCCAATGCGTGCTTCAATGGTGTACCAAGAATATCAAGAGTACAACAGATACATGAATTCTACTTCTTCTGCTGCTTCTGTTGTTCCTTCCGAAGATGATTTTGCGTTTGATTTTGATGGGAAATCAGAAAAAACTTCTCTTACTGCTGCTGATGAACTTTTTGATGGTGGAAAAATCAAACCTTTAACGTTCCCAATGCGTTCTCAACTCAGTAATGAGTCAACTCATAAAAGTTCATCAGTTTTATCACCAAAATCACAAGGAAAGAAGATGTTTTGGGAATCTTTTACTCCAAGAGAGAAAAAAGATTTCAACCCGTATTCTGATTCAACCGATTTGACTCGTAAAAGCACTGATCAGAATCGAGGAAGAGGAAGAAGTCCTACCAAGTCTAATGCTCCTCTATCTTCAAATTTATCATCGAGACGTAGAGAATCTAGATCACTTTCTCCATTACGGGTTGCTGAATTCTCTTCTTATGTACAACAACAGCAACAAGAAGAAGAACAGAACAGCAAAGAGCAATCCATTTCATGGAATTCAAAGAAATCTGATTCAACATCATCCTCTTCTTCACTAAAAGGTTCGAGAAAATGGAGAATTAGAGACTTCTTATTATTCCGCAGCGCATCAGAAGGTAGAGCTTCAGATAAAGATCCATTAAGAAAATACACAGCTTTAACTAGGAAAAATGAAGATGATCGAAACTCCAGTTTCCGGTCTATTGATAGTAGTAGCAGTTCAGTTTCAAGAAGAAAAGGAGGATCGGTGTCAGCTCATGAAGTTCATTACAAAGTGAATCGGGCGGTTGTGGAAGAATCAAAGAAGAAAACGTATTTACCATATAAACCAGGACTATTAGGGTGCATTGGGTTTAATCCAACAGCTTATGGATTATCACAGAGGCTTTGAAGATTTTTAATTTTAATCTCAACTCAACAAAAATATATTAATTTTTTTGTTCAGCATTTGTAGATTTTTCCATATGGGTTTGTTATTTAATTGTAAATTAAAGAAGATAACTAATTACAAGAGATTGGTTAAACAATATTTGTACTGTAATCTTTGGTATGGATAGTCTAAACCAGTGAACTTGTAATTGAATACTAAAACAAAATGGACTCGTTATCAAACTACTTCCTAGAAGTTGCTTTTATTATTCTGCAATTACCTGCCATTTGTTTTAAAATATTTGTTCTGTTTTGATGCCATTTATTTGTATTTGTAAATTATCTTCACATTTTGGATACTGGCAGAAGCGTTTCGAAGAAGTTGCAAAATTTGGACAATTGTTTAAGGAAGTATCCAAGAGATAATGTACGAAGAAGTATCCAAAGTTTCCAAGTTACCTCTTCATAGATGTACCTTGTGGACTAACAGTGAACATATTTTTTTCGGAAAATGGGTCATTTGTCCAAAAAAAATTAAAACACGGTTCAAATGGACGAGTAAAAAATTTTATGGGTGAAATGGACAAAGAAAAAATAGCAAGGATGAAGCTGATGGATTAAATCGACTTAAAAAAAATTAAAAAATAGCGAGGATGAATAAACAAAAAGCTGGATGCATCGCATGTAAAATAAAAAAAAGAAAAAATATTTGAAAATGGATGCGGGATGAATAGCGGTTTTTCACATCTGCCTTATATTTTAAATTTTTGTCCATTTAAACGAGTATCTAAATCTAAGTGTCCTTTTCACCCGGGAAATTTTGATTTTGGTCTTTTTAACCAATTTTGTGTATTTTTTTTTGTTTGTTTAGCTGAAGAAATCAGTCTAGTTATTTTGTAACTAGTATGGGATTTCGACTAATTAATTGTTAGACGACGACGGAATCTTCATCCTTGGATTATCCGGCGACGGAATCTTCAACAATGATATTTTTGACGACAGAATTTTCATCACAAGTTTTAAGAGATTTGAGCACATCACTCCAACTTTAGGAGCATTTCTTTATGAAGAAGAAAAACAAACAAAATGGTTGGAATTTAATTCCACTGATTCAATCGGTTCTTATTCATGCTTGTATTCGTCATATTCCGTTAATCCTTCTCTTTCTCTTGTCGGATATTTCGGTGTTGTACTAGTATGTCATGTCCTTATTACTTTATATTCTCCAATTTTCCATTTTAAACCCAATGTAACCTTGAATTTCCATTAATGAAAGGTTCCTTTATTAAAAAAAAAATAAAAAAATAAAAAAAATTTGTTATCTGACTGTTTATAAGTGCATGCTCATTGTGTTATCGTGCACTCAAATGCATGAAACAGTGCATACTCAAGTGGGGCCCGTTCCTCGGGAGACATGCAAGGGGAGGGCCTGTGATAGGCAAATTTTTTTCCCCTGTTTTTTTCTCGTCGTTCGTCGAGAATTTTTGAACTTTAAAACATCAAGAAGATCAAGTAACATCATTTCGTACCTGCTCTAGAATTCAAAGATATTCAAAATAAAGTGATAAATTTTATTTTCCTTACAGATTTTGTCCTATTTACATTCACTATTTTCAAATAGATGATGATACACAGTGCCAGTGGTACCGTGAGATCCCCGAGAGAGATCACATCCAAAAAGCAGAGTTCGGCAAACTCTTTTGTTCAAACATATAATCATGTAAAGACTGGACTGTATGTGGTGTGGTGTAAGGCATGGGCAACGTTCGTGGGATGGTCCTATTTTGGTACACATTATATGGATAAAGGCCGGCATATAATCAACATAATTATATCTGCATGCGTATTTTTTTTTTGTCAACATCTTCATGACGTCGATGCTAAAAATTATTTTATTGAAGAAGTATACGTGCAATGGAGGTCTATTTTTGAATTTCGTTACGCTGGATCTGTTTGATTAATTATTGGGACCTAATTAATTCCGTATCTACTTTAAATTCTTCTGGTCGGACCCAGCTCGATTCACAGCTAATATGCTCAATGGTGGTTGTTGGATATGTAGCTTTAATTAGTTTTAAACAACAGGTTACTTAGTTGTTCTTCTCGAACAGACTCTAGTTCGTGTATGTGTCCCCTTAACTAACTACTAGTTCAAATTTGGTTAGTTTATGCAGGCCAATGAATTTCTAGTCATTAACTGCTTAGCAATTGGTTGGCGTGGGAGAGTGTATGTCTGTTTTAGCTATATTTGATTCGCAGCAACATTAGGGGTATGTAGTTTACTGTTATATTTCGATGAAATGGGCATGTTAGGCTTTCTCTTATCATACTTCATAATTTAACATTCAACATGGGACGCGTCACCTTGATTATCCAAACGCCATCGTGATATATAGTGTTGAATCAAAGCGCCAAATGATTTGGTTCAGAAAATTGAAGCCGTTAGGTTTTAAAATTTAAAGAAAATATGGTGAAATTAATAATAACAAGGTTCAATGATTGTGCGCAAATAACATAATTTTTAGATTTTAATTACTAACATGAAATCTAATGGATCATATTTAAAGCGCCGAATGATTTTGCACAAAAAGTAAATTTTGCAGCGCCAAATCATTTGGCACAACAAGTCGATTCCAGATTGTATTCAGGCAACACCTAGAATGCGATCTTGAATCAGGACTTTACGCCACGCTTCCAGGCTGAAGATTGACCCATAAGACCAAGCCTTAGCTTAGAAACTTTTTGCTTGGAACTTAGAAACTAGAAGTGTATAGGTAGGAAACCGATCAAGTTAGAGGATAGGTGATAATGTAGGAGTACATAACCAAAATTCTTGATTGGAATACCACATGGGTGCTTTTTTTTAAGCAAATTCAGCAAAGAGAATTTATATTAAAGTGAGCGAGAAAGGGAAAAAAAAGAAGAAGCGAGGCACAGAACCTTGCATTGGTAAAAAAAAAAAAAAAAGGGGGCATGAACCATACAGCGGATTAAAAGAATAAAGAGTAAAACATAAAACATAGGATAAATAGTTCTACAGAAATCTCAAGGAAGTCTTGATAGATTTTGGATGTCAACATTTCTGCTGAATGATTCGAATCAATTGATTTTGATAAAAGAAGATTATGTTGTTACACAGAGTTACAACCCGTACATATGATTCAATTAGACTCACACAACTCACACGTACAACTTATACAAACACTCTATATGCTATTACCTTCCCCCAATCTCAAGTAGGATGTAAAAAGATAACTTGAGATTGCACGAATACAACTCACACACTCACCAGCATAATAAGATGCATGCATTAGCAAGGATAACCAGATTTCAGTAGGACTAGTTGATGGTATAAGAGGCACAAGAGAAGTAAATTCAGTGGGTGTAGTATGAGAATAAGGTACACAAACAAGAACCTAATCTAAGAAAGAAATTGACCAATAAGAAAAGATAAAGAACCACAAGGTACACTTTCAATTGAATGCAGAATCAATAAAGGGATCTCCAACTTCTATATCAGTACCAAACCAATTTCAAGTTCATTTTTCATACTCAGCTCTACCACTGAAATACGCACGACATTCAAAACAATGCAGGTGAGGACCGTCTTAAAGTAAGAATTGAGAAATGATGATGAATATGAGCAATTTAAGCACTTGTGCAGCGAAAATTCTCCATAAGTAATCTAAACCATCTATTGAATCCATTGAGCGAAAAATATTTTAGTTGTCTTCTAACTAACACACTATAGTAGACTCTAATATGCTCAGACTCATACAGCGTCAGGAATCAAGAATAACAAATCTTGATAAATAATTTAGATGGAAAACAAACTATAATTATGATGAAAAACAGGCAATGAAGATGAAATTGAATCTTGTTGAGGTAGTGAATCATAAATCGGACGCATAAATTCAAATCTGAAATAAACAAAAAATCAAATTCGAGATTACCATCTTTGATTTAATTTACCACAAAATTGAGAAATCAAATTCTAGACTGGAGAAGTATGCTTGATTCTGTTTGAAGATGTCGTAGAGAAGCATCATGACCAAAACCATAATTTACACCAAGAATCACCAGTAGAAAATCTACATACAAGCTCATTAAATCTTCAAAGAAAAACTCCATTAATCACTTCAAAGTTATACCAATTGATGCTGATACAGACACAGATAAATTTTATGAAAAGGTTTTAGTCTTTTAAGGAAGCGAATCTCGGAATAAATTACATAAATCATCACCCAATTCTTATTTTGGAAACAACAAAAATTTGATGAAAAAGAATCAGCATCAAAGAAGATGAACTAAAGGATTTAAGATTGAAACAACATAACTGAATGATCAATACCCCGAGAATTAGAAGAATTCTCAGTCTATATTTCTGTTGAACGCTTTTAATCATTAATTTTGATAAAAGAAGATTATGTTCTTATACAGAGTTACAAAATTTGTATATGACTCAATTGGACTCACTCAACTAGTCTGACATTTCTGCCTGCCCCTGATACGTGCTAGATAAAATCGGGTGGTTTATTCCCGTGAGTGATATGTGTTTGTATGATTTTCATAGATTTATATAACCCGAGTTGACATGTATATTTCATTTCGATTGTGTACAGTCGGCCTTACAATGAAGAAGATTTGTCGATTCTACATTGTTGTTCTTCATGGATGACGAACTCTGATAACACGAAAAACAATCGGTCGTCTTGCAAGTGATATATCGGCCGATTGTTCTTGAACCTTGAAAATTTCCAAAAACTAATTATAATTTGACGCTAATTAATCAGGGAAAATTAGTCATTAAAAAATAGTTGGATATGGATTTTCAAAATTACCTTTTTTATTTTTTCTTGTAGGCTTCAAATAATATCCATAAGCCTCCGTCTAAACAGGTCTTTATTGTTAAGATGACGTTGATAGAATCACGTTCAAGCCATATTTTCCTCGTATTAGATTTTTTAGATATTCATTTTTATTTTTCTTTAAATAAATATATAAAAAGGAAATAATCCCAAAGTTACACGAAAAAACAAAACTATAAAATGCATGACTTGACCATAAGCAGGACCAAAACCTCGTAAGAATTTCATAACCAGAACCCATAAACAGTGGTTGGGGCATCGAACAATAGAAGTAATGATAACATCTCCCATACATACGGGTGAATGGTCGACAAGTCGCTTCAAGTTTTTCAAATCAATTCAACAAAAACATTCATCAAATCACAAACAACAATCCAAACAATCAAAGTTATATACAACAATCCAAACAATCAAAGTTATATGAAGGAATTAAAAAAAAAAAAAATCTTATGTTTCTTCAAAATCATGAAATTGCCGGAGAAACTTGTCGTGAAAGTTATGATCGTTGCACACTATCATTCTTTCAACACCAACATTACATACTAACGTTAAAGAGAAAACTAAGAAAATCATTAAATCTAGCATTAAACCCCTAAAACTAGAATTGGAAAAATAAAGACATAAACCGGGAATATATGATAAAGACAAACCACAATAGCAAACAAAGTGCTTAAATTTGGTGGAGAAGATGTTGAAGCCGATAAAGTTATTGATGCTTGGACTTGTTCGTAAATCCGTACTGAAGATGATGGTAAGCTCTAACCTCTTCTCGGCGAAATATTGCAAACCCTACCTGCACTAACAACTACAAATCCGTAAAACCAGTTCATAAAACGCAAGAACTCATAAATTAAACCTATTTCGAAAGCAAAATAGATTAGAAATAAGCTGACTAAAGAGAACAAGTGGAAAAGCTCCAAGCTTATATGAGTCGATCTGAGCAAATGGACGCTCAAGCTATAAGGTTTTCATCGAGACTTTTTTAAAGGAGGGAGCCAAATGCGATAGAAATGGTTAATGTGTAGCAGAATCATATGTTACATCTAACGTGTAGTTTAAAGACGTATCACTAGAAATAAGTTTTATATTTTTGAAAAATGAGCTACAAATAAGAATCTATGATGATAAATCTTTTATTTCCCGAAGTTATTGCAACATAATATACAATCCAATGTTACAAAGATAAATATTAGCCATTTGTTACTCTATAGAAAGTGTCGCCTTTGATTAAAGAGATTAGTTCATTTGTTGGCCTTAATTAGGCCTGCACAAGAACCGAGTCGGGCTGAAAAACGGACCGGATCAGGCCATATATAAACTGAGCCATTCATCCAACGGTCGGTAACAATTTACATATCTATAACAACTGGATTTTCGGTTCGGTTAATAGTCTGAATCCACGGATAAGTCAGATTATCGGATGCTCAAAAGGGTCCCTTACCAATTGCTGACATAATAACTTCTATATGAAATGATGACATGGATAAGATGTAGGATTTGCGAAGAAGAAAACTCTCTTTTTCTGTTGGTTGTACTTCAAACCCGACCGATACGAACCGGTGTGAAACTGGCTAATTATAAATTGATAAAAATTGTAATCTAATCCTAGGCATGTATCTAACTTATATATACAACATTAACCTAAACCCTAAAAGAGCAACACCCTGCGTCTTGTTCTCTTTTCCTTTTTTTTTCTTCACATCTATACTACACAGCCACCGCCTCCATCACCAGAGTAGTGCTACACCTTCTTTTCTTTTCCCCCCTTGTTATTCTTAATCATTCAACAAGTAATCATTGTATCGGTTTTATTAATTGTAATACTGATTTTTCATTTTCATTCGGTTTAATGGTTTCATTTTTCAGAGGATGAGAGAAATTTAATTTTGTTTGATGTAGGTGGAGATCGATGGTAATGTTAATTTGAAGAGTTTAATTAAGAAGATGACGACTAATAATATGGTGTGGATCAACAAATAACATGATTGAGATTTGAGGAGTTACTGATAACGGAGGATTGAGTGTTCTATCTGTTAGATTTTAGTTTTTGGTTGCTTAATTACTCCAAAGAAAGTTTAGGTTTGATTTATTTTATTTTTAGTTTGTAATCATTCTATAGACATACTAGTTGAAACCAAGAAAGAATCTGTCTTGTTAGGGAAGTTCATATGATAATCACTTAAAATATTCTTTTGTTAAGCTGCATGGATAGGCAAAGTGGATTTTTCACTATAGTAAATGGATGTTGGAGGACGAAGATGAGATGCGCGGTTTTACAAGACCCGCCTGGTTTAAGTTAACCCATTGGGGGCTTTGGTGAAACCGCTGGTGGTTTTGCTGAAGCCGTCGCTACTTTTGTAACGATCACCTGAATGGATTTCCCCCCCCCCCCCAATATATACTACTCGATTTCCTCCTCCAAAAATCACAACAATCATTCATCCAATCAATATTCTCTTAATTTCTCTCAATTTTAATCACTCTTATTTTTCAACCATGAATCCTGATTTTGGTTCTTCTGAGGAAGATATGGAAATGTATGAAACCTTGCATGAAGAAGAGCAATAAATGCATATAGAAATTTTGTTTCAAAGGGATGAAGACGCAAATTCAGGATAAAAGGAGGCGAATGATACTGAAGCCTTTAGAGCCACAAGAAGTTATGACTAGAAGATAGACATGGCGAGATCGACATTTTTACCATGACAAGATGATGCATGGTTATTCTAATCATGGATGTGTGTATTCCAATACGGATTTTCAACGTCAATTTCGCATGGGCCGCAACTTGACTCTAAAGATTATTGATGAGCTTTGTCAGGTACAACCTTTATTTAATTATCAGTATGATACACGACATGTACGAGGCTTTCGTCCCGAACAAAAGCTCACTACAGCTCTGTGTATACTATGTTATGGGGTACCAGCGGATACCACAGATGAGTACATCTGTATGGGGCAAAACATCCGCAATTTGTTATCTCAAAATGTTTTGCGACACAATAGTCGAGCATTTTGGTCCAACTTTCTTAAGAAACTTACTCATACAGATGTCGAAAGAATCACTGCTGAAAAAAGAAAGATGGGTTTTCCAAGAATGTTAGATAGTCTTGATTGCATACACTGGACGTGGAATTCATGTCCGGTTAAATGGGAAGGTCAATATAAGGGTCACTATCCAAAACCAACTGTAATATTGGAAGCTTCAGCTACTTATGATTGTTGGTTTTGGCATGCTTTTTTTGGACTCCCGGGCTCACATAATGATATCAGAGTTCTACATAAATCATCGTTGTTTGAAGATCTTAAGCATAGAATCGCGCTACATTGTAATTTCACCATTAACGGTCATGATTACATGTAGGGGGTATTATCTTGAGATAGGATCTATCCAGAATGGTCTACCTTGGTTCAAGATGATAGTCAAGCATGGTTTGGACCAACGACCGCGAAGGATATGAAGTATTTTAAAAACCAACAAATGGGTGTGATAAAGGATGTTGAACGCGCTTTTGGCATTTTGAAAAGGAAGTTCGCCATCATAGCTGAGCCGACACATTTTTATGATCTTAAAGAAATGAACAATATTATGCTAACTTGCATTATTCTCCATAACATGCTGATTGAGAAAACAAGATGTGACCCAACCTGGACTAGTTTTCCAGACGAAGATTTGAGACTGAGGCTTGTAGTGCAGCGAGGCCGTCCGGTAGGTGAATACATACTCGCCAATGACAGAATTTAGAACCGGGGCCTATATGGACATCTACGGGAAGATCTAACTAAGCACCTTTGGGACATAAAAGGAGCAAGAGGATCAATAGCAAGAACACCCACTCGCGGTGGTTAAGACCGAGCCAGATAGTAGTCTTTTCAATTTAATGTTGTTTATTTTAATTATGTTTCAACTGATTTATGTTATTTAAAATAAGATGTAAAATGTAGTAAGACTGTTTAAATTAACTGATAAGTTACAAGCATTACATTAAATCTAAATTAAGCTAAACCATTACATTTAAATAAAACTAAAATACTAAATTATAACTAATAATAACTAGTACATTTAATCAAGCCGATATTCATCTTCATGTTCTTCTAAGGCATCAACATCCTCGTCTTCTTCCTCATTCTCATACTGGGCATGTTATTGGTTTCGTTGTTGTTCCATCATATCTACTTCCTGCTCCCATAACACAAGTTGTCGTGAATTCATTATTGAAGTGTTCATGAAGAGTAGCTTGTTCATGTTAAAGTCACTGTAATGTTGTTCTTGCGAACGACGACTTTTTCGAAGTTGCCTTATTGCCAAGCCTCAGTCCCTGCTTCTATCTTATTCTAACTAATAGTCGTTTTCCATGTACTCGGAGTAGTTGAACTCGGTTGAACCTCCTTCTGCCGCTCTTTAGGTTGCGTCTTTCGTTGTTTTTCCGACCTTCCGACCCACTCCTCTTTTCTTTTTTTTTGAAATTGGTGTTAACATCCAGATTGGTGTTGTGTTGTTCCTGACTGCTTGGAAACCCAGCATGTAGAGATGCATTTCCTTCTGGTGAGGAAACATGTCCACCATTCCGAAAATCCTGAGAAATTAGACCATGGGGTGATCTTATTGGCATTTAATTACCTTGCAACACGTATGGATTAAATTTGTTAAGTACCCTCGGAATGTTGAAACAACTTTCGTGTCGGAAACTAGTTTTGGGGTTCTTTGCCACTCTTCTCGACATCTCCGGTCCACATATGGAGCACCTTCACCACCTTTTTTTCATCGGAATATTTGCATGATTAAAGCTACATATTCAGTAACATCTTTGCTAATTACATGAAAGCGATGAGACAACCCTTCGGGATCACGATTATGGATATTTCCGGTTTCTTCATGGAATTTTTCAAAAATATTTCCATAAAATGTAGTACCAAGTTGCTGGCAACCATTTATTTAATCTACCGTAAATAATACATAATTCTTACAAATTGATTCATCTTCATCCATCGCAAACTTGGTGTCATGTACCTGAGTACAATGACAAGGTTAGGTAGATAATTTGAGGATAAACCTCTCTTAATCCCGAAGGATCAAGCCTTCTGGCTCACAAGGAACACATCCTAATCGATAAATCGATATTTTGATTATAATTTTCTTAAACACTTCTCATTACAGACGCATAGCTTATAAAGCTAGGTTTTCTCAAACTAAGATCTAACGATCCTAAGCCCCCCAAATGGTTATATCTCAACCATCTATTACAACTTTAATTAACTACTAATTAACTTTAATTAACTACTAATTAACTTTAATTAACTACTAACTATAATTATAATTATAACTACTAACAGGGATATGATATGAAACACCCTCTTCTAACCATAACAGGTACATGACATTCCCCAATCCTTGGAAACATCCTTGTCCTCAAGGATGAAAACTGAGCTGTCAATTCTTCTAACCATAGCAGGTAGCCAGATGTGGTTGCATCTTCAAAGCCGCAATGGACGATAAAATATAGCTCCCTTTCATTCAAAAATTCCCTGCCATATTGGTTAGGCCACAACAGTAGTAGTTCCCTCCAACTAGCATCAAAAGATCAGTAGCCAGAATTCCCATAATCACCCATGTGAGGCTCTCCAGCACTTGAACTCCAAGCCTTGCAATCCATTGACTGATGATCCATAAAGTTAAATGACCACACAAGGTAGTGGTATCACCCATAAATTCAATCATGAAACTGAACTTGTATGTGCTTGGCTCCCAACAGTAAACATGTTCAGAATCCTTGCATTTCGCGGCTTGATAATTACTGGTAGAAGTAGCACAACCAAGAGTACTAATGGCTATGGTCCTATCAACAACAAAAAATACAAGTCCAGGAATAAAGTTATTAGTGAAAATTGGATCAAAAATAATTACCCAGCCTCGACATTTTGGTGTTGTTGCAGCGTGAAAAAACAGAAAAAATAAGTCTTTGTTTTCAGCTATGGCATGAGTATTCTGCTCTCCGTCATCTTCCTTGCAAGGAACTTCAGAAATATGTGAGAGTATGTCCGTGAGCTGCATAAGAACTTCAGCGCAGGTCCTTAATACACATATGATTATTATGAGAAAAGTGAGAGCGAAAAATTCAGCGAGAAATGTTCTTAGAGATGACCCATGTAAAATGTTTTCTTGACCTGTAATATGCATAGGAACTTCGTCGAGATGAGCATCATAGTTTATTGCAACTTCCCACCTCAAGTATTCCACCAATAGCTGGACATGTAGAATTTGAATTATCATGAGCATGAGATGTCGTCTCATTATCCGCACAATCCCACCAACGATATAATTCACCGCAGGATCAGTGTAAAAAATCAACACAAGATGAGAAGAAGTACCAGGTTGCGACTGACAAACCCCATGATAGGTTACAGTTATAATACAAGATGCAATAACATTGTGGATGTATTTAGAGCACTGAAAAATGTAACTTTGATCACCTCAAGTAAGCTACACTTGACAATAAGAAAAAAAAATGTTCTCCATTTGTAGGTGACAGATATACAATTGAAGCACTAAATGACCAATCTGACCGGTACCATATTTTGTAAATTAGCTCATGAACAAGTCCTCTATGGCATTTATCCACTATCTTCAAACCCATGTCAAAAACAAACCGAAATTCAAACTCCCATTTCAAAAAACAAGAATCCCACATACCGAGTTTGTATGCCTTCCCACGATCAAATAATATACGAGTATAAGCAAAGCAAATATAAAAATAGCCCCTACCGAGCAACTTGCAGTTGAATATCACCTCAGAACTATGAGAAAGAATGACAGAAGTATTGAATGGACGTGGCTGTGCATATTTAGAGCTGAGAATGAAAATTATATAACAATAACACAGAAATTGTTCTGTCATTGATCCTCTCTTCCACAAGTCACCAGCTGTGCATGTCTCTTGTATCATAAACCAAACCATGTTGAAGCAGCAAAAGAGTATAAGTTCCACCACCGTGCAGACTCCACACTATACTCCTAAGCCATATACCAAACAGAGAGGGTAAAGTACTCTCGTATACATTGTTTCTTTGCGCCTTTTTCACAGACAGATAACCACTAGCACCACAATCATCTGTTGAAACAAATACCGACGAGATATGAATTCATAAACAACGGTTGATTGATACCCGTACATAAGAGTTGGCCATTGAACAAGCACTTGATCATGAAGAATGATAGAACAAATATATTTCTGGTAATTAGAATCACTTACATCAAACCAAAAGCAAACCCATGATTGTTCAAACTCTTTGGCACGCTCATATACTAATCGAATATAAACATAAAAACACCTCGGAGAAACAAGTTTATCCAAAAACCAGGAGACATGTAACAACATTTTAGCAAATAATGCATGTATTTTCCTAATAGCATTCATCCTAGTCAATAAACGTAGTACAAATCTATTTCTCTCTAGCATATTAGCAAGCAACTTCATCTCAGAATTATTAACGCATAAAGGAGTAATTGAATGATTACCCTTAATATCTGATTCATATCCAAAGCTAAGAATCAATCGTAGAAGCTTACCTCGATCAAAAATTCTACGAGCAAAAACGAAGATAATGAAGATATATTGGTCAACTATTGAATCATAACTCGATCACCCCAGCTAGAAGTGGCGAGAAAAATCATCTCCAATTTCGATTCCGTTAACACATACATGGATCATTGAATGTATAGACGAAAATTCAGATTGGTACTTTAAGCTTGTAATCGACAGAGAAATCAATTTCCCACGATCAAATATAGAACAGGTATAAACAAAATAAGTATAGAAACAAACAACACCAACATTCCAGCTCCACAAAACAGTCTCAAGCATTCTATCCAACAAAATTGTCTCGCTCTCTGACATTTGAAAAAACACCTTCCTCTTACCATGAGTATCAACAGATTTAACACATACAAGAGCAATCGAATTGATAAACCTCAAATCTGAATTATACCCCATGCTAAGAATTAATGAAGAATGAATTTACCGTAAGCAATTGATGAAACTAAGCACACTTACCACGATCAAATAACAAGCGAGGATCAACAAGTTGGACTATATGTTTCTGGATTTTGAGCTCATAACATACATTATCCGAGTAGAAGCATTTTAACAAATAGCTTCCAGGTGATACTCAAACACCACAATTAGCCAACATATCAACAATTTGATCTCTTAACCAGAGTCCGGCCATTAACCATTCTTAGAAATCAGCTCACATACAGAATTTCTACCAAATTCATCCGATAAAATTGAACAAACATAGAGTGCAAAAGGACATGAAGTAAGTAGATCAAAACCGAATTCAGAAATACCAGCCAAATAATAAAACCTCTTAATGAGTTTAAGATACTTTCCTGGATCAAATATGTTACGAGATGAACTGAGAATAGATGAAAAACACCCACCAATTAGTGGTTTGTGAAAACTCAAGATCTGAGTATTCCTCTCGAACTCATTCACGGCGGCGTTCACAGCCTTGGTTGGAATTGATTTGACAATTGAATCTTCTTTATCTTCGTCGAAGAAAAATAAAGGAATCAAATATTCCTCTAAATCAATGATTGGATTCTCTTTTTCATCAAAGAAAATGATGGAATCAACTCATCAACCGAATCGAGAGAATCAACAATCAATTCTTGACCACAAACAATTCTTGATCTTTGTTTATTCGGAATGCCGACTTCTTCCACTGTTGGTTCTTGAGTGAATTTCTTCACGAATCTGTTGCGCTTCAATAACCCCAAGGATCAACTCCAACGCTTCTCTGCCTTTTGTTGATGAGCTTGAAAAATTGCCTAAGATTATACTCTCGAGTTGGAGAGTCATCTTCTCTGAAGTGAGTATCATACAACCACCGTAGATTTAGTATATCATCCCGATTTTCTTCTCCTTCTTGCAACGCAAAGACATCAAGCTCCATGGATCGAACGAATCGATACCAATTGTCATGTATCGGAGTAAAATGACAAGGTTGGGTAGATAATTTGAGGATAAACCTCTCTTAATCCCGAAGGATCAAGCCTTCTGGTTCACAAGGAACACATCCTAATCGATAAATCGATATTTTGATTATAATTTTCTTAAACGCTTCTCATTACAGACGCATAGCTTATAAAGCTAGGTTTTCTCAAACTAAGATCTAACGATCCTAAGCCCCCCACATGGTTATATCTCAACCATCTATTACAACTCTAATTAACTACTAATTAACTTTAATTAACTACTAATTATAATTATAATTATAACTACTAACAAGGATATGGTATGAGACACCCTCTTCTAACCATAGCAGGTACATGACATTCACCACGGATTCTACCGGATCTTTGTTGCGTTAGGTGTTGTGATTATTGCGAGGGGTTGCCATGTTTGTTGTAGAAAGGGATTTTTTGGAATTTTTTCTAATGATTGAGATGTTACGAGTATTGTGCTTGAAATGAAGGAAAAATGAATATTAAGATGGTATGAAATTGAGAAATTTAGAGTCAGAGGTTGAGAAGACGTGAATTTTAAGTTTGAAATGAGCTGAATTTCTAGGGGTAAGTATAACAGCCGTTGGATGATGACAATGGGATGTAGAGTTGTGGGCATATATAAGCCGTGTGGATTATGTGGAGCCACCAGCGAATTTACTAGAACCATGCGGGTTAAGTGAGGCCGCTGACGGATTTTGATGATACGCGCGGGTACCCAAGAACCGCAGTGGGCAAGCCATTAAATTTGCATGTTTGCTCAGCAATTTTTCTCTTTTGTTGAGTATCATAACGAACAACTCCGTAAGAGCTTCCCTTAGGGTTTCATGATGCCTAAATCTATGAGTAAAACAAAAAGGAGTGAGGGTATGTTTCTTATGATCCCTAAACTAGATAAATGATAAACAATTGTAATTTCAAACGGTGATTTTGTGTTTTTTTTTTAAAAAAAAAAAGAAAAAAAAAATCTACCAAAAAAAAGTGATAAAGCGGGTAAAAAGCCAGAACCGACCCAACTGAATCGATTTGATTTCAAACTAAACCGATGCCGACACGGTTCGGCTACAGTTTTAAAATTGAAGATCGTAGTACATTCCGTTCGGTCAAAAGTTTTACTTAAAAACCAGACCGACCGACCATTATACAGCCCCACTCATACTCGTGTATACTCCGTATAAGTTTGGAATCGTATATAGTATAAGTTTGGAACCGATGGTTTTAGATAAAAAATGAAAAAAGAAGTCGACAACATGAAGTAAACTTTTCACTCTAATCTCCTAGGAATTATTCAATAGAAATCACGAGTCCATAAAAATGCTGCTCCGCTAAAAAAATATTGTACTGGTTTCAATGCTCGACCGGATTACTAAACCAACAACAAAATTCCGTCTAAATGTAAAATAAATGTAAACACAAAAGAATAAAGGATTCAAGAACAAACCAGCCATTGTTATTACCAAACCCCTAGTCATCACCAAAACTCCCGGGATCGGGACCTCACTCCTCCACTCAGGACTTGTTTCCAACACCCAAATAACATTGTCGGTTTTGAATCGGTGGACTGGTGTTGCCAAGCGGAAACCCAATCGCCGTGTACAAAAACCGACCAGATCTGCACGTGTTGGACTAAAAAAAGGAGTGAGCCGAGAAGCGCACATGTATGGGTCTGAATTAATGAGAGGAATGGGAGCCACAGCCGTCCATCACGTATGTGTTTACCAGTCAATCTATCTTCAAGTTCTGTCTGATGTTACAATATCTAATGCTTGCCGTCTTCCACGACTATTCAGTCAATAAAGCTGGCAGATCTTAGGAACATTCTGACCCACTTGCGTTTTTTTTTCTTGAGCGGAAATGGTAATGTTTTTTTTTCTGAGAAAATAAGGGTGTGGACTCCAGGTTTCCCCATATGCCACACACAAATTAGCTTCAAGAAAAAAAGCAAGACTCGTCCCCTGTTTTCCAACTTATACATCTACCATTGTCCATGGAAGTTTGGATACAAGTTTAAATTTTGGTATGTTTGATGTCCAGTAGGTTCTAATACCTCCGTATTGGTTCAATTTGAACCATTAAAAAATCACACTACAGATTGTTAGTGTGACATATCAAAGTACACTCATCTTGAGTTGTATGATCGGTATAAGCGCATCCGGAAAGCTCAACCTTCTTCATTCTTGTTGATTGTAAGATCAGAATATCGCAACATCAATATTTCGCGAGATTAGTAAACGATAGCATCGCGAAGGCGTCGCAGAAGAGTAATATAAATGACGCAATGAATGACGACAGCCGAAACACGAGAAAGATGTGAAGATCTAGCGAAGTTTAAGAGTGTCGCGAGATTATATACTTGTACACTTGCGATATTTCGCAAGTCATTCCCAAAAATAAGGACGACTTAGGCATCATCCATTGTATAGTACCCTATATAAATGGTCGAATAAATTTGTTGAAGAGATCTTTTTCCGAGTGTTAGGCAAGTCATTAGGAGAGAGAAAGTTTGTGGTGATTGTAATTTCTTTAGCTCTTTTCCATTTTATCTTGTAAACATTCAAAGAATTAATCAATAAAAATCATAGTTATTCATCTTCAAATGTCTTAGTTGTGTGGATTCTAGTGAGGGTGTAGTGTAGGATTTCACTGCAACTACATATTGGCGCTAAAACAGGGAGAAAGTAAGGATTGACATCGTGATTTGAAAGAATTTGGAGTAGTAGGAAGGAATTTCATATAATTTTCAACGGTTTACCAAAATCAAGAAATGGCTAGAAGGAGAAATGCATCAGAGCAACCAACAAGCTGTTAGAAGGAGTAGGAGACTTGCTTGGGAGAAGAGAGAAATGAAATGGGAGAATCCTCAAGAAGGAACATAAGGAATGATGAAGAAGATCAAATTCAATCACCAATTCAACCAGATGCGGATAGAAGCTGTGGATTATGATAGAGTAAAGCGTGCATACTTGGAGATCGGACTACGTGGACGAAGGGGAAGAAGAACAACAATTGGTAAACAATGGACAAGAGGAGAGGCAGAGAAGGGAATGAAGAAATAATTCATGGAAATGAAGAGATCGCAGCATTAGAGGCGTTGAGGCAAACAATACATGAAGAGAGACGATTATAGGCAGAGGAACGTGCAAACTTGACAAGACAGAATCATGAGATGAGGATGGAAAACATCAGATTACAAAATAGAAGGTCGAGAAGCACTACAAGGTCAAGTTCAAAATCAGTTAGAGAGGAAAGAAGGAGAATTTTACCTACAGAAAATGCTGATGAAGAAAACCATGAAGAAGCGCAAAATCCAGGCATTGAACATTGCGAGAGAAGAGAAATGATGGAAGATCGTTATGTTCCCACGTCCAGAGACTTTTCAAAATGGGCGAGAATGATGGAAATCGAAGAAATAGACGGCGTCGGAGCGGAATAATCCAATTGATGAAGAAAATCAAGAAGAAGGAAGAAGAATATTGCATGGGAGAGAAGCACGGAGGAAGCAAAAATAGATCGAGGATGAAATTGAAAGACATTATGTTGAACAAGCACGTCTAGCTCGCGAGAGAAAGATTGAGAACGAAATGGAAGAACGGGGAGTTAGAAGAGGCAATTCGCCAGAATAATCATGATAATCGAGAAAGAAGACGAGAACAAAATCGCAACAATGATAATATTAATGAAGAATATGAAAGAGCACAAAGGAGAGCTGATAGGCAACAAAGAAGAGAAATTGATAGATATAACGGTGTGCGAATTCGTGAAAGAAGTGAAGGAGAAGATCGCAGAGAAAGATGAGAAGAGAATGATGAAAGTCAAAGCAGACATGAACGTAGGAGAAGAGAAGCGGAACTAAAAAGACCAATAGATTCAAATTCTGATGTAAATGAACAAATTTTGAGAGAATTGGCATAAATGAGAAGAATGATGAATAGTAAAAGGGGAGGAGGAAAGAGACAGTTGGATGAAGCCATAGAAGAAGCTGCGAAAACTCCGTTCACACAAGAGATACAATTGGGAGGAATACCACCGAAGTGCAAATTACCTACATTAACCAGCATTTTCGATGGAACAACTTGTGCGATACAACATATCAAAGCTTATATGAGATGTATGTTACAATGGGAGAATCATGATGCTATATTGTGCAAATATTTTGCATCAAGTCTGACAGGAGAAGCTTTGAAATGGTTTGAAGGGCTACCGAAGAATACAATAACATCTTTCAATCATTTGCAGGCTATATTTTTAGGGGCATATATAAGTAATAATTCCTCGCGACCAGGTATTGAAGATGTATTTGGGTTAAAACAAAGGGTTGGTGAAAGTTTGAAGCATCTAACTGTGAGATGAAAGACAATGTGTAGCGAAATGGCTGGTCATGTGGAGCAGAGATATCTCATCTTATCATTCATTAATGCTATGTTTGTGACAAATCTGTTATATATTCAAATTTTTAGAGTCAAAAATACAATCACCATGACTGAGTTGCGAGAGCTTCGGGAGGAGTATATTGCTCTAGAAGAAAAGCAAAATGAGATGGAATCATACCATCGCGAATACAAGTTCGGGAGGGAGCTGCGAATGCAAGTTTGTTACCCAAATTGATCAACAACGTGGCGAGTACCTCGCAAGGTCAACAAGGAATGAGGATACAGAGGATGGTCGGCAAAAGTTGGTAGCCATGGGAAGTCGCGATCGGGAAGAATTTGAAAGAAAGAAATTTCTACAACCGTGGCGGAAATAATAAAATTCAAAGGCTTGATCAGCCATGAGAAACCTATGGAGGTCGAGGCATAATCCATAAGAGACTTATGGAGGCCAGAGGCAGAATTATCATAGAGGATAGCGAGGTCATAGAGTCGTATGGGAAGAAATCAAGATGCCACCACTAAACGCTAGCGTGGAGAAGATATGGGAAGCTATAATCCTGATGGAAAACATACCTGCACCATGGAACATGGGGAATGAACCACCTCCAGGTGACAGAAGTCATGAATTCTGTTCCTACCACCATTTTCATGGACACCAAACGAATGATTGCAGGAATATAAAAAGAATCATCCTTAGAATGATAGACCAAGGGAAACTAAATCAATTCTTAAAATGTGAAGAGAAAACTCAACCATTACCAACACCTCCAGAAATTCACAGAGTAAATACAATAAAAGGGAAAGAAACATTTGTAGTGGAAATTGGAGCGAAGGCCAAAAACTTGTTCTGCAATTCTATCGTACATTAAATACAAGACAATCGAAGATTTTCATGATAGTGTTCTCGGTAGGGTTTTCGCAAGGGATGCGACAATAGAGAAGTAATGAACATCGCGAAGACATCGCCACTAAAAGAATGGCAAACATGATTATTTCTTTTACCGCAGAAGAGGTACACGAGGGTGGCGAGATGCATGACGATCCATTAGTGGTAAGATTGGAAATTAACCCAAAACACATTGATGATGAAGATGATGGGGCGAGAAAATTCATGGGCAATAAATAGAATCTTAATTGATCTTTGGAAGCTCTGTAAACATCCTTTTTACCACACCTACAAGACTATGGGGGGAAAGATGAAGATCGATACCTTCAACCTATAAGATTTATGGTTTTAATGGTATCTTTATAATAAACCTAAAGGAGAAACTCGCATGAGAATACCGGCTTGAAAGGATTATCAACTGAAATCTTGTTTTGTATAGTCGATGTGGAATCCCCCTATAATGCATTAATTGGGCAACCTTGGTTACATGAGATCTTGGGTGTAGCATCAACTTACCACCAGTGCATCAAATTTCCTCATCCCAATGGTGTTGGAGTTATAAAAGGAGATTGGGTTGAGGGACAAAAGTGCTATGAAGTTGATGTGGAGTCTTGCGAGGAAAGGGCTGCTCAAAAGAAGAATTGGAAGTGGAATATCAAAGAAGAACAAAGAAGAGAAAGGCTGATGGTGGACACAATAGAAGTGAGAGATGAAGATATATTGCGAGACCAATGCCTTAAAACAATTGGAAGTTACGATGATCTCGCAAAAGGGAAGGAAATATCAGGGAATTTGAATGAAGAAACAAAGAGCAACAGGAGTAAGAAGTGTAAGAAATAAATAATTGATTTTAGGGATTGTTTCAAAAAAAAAAAAAAAAAAAAATGTTTTGGGTGACAAAGATATGTCAAAGGTACAAAGGATATGGTGATCGAAGAAGGAGTACGCGAAAGTCTCGCGATTCATGAATATAACGAAAGTTTGGTTAAATAATTACAGCAAGATCACAGCAAATGAAGCAAGATTATGTGATAATTTCACATAGATAATGAGAAGAAATAATCAAAAATTAATGAATGATTGCAAGAATTGATAGAAATGAATGAATGAGTGAATGGGACGAACCTTTATGGCGTACACCCTAGTTCGCGAATGATATTTCGCAAGAGGAAAATGTAAGACCTAAAGTGCGTCATATAAGGGGTATCTCTTGACATGGCTCGGGGAAAAGGTTACACCGCCCTGGAACCCTGAGTCATGAAAATTTGGGGTCAATAAAGCCCATCCGGGAGATACCTTGGATTTCCAACTATATATATAAGGTTATACCCTGGTTGGACGACCGAGGGTCTCTTCCAAGGAGTCGATGTATGACCAAGGCTCGAGGTACACGGTTGAGCCAAGAGTGCAGGGCATTTGAAGTGTCTCGGCCATTCTTGGAAAGTCTTGGCACATCTTTCGGCCGAAGAAAACTCCACTTAGGGTGCAGTCCAGTAACCATAATCCCTATATGTATAAGGGATAAGAGGCTGCAAAACAATCGGTTGTTGTTAAGACCCAGGATGGGAGGAGATAGTCTTGTATGGCCGATGTACGCCTCCTTGAAGGGGCAACCAGGGGATATGATAAGGGCGGCACCTCCATTAGGGAGCCGTGATAAGTGTCTTAAGACGCAAATGTCATGAGGCTCTATTTTCGCAAGGAAATTTAGGATTGTCATATTTGTGCGATGATCCTGAAGAGGCAATAATACTAACGCGAGGGTAAGACGAGATCAATGGGTCTTTACATGAAAATATAAGGACGTCCTACGATTTCGTCGCAAAGACGGCAATGTCATGGGGCTTTACGTTCGCAAGAACATTTAAGCCTGTCATATTGTCGCAACAGAAATATCCTGCAGAGGAAAAAATACTAAAGAAATGATAAGACAAGATCAATGTGTCGTTACATGAAAGTGTAAGGACGTCCTGCGATTTTGTCGCAAGACAACAATGTCATGGGGCTTTATGTTCGCAAGAATATTTAGGCTGTCATATTGACGCAAAAATGAGGGTGGCAAAATAAGACCTTTAACTAGGAAGGCAAAATAAGACCACACAAAAACAATGATAAGGCAAGATCAATGGGTCATTACATGAAAATGTAAAGACGTCCTGCGATCTTGTCGCAATAATGAATTTCAACATAAATGAAGATAAGACAACACAATAAATTGAGTAAGCAAATAAGCTTGTGAAAATGGCTATATTTCTTCATTTATTTGTGAAGAATTAGCAACAGCAGTTGCGAAACTAAGAAGTATTATTACTTAAAGGTTATCGATTTAATCTCTCATGTGAAAATAAATAACAGAGGCAAATATGGGAATGATTAGAGCAAAAACTTGTTATTTATTTTCATATGATAGATCTACAGTAAGAGATTACAAAAATGGAAGGCTAGAAGGATAAATGTACAAGTATCACAAGAAGAGAAAAAGGAAAATGGAGCTATCTCTCAGTTTATTCTTCTTTTTCATCAGATTCTTTATCAGACTCCTTTACTTCGCTTGCATCACTATCAGAGACATCTGAGGAAGGCATATTTTCAGGAACTTCATCAAGAAGACAAGGATATGAAGAAAGAGGAATGCGATGGTCATCACAAACTGTCTCAATAGTTTGATTGTGAAAACGAACAACGTCATTATTGAAATTCGCCACTGTAGTTTGTAATTGCTTCTTCAACCTAGAATACTTGTTGTTGCGAAGAGAGAGGTCCTTTGCAAGTTGTTCTTTTTCAGATTCAAGTTCTTCAATTCTTGTTTGATATCTCTTCTCAAACTTTTGCGAACGTATGATAATGAGTCGATAACTTAATAGCGATTTCACAAAAAGAAGTGGTAAAATAAAGAAGAACAGTTAACAACCTTCTCTGTCAAATCATATCTTTAACCAAGGCAAAGTATGCTCGGCATGAAGACCGACGTTAACACCTAAGTTATTTACGGCATTATCTAGAACTTTCGCGGCCCAAGCGAATTCATCATCACTATTTATGACAAGAAGTGAACGAATTTGATTTTCTCGCTCATTAAGCACGGCATTTTGGCGAAGAGATTCATCTCGTTCAATTTGGACTTCAAGAAGATTTTTTTGGAATTTCGCTAATGCCTGTGCACCTTGATTAGCAATGCGATCCTTGTCATCTATAAGGCTATTAATTTTCTTCCTTAGAATATTATTATTCTTGTGGGAGCTAAAATATAAACGTTTAAATCGGTTGGCTAAACCTAAACTAGATCTATGCTCAATTTCTAAGAGATGAAATTTGGTTCGAAGTTCATTTATTGAAAGAGAGTTAATTTTGTTCGACGAACTACTTAAAGATTCGTTGAGATGAGCAAGAAGAGCATCATTATCCATACGCTCAGGAAATGAATGGAGAAGGATGGCTTCTTCAGAAAGATTATAAATGTCTACGAAAATGATAAGTCAGGCAAAGAAAAATAAATGGCAAAATAAAAACGAGGAAAAGAGAAGAGTTTTGTGCCATAAAGTTGTTGATTAGCACTTTGAAGGGTAGAAATTTTATTCTTACGAGTAGAAGATTCACTTCCGATTGTTGAATTCTTTCGCGAAGAGCAGCAGTCTCATTTTCACTCTTCTTGCGAGATTTCGCAACTTCAACTTCTAGTTCTTTGTTCTTCTCCTTAAGTTGAAGGTTTTTATTTTCAAGATTGTTGCGCCTTTTCTTGAGATCTGAGGCAACAACAAAGGAAGCTCTCCCAGACTATAAAGGAAAGTAAAGAAATTGTTAAGATAAGGTTTATAATTGAAATCACAAAGAAATAAAGAAATATGAACATACCAAGGCACTAAGTGCATTTAAGAAACTGGAGTCATTGTCCTGGAAACTCCACGAAAAGAATCATTATCCACTAGCGAGGGGCATCGAGATATTTGCGAGAGCTTCGCATGTAGCGAGAAAAATGATCATCTCCCAAAACTTGCATAGAATCGGAGAAAACACTAGACAATTGCGCCATAGCAGATTCGATCGAATGATTCTCCTTCGCAAAAGTGTCAACCTCATCATTATTTTCATCGAGTTCTCGCGGTTTGGGAATTAGAGTGAGAAGAGGAATAGATTTTCCATTTCTTAGAAGATGGAGCGAGAAGACTTATCCTTGCGAAGAGTAATCTTATTCTTGCCTTTAGCCTTCGCGACTTCGAAATATCATTCTCTTCAACGCCAACCTTCGCACACGAATGAAGATAAGAAACAGAGGCAACAATATTGTTAAAAATAATAAGGAAAAATATTTCTTACTTCATCCGTGATTGAGCGAAGTGTCGCCAGAATACTCGCCTTTGGATTTCTTTTGTAGCTCCTTCTCAATTTGATGATCTAAAAATTCGCAAGATTAGATATAAGAGGAAGTAAAGATTGTAAAATAGGTAAAAGTTAGGAAGTATACCTCTTTTGCTTTCTCGGGCCAATTAAATACCCAAGGATGATAATTTGCGAGATTCGCAGGGAGTACATGGGAACCTGAAATGTAAGGTCCGTTCAAAAATAGCGGAAAGACACACCACTTCTCATCTTTAAAGTAGCGAGGGACATTTTTCTTGCCAGAGTGCCAATCAATATCTAGCATGAGTATCTTATCGTCGGGAACGTTCTCTTTTCTTTTCAATCGAGTACCACAGCGAGATTTATCATTCTTCATATTTATCACTTCATAATTTTCAAAAAGTTTTCTACCGTGTACTTTTCAGACTATCTCTAAGTTTGCAAATTTAGGATCTTTGACGTTATCGGGATATAGAGACCCTTACCAGCGCCCACGATTGGCGAATTCAAGCATTAGACGGATGCAATCACCACTTAATTGATAAATAGCTCGCGAGAATTTCTCATGAGCAAGAATTTCATAGAACAAGGGCAGTTCGGGATTGTAGAGAGGAATGGGAAGACCTGCGAGGAGTTGACCTAGCGAGATTATGATTTTCTATCATCATACTGATGATCAGTGAACAACTTTGCAGAAAGAATAGATGAAGATTCTTGATTGGGAATAGTAGACAAGGTGAAACCCTTCTCTTGTAAATTCTTTTGAGTTTCACCCAAAAGGGTTTCATACCTACGACCGGGTGGAGCCATTCTTAGAGTATGGGAATGATTAGAGAACTGAAGATCAAGAGAAGGAAGAAAAGGAAGATTTACAGTAGCAGAAACGCAAATTGCGGAGGAGGACAATTGAAGAAAAGTTGCAGAGAGAAAGTAAAAAAGAAGAAGAGGAGGGTGAGAAAACTATATATAGAGAAGAATTCTTGAGAAGATAAATGCATTTAATGCGAGAGGGGACGTGAATGGTCAAGAAAAAACGGTTGAAAGAGACGTGTCAAGAAAAGAGTGGAAGAAGAAATATGTGTAATAAATTCTGTGTAAAAGTACGGGATTGTAACAGATAAATATGAACAGTTGCGGCATTTTAAAATACTAATTCTCATGACATTCTCTTCTTCGCAGAGAAGACATGAGAAGAGGCAAGATGTAGGATCAGAATATCGCAACATCAATATCTCGCGAGATTAGTAAACGACAGCATCGCGAAGGCGTCGCAGAAGAGTAATATAAATGACGCAATGAATGACGACAGCCGAAACACGAGAAAGATGTGAAGATCTAGCAAAGTTTAAGAGTGTCGCGAGATTATATACTTGTATACTTGCGATATTTCGCAAGTCATTCCCGAAAATAAAGGACAGCTTAGCTGTCATCCATTGTATAGTACCCTATATAAAGGGTCGAATAAATTTGTTGAAGAGAGATCTTTTTCCAAGTGTTAGGCAAGTCATTAGGAGAGAGAAAGTTTGTGGTGATTGTAATTTCTTTAGCTCTTTTCCATTTTATCTTGTAAACATTCAAAGAATTAATCAATAAAAATCATAGTTGTTCATCTTCAAATGTCTTAGTTGTGTGGATTCTAGTGAGGGGTGTAGTGTAGGATTTCCTGCAACTACATTGATCTTCCAAGGTCATACGACAATCAACTCTGCAGCTACAGAGTAACCAGTAAGCCACTCCAATCTCCATGGCTCGGACGTGTTGTTGTTTGATTTGTTTTCGAATTCAAATACAGTGGTTCTATATGAACCGTGGGAGACAAACTAAAACAAAACCTCACAAATTATTTTTTTATTATCTTATTAGTGGGTTCCAGTGGGGCCTGCCCCTCGAGAGACGTGGAGGGGTGGGTTCGTGAGAGGCGGTTTTTTTCTGTGGTTTTCCTCTTGGTTCGTTGAGAGTTTTTGATTCAAATATCACTTTTGGTACTCAATTTTCAACATCAAGCCTAAGTCATGGCCCAGTAAAATAGTTGTCCTCCAATTTTTTCGCCTTAAAATTCTTGATATTCTGAGCTACTAGCGACTAGAACAGTGACTTTATCAAGAAGGCACGTGTCATATCCCAGACTAAGGGCTAACCCCGATAAGGGCTATCCATCTCGGTGCCTTAGTAATTAGTCTAGTTTTTATTATTTCTACCGTTGGTAATTATTAGTAGCCTAGTGTGTGACTGGCGCGTGTGCCAATCACACCCTTCTCACCACCTTATCTCCTGAAATCTGTGGTGGATTATCATTATTGAAACTTTGAGGAAAACCTGTTACTTCTCTTTCTTAATTTTGAGTTGTTCTTGAGACCGATTTGTAGTGTAGATCACTACAATTGGTATCAGAGCGCTCTATCTGAGGACCTGATACAATGGTGAATCAAAAAGACTTTGAAGATCTTAACAGAAGGGTTACTACACTCACAAAAAACCAGGAAGAATCACAAGAACGAACAGAGGCGGCTGTCAAAAGATTGGAAGATGCTCAAGTGAAGAACTCAGCTGATATAGCTCAAATGATTAAGGCGATGAGTGGTATAGGAGCTATTATAGCATAGGAGGTAGAAAAAGCTGTAAAGAAGATTGGTCCAGAAACAGATTGGGGATCGCACTCTAACAACAGATCTAATATAGGAGGTAATAATAATCAATCTCCTTTCTCGAATCAGTTTTCACATCATCATAAACTTAAGTTTGATTTTCCTAGATTTGGAGGGGTTAACCCTAGATCATGGATTAGAAAATGTAAAAAATATTTCCAGCTCCACTCTATGGATGGAGAACAAAAAGTACATCTGGCTTCCTTGTACTTAGAAGATAAGGCTGATGTGTGGTTCCAAGATTATCAGGAGGGAAAGGAAGAAATAGTATGGGAAGAATTTATCCTAGACATCACCTCCAGATTTCAGGAGTTGGGTCATGATGACATTGTGGGTGAGTTCAATAAACTGAGCCAAACTGGTACAGTGTTGGAGTATCAAGAGATATTTGAAGAATTGAAGGCTTTAATGATCGCTAAGAACAAATACCTCACCGAGGCTTATTTTACTTCCGGTTGGATCGGTGGGTTGAAGGAAGATCTTAGAATAGGCATGTACAGATGTTTAGCCCTACTGGTTTGAGGCAAGCCATTCATTTAGACAGAATGCAAGAGGCTCTATTAGAAACCACAACAAGGAGAAGCAAAGCAAACCTCAAGTTACCTCCTCTACATATTCCCAACACCAATATATCAATTGTAACTTCTCCTAGGTCAAGTACACCCTCACCCAGATGAGGAACACACCCACCTCTAAATTACCCCCATTAGAAAGCCGACTTATCTTTGAAATGAGGTCAAGAAGGGAAAAGGGATTATGTTATAACTGTGATGAGGTCTTTAGCAAGGGGCATAAGTGTGTGAAGCAACAACTGTTTATGTTGGCAAACAATGATGAAGACTTGGCTCAATCAAGAAGAATCCCAGGGAGCTCACCACTAATTCAGGAGCTAGTCAAGAAGAGGTAGAGATATCACTACATGCTCTCTCAGGTAATATCTCTACTAATACCATCAAGATTAAAGGTAAGTCTAAAAACAGAAATCACTCACTATACTCATAGATAGTGGGAGTACCCATAGCTTTCTAGACCCTGAAATAGCTAGAGTTAGTGGCCACTGTATTGAATCAACTAATGCAAGTGGCTGTAGCGGATGGGAATAAATTGTTGAGTACAGCTAAGTGCTCTGGTTTTCCTTGGAATATGCAAGGCCATGAATTTGAGTTTGATTTGAGGCTGTTGCCCCTTGGTGGTTGTGATATGGTCTTAGGAGTTGATTGGATGAAGACTATTAGCCCTGTGCAATTTGATTTTTCCAAGTTAACCATTACTTTTAAAATGAAGGGTGAATATATTGAGTTAACTGGAATGACAGATATTACTCCAAGTATTTCCATAATAACAGGTGAGGAATGTGACAAGCTCTTAAAGAGTGAGAAGAAGAAGCAAGTATTTATGGCACATTTATATTCACTCAGAGCCATTGAGTCTGACACCACCATTCCTGAAACCCTCAAGCCCATCCTCAATTCACATGAGACAGTGTTTAAGGAACCCAATACCCTACCTCCACACAGAAATCATGATCACTACATTCCTCTTAAACCACTTTCAACTCCTCCCAATCAAAGACCCTATAGAATTCCCTACATACAAAAGGAGGTAGTGGAAAAATTAGTACAAGAAATGCTAACAAATTTAATCATTAAACCTTGAGTCATAGCCCTTTTTCTTCACCAATTTTACTAGTGAAAAAGAAGGATGAAACTTGGAGGTTTTGTGTAGACTACAGAAAGGTGAATGAGATAACTATCAAAGACAAGTACCCCATTCCAGTTATTGAAGAATTACTAGATGAGCTCAAAGGCTCAAAGGTGTTTTCTAAGATTGATCTAAGAGCGAGGATATCAACAAATAAGATTGGCGATGTCGATACACACAAGACTGCTTTTAAAACTCACCAAGGGCATTACGAGTTTCTAGTCATGCCATTTGGATTAACTAATGCTCCTGCCAGGTTTCGTGCCTTGATGAATGATGTGTTCAAGCCCTTCTTGAGGAAGTTCATCTTGCGGTCTTCTTTGATGACATCTTGATATACAGCCCTGATTTGGAAACTCACCAAAGAACATCTCAGCACCACACTATCTCTTCTCAAGAAACATTCCCTCTATGCTAAGTTAAGCAAATGTTACTTTGGGCAGACACGTTGAGTACTTGGGTCACATAATTAATGGTGAAGGAGTAGCTGCTGACCCTGAGAAGATCTCTTGTATGAAGAATTGGCCAACCCCAAAGACTATAAAAGAGTTGAGAGGGTTCTTAGGTCTTACAGGGTACTACAGGAAGTTTGTAAAGGGGTATGGGACCATCTGCAAACCTCTCACTGAGTTACTTAAGAAGAATAACTTCAATTGGAATGAGGCATCCCAACTATCATTTGAACATCTTAAGGAGGCCATGATAACCACTCTTGTGCTTATACTACCAGATTTTTCAAAACCATTTGAGTTATACACTGACCATCAATGGTCATATATACTGACCATCAGAGTATTAAGTATCTGCTAGAACAAAGAATTCACACCTCTCTACAGCAGAAATGGCTTTCAAAACTCTTGGGGTACACTTATGAGTTAAGGTATAAGAAGGGTACTGAGAATAAGGTAGCAGATGCCCTATCCAGGGTTGTAATAACTGAAGATTCTAGTTACAATGCCATATCCCAAAGTCAACCTTCTTGGGTAGAAGAAGTGCAACACAACTACACAAAAGATCGATGGAAAGTGACATTATTTCTAAATTACTCATTCAAGCTGATGTAGTATAGAATTATAGCTTCCAACAAGGAGTGCTGAGATTCAAAAACAGAATCTATGTGGGGGTAAATGGTGAGCTTAGACAGAGGATTATGGAAGCCATTCATACTTCTTCCATTGGAGGACATTCAGGTCTCAAGCCGGCTATCAAAGGGCCAAATTATATTTTCATTGGAAGGGTATGAAGCAACAAATCTTTGCCGGTATGTCAAGGAATGTGACATTTGCCAACAACATAAGAACTTCAATACCCTACCTGCAGGACTCTTACACCTTTGCCAATACCGGACTCGGCATGGGAGCATATTAGCATGGACTTCATCACGGGGCTACCCAAATCAAGGGAGAATATTGATCTTAGTAGTGGTGGACAGATTTACCAAATCTGACCACTTCTTGGCCCTCGGTCATCCCTACACTGCCTCATCTGTAGCCAAGGTATTCATTGACTCAATCTTTAAGCTACATGGATTACCCAAAACAATAGTCTCTGACAGAGATAGTGTGTTTATGAGCAACTTTTGGCAAGCCTTATTTGCTAAATTAGGAACCACCTTACACATGAGCACTGCCTACCATCCTCAGACAGATGGTCAGACATAGAGAGTAAATGCATGTCTAGAGACCTACCTAAGATGTATGACAAGTTTTAGGCCATCAAAATGGGTTACATGGCTCTCACTCTCTGAGTGGTGGAACAACACTTCATATCACACAAGTCTAAAGCTAACTCCCTTTCAAGCATTGTATGGGTTTGCACCTCCTCAGTTTGGTATTCTATCATCTCAAGCTGGAGTCCATGCTGCAGTAGAAGACTATTTACAACAGAGACAAGTAATGAGTCAAATGTTGAAGGAAACTCTAGAGATGGCACAACACAAGGTGAAACAACAGGTTGACAAGAAAAGGTCTGAGAGGTCCTTTGAAATAGGGGACTGGGTGTATCTGAGGCTACAACCATATCGCCATACTTCAGTTCAACTGAGGAAGAATTTAAATCTAGCAGCCAATTTCTATGGTCCCTACAAGGTGCTGGCTAAGATAGGAGCAGTGGCATATAAATTGGAGCTACCGGCCCGATTCAAGGATACACTCTACCTTCCATGTCTCTCAGCTTAAACCTAAAGTGGGAAGAAGAGTGGTAATCCAGACAAATTGCCAACCACGACACAAAGAGCAACATCAAGGTAGAACCATTGAAGATTTTGGCAACCAGGGAGATTAAAAAGAACCAACAAGTAATAACACAGATCTTGATACAATGGAAGGATATGACTGAAGGCGAAGCTACTTGGGAGGACAAGCAGTTTATAGATGAACAATTTGAAAACTTCATCCTTGAGGACAAGGATAGTTAGAAGGGAAGGGCATTTGTCATATCCCAGACTAAGGGCTAACCCTGATAAGGGCTATCCAGTGCCGGGTGCCTTAGTAATTAGTCTAGCTTTTATTATTTCTACCATTGGTAATTATTAGTAGCCTAGTGTGTGACTGGCGCGTGTGCCAATCACACCCTTCTCACCACCTTATTGATAGGTGTCTAAAACACCTAATTTACTATCTAGTAGTTACGCTTTCTTTGCTATTTTTCTTGTGAATTATGTACTTTACGCGTGTTTTTGAGTTATTAGGTACTCTGGAGTCGCACGGAGGAAAAGAAGAAGAAATTACTCTAATTGAGCCAAAAGGACAGAATTATCATTTCATGGGCGAACACTATCCGGAGCCCAGTCAAGGTTAAGAGGCAACTCTATTGGGAGGAGTACTAAATACAGTCGAGCTGAGGTTAAGGGGGTTGTCATCTGGTTGGCCCTTATCTGCTTTACCTGGGTGGTGATATCCAACCTAATTTCCTACACCAAACCTAAAATCAGAGAAAATTCATTTCTCTTCGTCTGGTGTTATTTTCATCTTTGTCTGAATCTATGAGGGCTCAATAAGCTCTGAGAAAGATAGGCGTTGTTAATGGTGAGATCGGGAGAAGAAGATGAGGAACTTAAGAACTGAATAGCTCATGGAGATAAGAGTCCGCAGATGAGAAGAAATTGGGGATTGTTCTTGATTTGAGGTTCTATGAGTAACGGGTTCAAGTTTGTGTGTTCACTGAAGGAGATGATGCCGTTCGAATCAGAGAAGTCAGAGAACAAGAGTATGGTGTAGAATACATCCTATTTACTATCTATTGTTTATGCTTTCTTTGCTATTTTTTCTTGTAAATTATGTATTTTACGCTTATTTTGAGTTTTATAGCTACTTTGGAGTTGCACGGAGGAACTGAAGAAGAAATCACCCAATTTGAGCCAAAAGGGCAAAAAGGTCATTTTACAGGAGAATGATATATAGAGCCCAGTCAAGGTTAAGGGGCAACTCTCTTTTGAAGGAGTACTAAAGCCAGACCCAGTCAAGGTTAAGGGGGGTTGTTATCAGGGTATCCCTTATCATCTACTAGTGGGTGTAATTATCAGGTCCTATCTGTGGGGTGTACCTATCCTTATCGCCCCAACCCTAAATTGAGAGAAACTCGTCTCTCATATTTCATTTCATTTCATTTCTGAAATTTAACAGAGAGAGATCGAACTCAGAGACTCAGGAGGAATTGGAGTTTGAATTTAAGATCGAGAAGCTGCTATTGGTGATTAACTAGGGTTCGAATTTCTGGTAGAAGAACAAGACTTGCTGCTGCAGTGATTTTGGGTAAATAGGGTTTAATCGATGAAATTGTGTTGCTGATGTTTAATTTGAGAGAAATTGAAGATGGGTTTGTGAGTGGATTCGAAGAACAGTTGATGTCGCTGTTGTTGGTTGTATAATGGTGAGTTTCATGGGTTGGTGGTACTGTTGAAGATGGATATGAAATCGGCAGTAAGGGTTTGGTTGTAGTCTGAGAAATCGAGATGAAGAAATAGACAAAGATGATTCTGCCATCGATTCATAAAGAATGGGCGAGAGATTGAAATGGTTTTGAATTACAAAATGATGAACTCAGATGGAAGTCTGCTGCCAAGAACAAGGTGATGATGAGAGTCTGAGATTGGTAGCTGCCATGAACTAAATGAGATTTTGGGTTGAAACTGGAAGAGACGGCAACAAGATTGAAGATGGGTTCTTTCAAAGTTTTGATGTTGTTGAAGAGCGATATTGAAGCAAAGATGAAGACAGACGGTTTTGGTTCTGTCAAAGAAATTCATGGGTTTGGTTGAAATTGTAAGGAGTTAGGATCGAGATGGAGATGGATGAATTTGGGAATTGGTGTTTTAGTGCTTTGTTGGTGGCATTTGTTTGAAGCTCGGTGAAATGGGTTTGATGAAGCCATGAAAGTTTAGGGAAGAATTTGGAGATTGTTTAAGGGATTGTAGAGATCATGGTTTTGATATTCGTGGGTATGTCTTTGGTGAATTGGGAGCAGAGATGAAGGAGTTGATTTTGCTATTGATTGTATTGAGCTGCTATTCATAAGTCACAGGGAATGAAGATGAATGTTAGGAATGGTGCAAGAAGTGTTGGTGCTGCTGATTACATGGGTTAGAGCTTTGGAGGTGTTGCAGCTGATCAGGGAATGAATGGGCTTGTAAAGAATGAGCACTGGAAGGCACAGGATGATGTTGCAGAAGCAGTGAAATGAATAGATGTATGTGCTAGGATTTGAACAGGGATGGAGCTAAAGAGAGACCTGAACTTGGCCGGGAAACACCAGAAAATAGCCAAGACTCGGCCGGTTTTCTGCACCGGCGAGTCAACTCGGCGATGACCGATTCAGCTCAGTGATCCAGCCTAACTCAGCCGAGTAAGCCAATGAGTCAGACCAGCTGTCTCGGCTGACTACTCCTTCCCTTGACCCGGTTGACTGACGGTTTGACTTTTTGACCGTTAGTCCTAACGGTGGACTGACGGAATATTCCGTCGAATATTCCAGTGACGGCGAAGAACTCAGGTGGCCGGCGATGACTTTTCCGGCCGGATTCCGACCATAATACCAGTTTTCCGGCGAGCCAAAAATTCCATAATTTTCTGTGGACTTCTCTCATGGGTGTGAAGACTTGGACTAGGAATTGGATGGAGAATTGGGCTCAAATTTGGAAAGAGAAGATGGAAGAGTTGAGAAAGGTTTGGATTTGGAAATTGAATTGCTAAAGGAAAAGGATTCTATTCCTTGGAAGATTTGGAGAATATTGAAGCCTATAAATAGAGAAGTTTTCTACATCTTTTACACACCTCTCTACACACACAACACTTGTGTTTTTACTTTCAATTCTTCTTCTTAATTATTTGTGTGAACTTGAAAATTCTCCCTTTAATTATTTGTGTGAATTTCAAAAACATGAGTAGCTAATTTTATTATTGATTGAGGATGAATTCCTAGTTCTTAATATATGATTTGAGTTTTGTTTCAATTTTATCTTGAAGTTTTTCACATGATTATCGTTTGTTTTTACTAATAGGAATGTTTATTCATTCATTCATGATTGATAGATTGTTTAGAGTGCACGCTAAATTGATTTGTTAATTTGATCTAAAGCTAGTTAAAGTTAGGGGATAAGTAATCGTTTCTTGACTCTTTATATAAGTAGCAAACACGAGACCTTGCGGAGGGATTCCGTGGAGCAATTGTGTGTGAAAACAACGTTAGCAAGTAGACCTTGATCTAAGAGTCTAACTACTAATATTGACCTAATAAGTTCATAAATCTTAATGCGTTTATTTAAATTACATCTAGAGTGATCTACTACTAGGTGGTTTGGTAAATAGAATCCGGTAGTCAAGAACTTCCGTATCCGGTGATACAAGGGATTTAGGGGTTTAGCACTGATCTAGCTGCTTTACCTACGGTTGGTGATAATCTGTGACTAATAACAAGTAGAAAAGAACATAACTTTAATCATTGTTTTGCAACGAAGAATGATTCCTTGATCTTGTCTCTCTTATTGATTTCAACTTTACCTTTTAATTGCTTTGTTTATTTTCTTTTGCTTTATACATCCCCCCTTTGTGTGACAATTTTTACAACTAGAATCTCTTGCTCCTCGTGGGAACGAACTTGACTTCCATTATATTATTTTTAATTGAGTGGAAATATTAATTAATTTGATTGCACCTACGACACGCATCAGTGATGTTATTGTTGGTCTCAGGAAGAAGAACCAGAAATCGTGTCACCGAAATGAAAATCTGCTGGTGAATCGAGAAGAAATTGAGATTTATGAAACTTAGGGTTTCAAGCTCAGATCTCAGAAATTGATAGAAGAGAGCAGGCAGGAATTGATGGTGTTTGGGGGTTGTTAACAGAACAAGGAAACATGGGTTTGCTGGAAATGATCGAGACATGGGATTGTTGATACTGATTGAAGAGCAGATATAGGGTTCTGGTGCTAATGCCGTGATGAAGACACAGAGAAGATGTTGCATCTGGTGGAGTTGTAGCTTTCAATTGAAGCAACAGAGAAGGTAGCACTGGTGGTGGAATGAATGGCTTGGCAGGAGTGGAAGAGGAAGGATGGGTTCAATTTGTGGCCAATTGATGTTTACAGGGTGGAATTGAAGCTTGAAGGGCTAACAGGTGAAGGAGATGATTGAAGTTCTCTGTGAAGAATATGAAGAATGGGTTCTTGGGAAGATAGATTGAGAGGGCAGAGTATTATATGGAGCTGTTATGTGAGAATAGATGTATGTCTAGGCTGTATGACAGGGGAGAACGATTGAAGCTGGGATGGACCTGGTGATGACTGTGGAGATGCAATTGAGCTGAAATTGGATTGCGAAGGTTGGAAGTAATGTTGTTCCTGTGTGATATGAGTTACAGGGGGATATTGGAGTTGAAACAAGGTGGTACTGGTGATGGTCCATAGACATTGCAGATGGCTTTAATTTTGCAGAGATGGCTCAATGGAGATGTCGCAGGAAGTTGTGAAGCTGCAAATGATACTGAGATGATGAGAGATGCAGCATTGCAGGGGGTATTGAGTAAAGCGGATCAGGTGGAATTGATGGTGGTGCAGAACAGGGAGCTTTTGGGTTTTGCTTGCAGCTGAGATTTTGAGTACAAGACTGAGACAGAGAAGAAGAAAACAAGGAACTGAACTTGGTTATGCAGTGGCTATGTTGATGGCTTACAAGATTGCAGAGATGGTGGTAATGGTCTCAGATTGCGAGGGTTTGGAGTTGCAGTTTAGGTACAAGTGGTAACTGGTGTTTGAAATGTGTGGATTCAGGGAGTTGATGTTGGTGGCTCTAATGGCTAGATGCTATGGAGAATGGCATTGTAGAGATGGTGCTGCTGGATGAACTGAATTAATGGGTTTTGTGTATGTTAGATGGAATAGTTGCTGAGTTGTGCATTGGAGGGTTGCGGCTGAAGCTGGAGGCTGTGGCAATGGCTAGGAGATTGCAGGTCTCAAGTGCAGTGGTGATGCTATTGGAGCTGTAATGAGCCACATATGATGAAGGAAGTGGTGAAGTTGCCAATGGAGCAGAATTGAAGCTGAGTTTGAATGTGTTGAATGAATGCTATAGATGTATGCCTAGGTCAGGTGCAAATTAATAGGCAGGTGATGGGACTGGCAAACTAATGGAAGTTCAGTTGCTATAGTTGCTGCCATTGAATTGCAGAGCTAAATGACAATGCAGCTGCTGAGATAAGGGAGTTAGTGTGTGTTTTGTCGAGGCATGGAGCAGAATTGAAGCTGGAGTTGGTGGTGATTGAATTATGGACTGGGGAAGCTGCAGGAAGAATAATGCAGCTGTAGTTGGAATTTGGTGTTGCAGTGTGGAGAAGTTACAGCAGGGAAGAGGCCATCATGGCTGGATATGCACAAGGATGGTGCATCACAACTCTGGCCTCTGCAAGACTTGGCTTTGGCAACTTTCAAATTTCGCCACCAGAGATAGCTGACTGTGATCTGACTCAGTTCTGACTCGGTGATTGACCGAGTTCACTCAGTTGACTAGACGAGTTGACTCAATGACCTGGTCGATTCGACACGTTGACCGGTGACCGGGTGGACTTTGCCGGTCACCGGAACCGATTTCCGTCCACAATACCAGTTTTCCGGCGACGTATTTTTGGACCTATTTTCTACATGGGTTTCTCTCTCTTATGGGCTTGGTGGATTTTCATCTAATGGACTTTGAAGACTTGACCTAATTTTGGAAGGAAGGAAAAGCTATAAAAGAAGAATTCTACAACTTTTGAAGGATGATCTTATTCTTGGGAACTTGGAGAGCCGCTTTTGTTTACGCAACTAGGGTTTGCTTTTGTTCATCTTCTTCTTTATTCAACTTATATTTTTGGTGATGAACTCCATAGCTATGAGTAGCTAAATTTTATATTATTGGTTAATGATGTAGTCCTATTTCTAAAACTTGTGTTTTCTTTATGTATTAGTTTTCTCTCTTGATTATCGTTCAACTCTCTACTGTTTTTATGATCACATGATTGAAGTATTGTGATAGGATTATGGTGTTTGATTAGTTAAGTGGCCAATTAATTGAACTTGCATCTTAGTCCATAGCTATTTTAGGGTTTTTCATCGAGCGATAACCTTGAATACAAGTAGCATGATATGTTTACGGTTTGTAGTGATACACTCTCGTAATCATATGTAGAGTTTGACCATTGTCCGAATTGTTATGTGCAACGCATGACAATTGAATTGATTAGCCTATTTCTGAAACTTAATGCTCCTAGGAATTGAACTTGATTAGCGCAAGGCGTTAGGTTATTCTTTAGGTAGAATTCACATACGCAGCCCTAATGTGTGTGTTGATGAACTTGAGAAATTAATAGATTATCTTGCTCTCTCGATTCTCTAGGCTTTTGATAATATAAGAGATTAAATCGTAATTCTATTCATATATGCAAGCACATGTCTAATATTGAAGATGAATCCCTTGACCAATATCTCTCTCTATCGATTACTTTCTACAATTTACTTTGCTTTTAATTTGCTTTTATTGCTTACTTAAAATTCAGAAATCCCCCAATTGGTTACTTTAAGAAATTGAATACGTAATAACTACAATCGCCTCTCTGTGGATACGAACTCTTTCTTATCATATACTTTAGGAAAGTGAAATTATTTTTGACGCATACGACAGCGATCAAATTTTGGCGCCGTTGCCGGGGAGGCACACGGCTAGTTATTAAGTTTTTAGTTTCTTTTTACAATTTCTGCTTTCATCTTTGCTTTTTGTTTCTTGTCTTGTTTCTCACTTGTGTGCGAGAATTGTTTTCAGGTACCTAATCCCTGGCTTCTAAAGATTAGAATTATCCAAGGTGCGGGATAGCTACTCGAAAAGGCACAATACTCCAACCAAGTCGAAACACAACGGACGAGCACGAGTTGGAAGTAGGAGAAGAGATTTTCCAACAGCAAGAAGAAGAAAAAGAGGTTCCATTCGTAGACGAACCACAAGTTGAAGAAGAAGAAGCTATGGGTGATGCAAATCGTTCACTCAAGGAGTTGGCTTCTCATAGGCTAGATACACAACAGGGGTGTATTCAAACGGACTCTACTTTTGAGATCAAGCCGGGTTTGCTTAGAGAATTACCAAAGTTCCATGGCATGGTGAATTAAGACCCAAACAAACATCTTATGGACTTCCACACCATTGTCACGGCTATGCTTCCAGCGGATGTTGCGGCGGATGGTGCAATGTTAAAAGTTTTCCGTTTCTCTCTAATGGATAGTGTTAAGGATTGGTTATACTATTTACCCACCGGAAGTGTCACAACATGGAATGGGCTGAAGAAACTCTTTTTGGAGAGATATTTTCCTGCATCAAAGGCTACTCAAATTCGCAAGGAGATTTGTGGGATGAAGCAAAATGTGGGAGAATCCTTATATGAATGTTGGGAACGGTACAAGAGATTGGTTGGAAGCTGTCCTCACCACCAATTCAGTGACGCTATGATCATCCAATACTTCTATGAAGGACTCCAATCAAGTGATAGGAATCTTCTCGACGCTGCGGGTGGTGGTGCATTAGTGAACAAGACGGTGGCACAAGCTAGAGAGTTGATTGAAAACATGGCAGCGAACTCACAATAATTCTTGAGTCGTGGGTCGGATGTGATTCTAAGAAGGGTGAGTGAGGTGAGCGAGGTTGAGTAACTTCGTCAACAAATGGGAAACATGAACGCAATGCTTCAACAAGTTGCAGCCGCGGTGATACCAAGTTCCACTCAAGCTTATGAAGACGAGCAAGCTAATGCGATCTTTCCAAATCAACAAAGACGGTATGATCCCTACTCCAACACTTACAATCTGGGATGGAGAGATCACCCCAATTTTAGCTATGCCAATAAGCAAGGAGCGATTCAATAACCTAGTTTCAACAACCCGAGTGGATTTCAACCTCAACAACAACAATTCCAACCGAGACAACAATTTCAACAACAACAACAATCTCAAACTATGGGGTCCAATATGGAGGAGTTGCTGAAATCTTTTATGCAAAGAACAGAGAGTTCGGTTAAGGAGTTGCAAACTCAAGTTGGTTCTATGGCTATGGAGTTGAATCAATTGAAGGCACAAAATGGTGGGAAACTCCCTTCTCAACCTATCAACCCAAAAGAGGGTGTCAATGCAATTACGTTGAGAAGTGGTACACAACTTGTGCAACCTGAAGTCACTGATTCGGGCGCGGTGGAAACACCAAAGGAACCTGTTTTGGAGGAGAAAACCGAGGATTCTCCCCAAACTTCTGAGGTACCTATTTCTAACTCTAAAACTCCGGTTTCTACTTATGTTCCTCCTTTACCTTTCCCTCGCAGATTTGCAAATTCCAAGAAGGCGGAACTAGAAAAGGAGATTTTAGACATTCTTAAGAAGATCCATGTGAACATACCACTCATAGATGCAATCAAGCAAGTTCCAAAGTATGCAAAGGTGTTGAAGGACTTGTGTACCAATAAGCAAAGGCTCAAAGGTAATGAAGTGCTTAGTGTGGGGAGAATGCTTCGGCAATCTTACAACACAAACTCCCACTTAAGTGCAAGGATCCCGGTAGCTTTGACATTCCAAATCACAATTGGTAACACCACATGTAATAAAGCTATGTTGGACTTAGGTGCATCCGTTAATGTTATGCCTGCGTCTATGTATAATTCACTTGATCTTGGTCATCTTAGAAAGTCTGGAATTGTGTTGCAATTAGCCGATCGTTCTAATGTCTACCTGGTAGGCTTGGGAATGGGGTTTACGTTATAGCCTACTTGTTAAACCGCAAGTGCACGGTGTCTACAATGTAGAACTGGGCAAATACGGGTCGATCCCACAGAGACTTGTGGTGCTTAAGATGATCTAATGGCTTACTAGACTAATTTCTAGAGGTGTAACACAAATGTTTGGGTGATTTTCGATACGACTGAAGTTGAGTGGTGACTCTAAACTAAGGCAACTAAATGGATTGTAAACAATTGGGAAGAGCACTAGGCGAGAGAATCCACCACCGATCCTATGCTAAGGCAATTCCTAATCAAATTATATTCTTGATTCATTCCAGGGAAGAATACCATGATAATGTCTTGACTAATCTCACACACTCCCCTCTAGTATAGAGTGTCTTCTTACAAAGACACTCTATCACGGGTTCATGTGCTCAAATAGCTAATTCAACTGCCTAATGAAGCATATCAAGAATAATAAAAAGAAAGTGAATAACTTAGCATGCAATCAAGGGTTTCATCCCAACCCCAGTTACTTAATTAGAACATCAACAAAGTAAGTAAAGCACAAATTAACACTAAGCTGGTGCTCTGGCTAGCCCAGGCATACCCATTCACATACACAGTTCACCTCTATTTATACCTCCAAACCCTAAATCTCTAACTCTCCAATTTGACAATAAATGTAAACCCACTCACCATAACCGCCGAATCGAGTGGTTCCTCTCAGAAAATCGGCTCTGCAACTCCTTAATTTGATGTTCCCTTCACGTTAACGAAACCCTAACCCTAATTCTTCCTATCTCGATCTTAGCTTCTAGGGAGGAGCTACGGAGGAGATAGAGAGACAAGAGGGGGTTGGTACACCATTCCGATGCATTTGTTGCTATTGGTGGTCGTGGAAGGTGGCCGAGGAAGGTGGCTTTGCGGGTTTGGTCGGGTGAAGGAGGTGGAGCTCTGGATTTCTGTCTGGGAAGAAGAAAGAGAAGGGAAGATGGGAAATGAGGTTTGGTCGATGGATAAGGTATAGCGGTTTTTCTTGTGGGCGGGTACGGCGAGAGATGATGGGAAGGACGGAGAGCGAGCGTTGGATGTGGTGATAGCAATCTCAACGGCTCGGGGTGAACGGGCTCGGATCTGGGTCGTGGGTCGGGTCTTGGATAGCTTGGGCCCATATCTTGTAGATGGGTTGCTCCTTGTTGGGTTGCAACTGTTGCGCGCGCGGGCTTTGGCTTTCTGCTCCATAGACGCTTGCCTCCAATTTTCTGCTCTTTTGGCTCCTCATATTCTCCGAACTTTATTCACTACCTAAAAACACAAAATTAATTAGTACAAATATTTATTTTTGAAAACAAAGAAAACACAGAATCTGGGATAATATCTGATTTCTGAGCACAAAAGATGAGCTAAATGCCAATAAATAGATGTAGAAATATGCAATATTTGGCACTCATCAAATACCCCCAAACCTGAATTTTACTTGTCCTCAAGTGAAACAGAAATTAAGAAATCCTAACTATACCACTGTCAAAGGGTCTCTCGAATGCATTTAGCGTATGCACTAAGCCTTTAAACCGCTAGGTGTCCCTAGTGGACGAGTTGTAGTCTCGTGAGGGTTTACCGAGAGGTGTACCCACAAAACCTTCTCCAACTTCGAGTGTAAAAGAGTCTCAAGCATCCAAGGAGCTATGAGGACATAGAGTTTCTGCATGCTAGTAACAAGAAGTTAGAACTACCAAAGAACGCATTCTCATCCTTAAGTCTTTGAGCGAGAAATAACCATACCATATGAAAGAATTCGGATTCGATTGTGATCATAAGCCTCGACTTCGCCTCACCAATAGGGTTTTATGATAATTGCACTCAAAAAGATCGCTTTTTAGTCTCTCATGTGTGCAGGTAGGACTAAAGAGAGAAATCCCGCACACGTTGAAGGTAAGAAGGATAACCTTCCGAAATAATTTCGAGACTCCACGAAGTGTGGACAAAAAGAATCTTTTTCTCGATGATCTCTAAGAAAGGAAATCAACCATTAGCAAGGATGGGAGTACTCACTTACCTTCTCACCCGATCGGCAATTAGTATCACTCTCTCAAAGATTCATAGAAACGTCTTCAATCTTCGGTCTTCAACTGTTGATGACGAACTTCTGAACTTCACAAAAACTTGAAAAACATTTTTTTTTTTGAACATTAATTACATAAAAATAACAACAATGAAACTACTAACTCAATTTTTTTTTTTTTTTTTTTTTTTTTTGAAATGAAAATAACAATAAAACTTGTATTGCCTTGATTTCATAAACTTCACCAATTCTCATCCTATTTTCTTTTCTTTTCTTTGTTGCACGTAAACCTTGGACTATTTCAACTTTTCTTCAAATATTCTGATGGTGCTCCGCTTGCTGACGATGATGTGTTTCTATGAATCTGTTGATTGAGAGGGAGAGAGTGATGCTAACTGCAAATCGATATTTAGAAGGAGTTTTCATCTTTAAACGTCACCCTCATGATTGACAAAATTAGCACTCAAGAGATCAAAAATAGTGCTGAAAGTGGTGCGAAGTTGGGTAGCTCACCATTCATACCGGAATTGACGTACGGTGACACACACTCTAACAACTTTTCTAGAAAGTTGCAAAATTGAAGGTTGGTGCCTCACTTGATGTAAAATGGGTAGTCTCCACTATGGGTGATCACAATTCTACTACCGAATATCTAAACAGCACCTAATTCGCCCTCCGGTATGGTTAAATCCAACTTTAACGCTCTAATCAACTAAGAAACCCGATTGTGTTCTCCAAGTACTTCCAAGTTCTGTTATTTCGGTCGAGACTCTCTATGTAAACATAGCTAGAAGCATGCTAGTGACTCTAAAATCTCTAAAAGTTGGAGGTTTTTATTTGCAAAAAGTTTTGATTTTTTTTTTTTTTTTTTTTTTTTTTTTTTTGAAATAAAATACTAAAAACTCTATATGCAAATGCACCCCAAACCTAAATCAAACATTGTCCTCAATGTTTCAACAGATAATAAACAGATACATACCATGAGAACTATGCTGATAAGAGAAAAGGGAAGAGATTACCTGATGTCGGCGGGAGCAAGGTTAGAGCTTCATTTGTCAAGGCTAGAATCCAACATTCTCAGCGGACATCATATCGGATTAGCATAATATATGCGCAAGAAGACTCAACCGATTCAAGAAAGAAAATTTAACAAGTCCTACTGGATTATATACAATGAAAATTCACCATATACTAACAATCTAAAGAGTTGAGGATCAACCCAAAAGACAATATGTACAAACAACAACAAACCTTTACACAGATATAACATGAGAGTGCAGGAAAGATTGCATACGTGAACAAGTTACCCCCAAACCTAAACTTGTCAACAGATGTGTTCTTGAGCACAAAATCTTGCAATTTTAAAGGTACATCACGCAAAAGGTCTAACTCAAAATGAGTTTTGCTAAGAACAAAGTGAGATATACACATTCCAACCGTGGCTCCTTAAAAGTGTTATACTTTGATGCAAAATAGTCCAAGAGGACTTGGGAAGCACAAAGCTCTAGACCTAAATTAGGCATTTTCAGAAAAGTTGGTTTTGCAATTTTGTTACAAACTACACCTAGGTTTGGTGGAGGAGTTTCAATCTGTGCCTTAGGAGAGAGATTAGGTACATCTAAGTTGTTTTTATGTAAAAGATCATTTGCACCATCACACACTTTCCTAAAGTCAGACAAAGGTAAATCATGCTCACTTGCATAGAACAATTCATCAATCTCCATGTCATAATCATCAGAGGAGGCAACATATTGTGACATGGGCAGGGGAATCGTACACACAAATAATATCATGATCCAAAAGAACATTAGTGTCAAATAAGATTCATCCTTTCTTAAGTCACAAACAAGTTGTGTAGCATGCTCACTTTCACTGAAGAATTTCACAAACCCAAACTCAGAGTTAACATCACATGTATGAATGTTAGAAGAAGTATCATTCATAGGGTTCACAGAAGAGACGCCTAACGTCTCTGAACCCAAAGATTCCATTACATTTTCTAAGTACACATGCTCTTCATATTCATCATCATCATCATCATAATAACACTGCATTTCCCTATTCAAAATTGTAGCATTTTTAGTGCACTCATCTTCCTCTAGATTAGGTTCATATTTAGTTGCATGAGTAGGACTAGAAACACTATTTTCAAAATTATAAGGAATAACAAACATCCTATCATAAACTTCTTTCCAATCTTTATTTTGTACCTCAATCAGGTTCATTTGAAGAATCATAGTGAGATGTTCAAGTGAAGGGGAGTCTTCACTAGTGGGTATGCATGTTTCATATGAAGGATCATTACATGGTTGTGCACATGGTTCACTAGAGAAGGGATGATCATGCATTTTCCATCCAAGTATATCATTGTTTTGCTCTATGAGCTTTTCCATTAGTGATTGCATACAAGGGTTTGGGGGAGCATAACATTGTTCAACTTCCCACTATGGTTGGTGATACATGTGTGAAGAATGACTAGGGTATGTGAAGTCAAGGTCAGGGCTCTGAGGAGGCTCATAATATTCCCTAAAATCATCATGGACTGTGGGGAGTTCATAACATGAATCATGCCCGTAAGCAAGTTCTCTCGATGGATTTGTTTTCATCCCCGATTGCAGCACCAAAATCCGACATGGTCTAGCAACTCAATTTGAACTCAAAAAGAAGCACACATCAAACATGTATAACCAATGATGTCTCAACACGGAAAGCTAAGCCCACAGGAGTGCAAAGCCCAGTTGTTGTACGGCCCAGTTATGTGGGTTTCAATTTGGTTTAAGTGGGCTTTTGTTTGGTTTGTGTGGGCTTTGGTTTATGTGGGCTATGGTTTGATGTTTGGTTTAGGTGGGCTTCAGGTGATGCAAAGTGTTGCTGCAAATGTGCAGCCCAAGTTATGCAAATGCACAACCCAAAGGTTATGGAAACCCAGTGGTTGTGGGCTTCAGATTTGTGCAGAGCCCAAGTTATGTGTAGAGGGGCAGAGCCCAGTTTATGTGCAAAGCCCGGTGGTTGCACAATTTCGGTCTATGCGGGGACCAAAGACAAGTGTGACAAAGTTGTGTGGGCTTCGATTTTGGTTTTAAGTGGGCTTCTTGTTTGGTTTATTGGTTTTTGGTTTATGTGGGCTTTGGTTGTTATGGGTATGCAGCCAAATTTCAGCTTAGGTTGCGAGATGAACACATACGGAAAGCACACAAGGTGACACACTTTCTCACGTAACTAGGCACAAAATGTCAAAAATTTACACACCAATTCTTGGGCCTAAGCACAAATAGTTGCTTGCTGTTGGAGATTTCACAGCTTTGCTTGGCCAGTTATGCACAGGCAATTAATTTAGACTCAAACAGAAACACCCATAGCACACCAAGCAAGAATAGCACTCAAACAACCAATGGTTTTGTCAAGACAGGGAGGCTAAGCTCAATTGCATCAAAAGCTAGTTTTCAGGGTTTGCGCAAATGGATGCCAAATGTTGCCCGATTAGCCAAGGTGCAATTGCACATCTCGAGAGGATAGCAACTAGTTGGGGTTATGCATGCGAACAAGTACGTGTGTGCAGAATGTTAGGTCAACTGGTTCAGTTGACAGCAAGCTAGAGAGACTAAGTTACAGCTCAGCTTATGCACATGACAGCTCTTGTTATGCGGATTTTGTAGGATCATAATATCGCAACGTACAAGGCTCGCAGGATTAATGAACGACGGCGTCGCGAGGGAGTCGCAGGGAGCTAAAATAAACAACGCAATGAATAACGACAGGCAAAACATAAGGAAGACGTGAGACATGGCGAGGGTTAAGAAGTGTCGCGAGAGTGAATGTTTGTGCATCTGCGACACTTCGCGAGACATTCCCGAAAATAAAGGGTAGCTTAGCTGTCATCCATTATGTATTACCCTATATAAAGGGCTAAATGAGTCTGTAAGGGGGAGAGATCTTTTTGGGGAAATTGTTGAGCAAGTCATTAGGAGAGAGAAAGTTTAAGAGTGTTTTAACTTCTAAGTGTAATTCTATTTTCCTGTGTAAACACTTCATGAATTCAATCAATAAATACTCTTGATCTTACATCTTTCAATGGATTAATTAAACAAAATCGAGTAAGGGGTGTAGTGTGGGAAATCCTGCTACTACATATGCGCTAGAAACAGGGACTGTGCAGAGATTGACGTAGAAATTGGAAGGAATTTGGATTAACAGAAAAAAGATTTGGAGAAGATACTCAAGAATTCATTGGAAAAGAAAAATGGCTAGAAGAAGAAATGTACAAGGGCAACCAACGATTGTAAGAAGAAGTGGGAGACTTCTTTGGAGAAAGGAGGAATGAAACAGGAGAATCGTCAAGGATGAATATGAGAAACGATGGAGAAGATCAAAACCAACCACCGATCTCCCCAGTAGCAAACGCGGCTGTGGATTATGATAGAGTAAGTGTACATACTTGGAGGTCTGATTCTGAAGACGAGAGAGAAGAGGAGCAGCAGCTGGTGAACAATGGACAAGGAGAGCAAGGAATGAATGGAGAAAACGAAGAAATCGCAGCATTAGAAAGATTGAGACAAACAATACACGAAGAGACGGCTAGAGCGGAGGAACGAGCAAACTTGACAAGACAGAATCATGAATTGAGGATGGAAAATATGAGGTTGCAAAATAGGAGATCTAGAAGTAGCGTGAGATCAAGTTCAAGATCGAATAGGGAAGAAAGAAGGAGAGTTTTACCAACAGAAAGTACCGAGGAAGAAACACAAAATCCGAATATAGAGCATGGCGAGAGAAGAGGAGAAATAGAAGATCGTTATATTCCTCAGCCCGAAAATCTTCAAAATGAGCGGAATAGGGAAAATCAAGGAAACATGCAACTCAAAGAACCGAATGACCCAGCTTCTGAAGGGAGAATAATCTTGCACGGGAGAGAAGAACTGAGAAGAAACCGAGAGATCGAGGATGACATTGAGAGACACTACATTGAACAAGCGCGGCTAGCTCGCGAGAGAGAAAGGCTAAGAGAAGAAATGGAAAATCAAGAGATGGAGGAGGCAATCCGGCAGAATAACCATGATAACCGAGAAAGAAGGAGGGAACAAAATCGTACCAATAGAAATATTAATGAAGAATATGAGAGGGCGCAGATGAGAGCTGAGAGACAGCCAAGAAGAGAGAACAACCGATATAATGGCGTGCGAATTGAAGAAAGAAACGAAGAAGAGCGTCGCAGGGAAAGGAGAGAAGAAAATAACGAGCAAGAAGGTCAAAACAGGCACGAGCGAAGAAGGAGAGAAGCAGAGCTAAAAAGACCAGTAGAATCAAGTTCTGAGGCAAATGAACAAATCTTAAGAGAACTGGCTGAAATGAGAGGATTGTTGAACAGTAGAAAGGAAGGAGGAAGGAAACAATTGGACGAAGCCATCGCAGAGGCTGCGAAGAATCCCTTCACGCTAGAAGTACAGATGGGAGGAATACCTCCTAAGTGCAATCTCCCTGCATTAACAAACATCTTCGATGGAACAACCTGTGCGGTACAGCATATCAAGGCCTATATGAGGTGTATGTTGCAGTGGGAGAATCATGATGCCATACTGTGCAAGTATTTCGCATCAAGCCTAATTGGAGAAGCACTAAAATGGTTTGAGGGTCTACCAAGGAACACAATCACATCATTCAATCATTTACAAGCCACATTCCTGGGAGCATACATAAGTAACAACTCTTCACGACCGGGTATTGAAGATGTATTCGGGTTGAAACAAAGGGTTGGCGAGAGCTTAAGGCGATTGACAATAAGATGGAGAACCATGTGTAGCGAAATGGCAGGACGGGTTGAGGAAAGATATCTCATCCTCTCATTTGTGAATGCTCTCTTCGCGACTAACTTGTTATACATTCAAATTTTTAGAGTCAAAAATACAATCACGATGGCGAGAATCTGCGAGAGTTACGGGAAGAATATATCGCCTTAGAAGAAAGACAGAATGAAATGAATTCTTATCCTAGGTCGCGAACACAAACTCGAATGCTGCGAACGCAAGCTTGTTACCTCGATTCATCAATACAAAGTGGCGAGCACTTCGCAAGGACAATAGCGGGGAAGGCCGATGAGGGACGAGCGGAAGATAGTAGCTATGGGAAGCCATGACCAGGAGGAGTTTGAACAAGAAAGGAACTATTATAACCGTAATGAATAATAATAAGATTCGGAGGCTAGATCATGTGCAAGAAACTTACGGTGGACGAAGGCAATATAACCATGGAGGGCGAGAAGCCGCAGAATAGTATGGGAACCAATTAAGATGCCTCCACTGAATGCTAGTGTGGAAAAGATCCGGGAGGCTATACTTGTGATGGAAGATGTACCGGCACCTTGGAACACGGGGATGGAACCACCACCAGGCGACAGAAGTCATGAGTTTTGTTCTTACCACCGCTTCCATGGACATCAAACAAATGACTGCAGAAATGTAAAGAGAATCATTCTCAGGATGATTGATCAAGGGAAGCTGAATCATTTTCTAAAGGGAGAAGAAAAAGGCCAGACATTACCACCACCACCAGAAATGCACAGAACAGTGTCAGCGAAAGGAAAGGAAACATTTGTGATAGAGGTCGGAACAAAAGCTAAAAATTTGAATTGCAACTCTATCGTCCACTCTTATCGCACAATCGAAGATTTTCATGACAACGTGCTCAGTAGAGTCTTTGCGAGAGATGCTAATGATAAAGAAATAATGAGTCCAGCGAGAACGACGCGATTAGAAAAGTGGCAAATGAAGACTATTTCTTTCTCTGCGGATGAAGTGCCAAAAGGAAGAGAAACACATGATAGCCCGTTGGTTGTGAAACTAGAGATTAACCCGAAACCAAATTGATGGGGAAGATGATGAAGCGAAGCTTGTTTGGCGATCAACCGAATCTAATCGACACCGGAAGTTCGGTGAATATTCTCTTTTACCATACTTACAAGACGATGGGAGGAAAAGATGAGGATTTGATCCCCTCGACATATAAGATATATGGCTTTAATGGCACTGCAAACAAACCAAAGGGAGAGGTTCACATGAGAATACCTCTACAGGGATTATCAACTGATATCTTATTCTGTGTGGTTGACGTGGAATCTCCATATAATGCGCTGATTGGGAGGCCATGGCTTCATGAAATCTTGGGAGTCGCATCAACATATCATCAATGCATAAAATTCCCACATCCAAATGGCATTGGTATTATACAGGGAGATTGGAAGGAGTCACAACAATGTCATGAGGTCGATGTAGAAAGCTGCGAAGAAAGAAATGCCAAAAGAAAGGGTTGGAAGCAACATGTGAGAGATGAGCAGAGAAAGGAAAAACGATGGTAGATGTTATAGAAGTAAGGACCGAACATACCTCGCGAGGTGAATGCCTAGAAACAAAGGCGAATGTTATGATAATAAAGGAGCGAAGGATATGAGGAACAAAAGGCATAAGAAGTGAATAGTCAACAAAAGCAGGAGGAAAAGTAGCAATTGAAGTAATGATGTGCGAGAATCTTGCAGTCAAGGGTAAATGAGAATTCGATTAAGAAAGAGATAAAGACACAACCAATGAAATGGAATTTTGCGAATACTTCGCAAACAAATATTAACAAATAATGAAACATGAATGATTGAATGATTGAATGATTTAACAAAGATGAATGAGTAAATGAATGGGACGAACCTTTATGGCGTACACCTAGTTCGCGAATAACATTTCGTAAGAGGCAAATGTAAGACCTAAAGTGCGTCATATAAGGGGGTATCTCTCGACATGGCTCGGGGGAAGGTTACACCGCTCCTGAAGCCTGAGTCATGAAAATTTGGGGCCCATGAAAGCCTATCCGGAAGAGGTACCTTGGATTCCCAACTATATATATAAGGTTATACCCTGGTTGGGCGACCGAGGGTCTCTTCTTAGGAGTCAGTGTATGCTCAAGGCGCCGAGGTACACGGTTGAGCCGAGTGCCGGGATGGATGAACCTACCCTGGCCATTCTTGGCAAGTCTTGGCATATGTTGCACTCGCCCAAGAAAACTCCACTTAGGGTGCGGTCTCGTAACCATAAACCATATAGGTATAAGGGATAAGAGGCTGCGAAAACAACCGGTTGTTGTTAAGACCGGATGGGAGGAGCTAGTCTTGTATGGCCGATGTTTCGCCTCCTTGAAGGGGCAACCTAGGGAGATGATAAGGGCGACGCTCTCCATTAGGGGGTGTCAAAACAGACGCAAATGTCATAAGGCTATGTTTTCGCAAGAGAATTTAGGCTCGTCATATTTGTGCAAATGATCCTGCGGAGAGGCAATAATACTAACGCGAGGGTAAGGCGAGATCAATGGGTCTTTACACGAAAGTGTACGGACGTCCTGCGATTTCGTCGCACGACGGCAATGTCATGGGGCTATGTGTTCGCAAGGATATATAGGCCTGTCATATTGTCGCAACTAAAACATCCTATGAGGCAAAAATACTTGGAAAATGATAAGGCAAGATCAATGGGTCTTTACATGCAAGTGTAAAGACGTCCTGCGATTTTGCCGCGATAAAAGGTGGCAGGGGAAGACCTCTAATTAGGGAGGTCTAACTCGGAAGACCACACAAAATGACAAGGCAGGGTCAATGGGCCTCTGCATGAAAATGTAAAGGCGGCCTGCGACTTTGTCGCAGTGAAAAGAGATAAAATACATTTATGAAGATAAGGCAAGACAAGTAAAATTCTTGATTTATGAAGATACCTGCGACCCCGTCGCAACAATACGTTTCAATAACAATAAAATTATTATTCAACCATATACAGGATGACAACTAAAATCTTCCATCTGAAGATAAATAACAGAGGCAAGTATGGGAATGGAAAAGATGGAATATTGTTATTCATCTTCTGATGAAAGAGTTATACATCAATAATGTTAGTTAGCCGATTATATTACAAGGAAGAACTACCAAAAAAAAAGGGAAGTGAAGATTGAATTCAGGGGGGAAAAATCCAAGAAATACACTATAATAAGAATACAGAAATGTACAGATATTACAAGCAGAGAAAGAAAACAAAAAGAGTTATCTCTTTGGTGATTCTTCTTCTTCATCTGATTCTTCATCGATTATTCTCATCGCGAATTTTCTTCTTCGCCCGGCCTCGCTATCGAAACGTCCGAGACAAAAGCGATTCTCGGGAACCTTTTCAAGGAGACAGGGATATGAATGCAGAGGGATATTGTGGTCCTTACAAACATACTCCATGCCTCCATTGCGAAAACGAACAGCATCATTACTAAAGTTCTCCACATCGTTAGAAATTGTTTCTTCAACTTGGAATATCTATTCTCGCGAAGGGAGAGATTCTTTATGAAATGTTCTTTTTCGGTTTCGAGTTCTTCAATTCTCATTGGAAAATTCTGGCGAGTTGTTCTTTTCGATTCAAGCTCTCTAATTCTAACTTGAAGCCTCTTCTCGAGATTCTACGCAAATAAGTAACAACAAGTTAATAATTTACAAGCAATACTACGAAATAAGAAGCGATGAAGGTATAATAAGTAACCTTCTCTATCAGATATCATATCTTTAATCAAGGAAGTATGCTCGGCGTGAAGACTAACATCAACACCTAGGTTATTCCTGGCATTATCTAAAACTTTCGCAGCCCAGGCGAATTCATCATCACTATTAATAACGAGAAGAGAACGAACTTGCTCTTCTCGCCGCTTAAGCATGGTATTCTGATGAAGGAGTTCATCTCGTTCAACTTGCACATCAAGAAGAGATTTGTGGAATTCGGCTAATGCCTGTGCACCTCTTGTTAGTAATGCGATCGTTCTCATCTATGAGATTACTAATTTTCTTCCTTAAAGTCTTGATTTTCTTCTCGGAATCAAGGTACATTCGTTTAAAGCGATTAGTTAAATTTAAACTAGATCTGTGTTCGATCTCCAAGAGATGATATTTGGATTGAAGATCCTTTAATGAAAGGAGGTTAGTTTTATTGGAGGAACTACTTAGAGATTGATTGAGGTGAGCGAGAAGAAGATCATTATCCATAGGTTCAGGAAATGTATGGAGAAGAATAGCCTCATCGGAGAGATTATATACATCTGCGAAGGTAATAAGTTAGGCAGCAATATGCAACCGATAAAATAGAAATGATAAAAGGAAGTAAAATCTTATACCATAAAGTCGTTGATTAGCGTTCTGAAGAGTGGACACCCTATCCCTTTGGGAGTCAAGTTCGGTATTTAACTTTTGAATTCTCTCGTCTTTATTGCGAGATGACGCAGCTTCAGTCTCTAATTCTTGAATCTTCTTGCTCAATTGCAAATTCTTCCTTTCAAGATTGTTGCGTCTTCTCTCAAGATCTGAGGCAACTACAAAAGAAGTTCTTCCAACCTATAAAAGAAGATAGAAAAATTATTAATACACATATATTTAAAAATTTAAAAGGAAAATACGACTGCATACGTACCAAAGATCCAAGTGCATTCAAGAAGTCAGGAGACACAATTCTAGAGGCTCCATTGAAAGAATTATTGCCCTCTAATAAAGTAGCATTACACACATTTGCGAGAGCCCCGAAAGAGAAGTTAGGGGAGCATCTCCCATTCCTTGAAACAATCGAGAAGATGCTAGATAACTGATCCATAGAAGAACTGGTCGACGGAATCTTCTTGGCGAGAGAAGGATTCGAGTCATGATTATCCTCGTCAGAAGATTCAGAGTTTGAGCTAAGGCGAGAAGAAGATTGGACCTTTCGCTTCTTAGTTAAGGGAGCAGAAGATTTACCCTTGCGAACGACAATTTTACCTTTACTTTTAATCTTCGCGGCTACAGCTTCTTCAGCTTCAACCTTCACATACGGTTAAAGATAAGAAACAGAGACAACAATATTGTTTCAAATAACAAAGGAAATGTTTCTTACTTCACTCGTAAGTGATCGAAGTATGGTCAGAGTACTCTCCAACGGATTATCCTTGAACTTTCTTCTCAATTTGGCGATCTGAGAAATTTTACAAACTCAACATATATAAAAAGAAAGTTGCAAAGGCAAGATTTAAAATGGGAAACATACCTCATTTGCCCTATCAGGCCATTTGAATTCCCAAGGATGATACCCTGCGAGATTCGCAGGAAGAACGTCTTGAGCCCGCGATATAAGGACCATTTAAAATCAAGGGTACAACCCACCATTTCTCATCTTTGGAGTGGCGAGAGTAGTATTATTGCCGGGTGCCAATCAATATCCTGCATGAGCAATTTATCCTCGGGGACATTATCCTTCTTTTTTGATGCGAAATGCCCCAAATGAGATTTCGCATTAATCATCTTTATCATTGAATAGTTTTCAAAAAAGCTCTCTACGGTGTACTTCTCGTGACTATTTCCAAGTCTGCAAATCGGGATGTCTAACGGTAGTAGGGTATAAAGATCCTTTGCCAGCACCACGATTCGCGAACTCAAGCATTAGGCGAATGCAATCGCCACTCAATTGATAAACAGCCCGAGAGAATTTTCATGGGCCAAGATTTCATAAAATAAAGGCATCTCAGGATTGTACAAGGGAATGGGAAGTCCCGCGAGAAGCTGACCTAGCGAGACTATAATCTTTTGATCATCACATTGATGATCAGAAAACAGCTTTGCAGAAAGGATAGATGAAGGTTCTTGATCAGGAATGGTTGATAGAGTAAAACCCTTTTCGAGCAACTTCTGTTGAACTTCCTCAAAAGAAGCTTTGTATGCACGACTAATGGAAGCCATTATCAGTATGGGAATGGATGGGATGTTAAAGGTTAGGATCAGCGCTAGAAAGGACGAAGAAAAGATTTGCGAAGCGGGAGCGCAAATCATGGAAGGAGAGAGTCAAAGAAAGGTTGCAGAGAGAAACTAAAGAATGAAAAGGAGGGGAAAAGAAAACTATATATAGGGAAAAAGATCCTCGAGAAAAACGAGGTCATTTAATGCGAAGAGACATGAACGGTCAAGAAAAAGCGGTTGAAGGAGACGTGTCAAGAGAAGACATTAATAATCAAAATCCGTGAAAAAGTACAAAACTGAAACAGATAAAGATAAGCAGTCGCGGCAACAATATTGTAAAAATCTTAAGATACTCTTCCCCTCGCAGGAGAAATATGAGGAGAGATAGGAGACGATATTTCGTATATATCTCAAAGAAGCTTCGGAACTTTGCAAAAGAATAGAGGCAAGTACGTACTTTTCAAAGAAAGTATTCTTTTGCTCGTTCCTTCATCAACAAAATCAAAGATCGCTACCACAATAGATTTTTTCCTTAAAGATCGCTCGTCAAGCAATATTCAAGGAAAAAGAGGCAAGATGTAGGATCATAATATCGCAACGTACAAGGCTCGCAGGATTAATGAACGACGGCGTCGCGAGGGAGTCGCAGGGAGCTAAAATAAACAACGCAATGAATAACGACAGGCAAAACATAAGGAAGACGTGAGACCTGGCGAGGGTTAAGAAGTGTCGCGAGAGTGAATGTTTGTGCATCTGCGACACTTCGCGAGACATTCCCTAAAATAAAGGGTAGCTTAGCTGTCATCCATTATGTATTACCCTATATAAAGGGCTAAATGAGTCTGTAAGGGGGAGATCTTTTTGGGAAATTGTTGAGCAAGTCATTAGGAGAGAGAAAGTTTAAGAGTGTTTTAACTTCTAAGTGTAATTCTATTTTCCTGTGTAAACACTTCATGAATTCAATCAATAAATACTCTTGATCTTACATCTTTCAATGGATTAATTAAACAAAATCGAGTAAGGGGTGTAGTGTGGGAAATCCTGCTACTACAGATTTTAACACAGATTTAAGCAAAACACAACAGATGACACACTAATGCAAGTATACAGGAGACTTGAGAGTGCACAGGGTAGAGGAAATGAGATGTCTCAGGTTGCTCAACAGAATAGAGCATGCACAACTTGGCTCAACAAGCTCAACAAGCTCAGTTGACAGCAGGTCTGTCAACAGGGTTTGTAGCAAAGATGGTTGTACTTGTTGTAGCTCAAACTCATAGCAGCAGGGGCTGGAGTTGAACACAAGACTTGTCGAGGCCAAGGGTTCACAGGACAGAACACCTAAGAACCATGTTAAAGCACATGCCTTGGGTTTGCGGCTACAACTACCTAGGTTAACCAGGCTGCACTCAAGCTCAACAACAGCAGGGGCTGGAGTTGAGCATATGGCTGAATGAAGGCTCAGAATAGCAATGCACAGTACAGGCTGGCAGGTGCACAAGAAAAAGCAAAAATCCAGGGTGATGTGCACAGGGCTTTCAGGCTGGGTAGAGCATGCAAGGGGTTATCGGAATCAACTGGGGTAGTTGATATCAACGGAGTAAGCTCAGGGTTTGTTGAAGCCTAGGGTTTAAAGTGGAGAAGCAATTAGTTCAGTTGACTCCACTCTTCAAGGGTTAATATTCAACACAAGTTATCACAGGTTTGGCTAACCTTAGTGTTCACAGAGCATCCTCAAGCTCAACAGCTACAGGGGCTGGAGCTGAGGGGAGATGGAAGCTAAGGTCACAGAACATACAAGCACAGATTTCAGGTGTGAGTAATTCCTAGCAAGGTTTTATCATGCAATCAGGGTATACACAGCTCATTGTGATGACAGATTCATGCAATACAGTTCAGCGCAATGTCATAATATTCTCAGCTAGCATGTGTGTAATTCAGAGGTCAAGGAACCACTCACATTATAAGTCGCAGGGGTTGCTCAGGGTTTTACAAAACTCGAGTTCTGCGCCTTTTTCTTCTTCTCCTCCTTGGGCTTGCTCGTGAGAGGATATGGGTACTGTTGCTCGGATGGGAAGTTCGCCTCATAAAAGTGCAGGTTATAGCAAAGGGAATGAACATTAACACTGGCATAAGCAACTGAGAGTATTTTGGACTGACACAGGGGAAAAGCAATAGTTGTTATGCTTATTTGGACTGACAGGAAACAAGAGTTACAAGTGACACTAAGCTACAGGGCAATGATGCTTAAAAAGTTGTAGCTCAGATCAAAAAGCTCAGATGCAAAGTGAGTGCAAGCTACAAATGAGTTATGCTGGTATAGAGCAAGAGTAAAAGAAAATCTAAGTTATACTAAGTTATACTACAATGCAATACTACAATGCACTATACACAGATAGACAATTAACAAATGAGATGTAAGCAAGTAAGAAGCACTAATAGAAAGAAATACAAGAAGCAAGGATGTAAAGTTGCAAAAATAGAAAACCTTAGCTAAGTTACACTATCAACAGGGGATAACAAAGATGATTTCAACATATATATAAAAGACTAACCGAAACCGATAGAGTTAGCAAATGATCTATGCAGACACGCCAAGTCCCCGCAGCGGCGCTAAAAACTTGGTAGGCTTGGGAATGGGGTTTACGTTATAGCCTACTTGTTAAACCGCAAGTGCACGGTGTCTACAATGTAGAACTGGGCAAATACGGGTCGATCCCACAGAGACTTGTGGTGCTTAAGATGATATAATGGCTTACTAGACTAATTTCTAGAGGTGTAACACAAATGTTTGGGTGATTGTAGATACGACTGAAGTTGAGTGGTGACTCTAAACTAAGGCAACTAAATGGATTGTAAACAATTGGGAAGAGCACTAGGAGGCGAGAATCCACCACCGGATCCTATGCTAAGGCAATTCGTAATCAAATTATATTATTGATTCATTCGAGGGAAGAATACCATGATAATGTCTTGACTAATCTCACACACTCCCCCTAGTATAGAGTGTCTTCTTACAGTACACTCTATCACAGGTTCATGTGCTCAAATAGCTAATTCAATCTGTCTAATGAAGCATATCAAGAATAATAAAAAGAAAGTGAATAACTTAGCATGCAATCAAGGGTTTCATCCCAACCCCGATTACTTAATTAGAACATCAACAAAGTAAGTAAAGCACAAATTAACACTAAGTGGGTGCTACAGCTGGCCTGAGCATACCCATTCACATACATAGTTCACCTCTATTTATACCTCCAAACCCTAAATCTCTCTAACTCTCCAATTTGACAATAAATGTAAACCCACTCACCATAACCACTGAATCAGTGGTTCCCTCTGTAAAATCGGCTCTGCAACTCCTTAATTTGATGTTCCCTTCACATTAACGAAACCCTAACCCTAATTCTTCCTATCTCGATCTTAGCTTCTAGGGAGGAGCTACGGAGGAGATAGAGAGACGATGGGGTTGGTACACCATTGCTGATGCGGGCCGTTGTTCTGCTTGGTGGCTGTGGAAGGTGGTTGAGGAAGGTGGCTTTGCAGGTTTGGTCGGGTGAAGGAGGTGGAGCTCTGGTTTCTGTCGGGGGAAGAAGAAAGAAAAGGGAAGATGGGAAATGAGGTTTGGTCGATGGATAAGGTATAGGCAGTTTTGCTATGGAGCGGGTACAGCGAGAGATGATGGGAAGGACGGAGCGAGCGTTGGATGTGGTGATAGCAATCTCAACGGCTCAGGGTGAACGGGCTCGAATCTGGGTCGTGGGTCGGGTTTTGGATAGCTTGGGCCCATGTCTTGTAGATGGGTTGCTCCTTGTTGGGTTGCAACTGTTGCGCGCGCGGGCTTTGGCTTTCTGCTCCATAGACGCTTGCCTCCAATTTTCTGCTCTTTTGGCTCCTCAGATTCTCCGAACTTTATTCACTACCTAAAAACACAAAATTAATTAGTACAAATATTTATTCTTGAAAACAAAGAAAATACAGAATCTGGGATAATATCTGATTTCTGAGCACAAAAGATGAGCTAAATGGAAATAAATAGATGTAGAAATATGCAATATTTGGCACTCATCACTACCCAATGGGTATTGTTGAGGATGTTCTTGTGCAGGTTAATCAACTTGTATTTCCAGCGGAATTTTGCGTGTTAGAGATGGATGAAGGTTCACCGGACTCGTCTCTTCCATTGCTACTTGGGCGTCCCTTCATGAAAACGGCGAAAACCATTATTGATGTTGACAAGGGAACACTAACTATGGAGTTTGATGGATAAATAATACGTTTCAACATTTTCGAGACGATGAGATATCCTAGTGATGTCCACTCTTGTTTCTCCATTGATGTGATGGACACATTGGCGCAACAAATGTTTAAGTTGAATGGTGGTGATACTTTGGAAACCGTGCTCACTACACCTATTAACAATGATTATGAATATAGTGATGAGATTAAAGAAACCATTGGTTCTCTTGACTCATTACCGGAAAAATCAGCAATTAAGAATATTTCTTATGCTTCTTTACCTTGCAATAATGAAAAACTTGTGCCATCTATTGTTAAATCTCCAAGTTTAGAATTGAAACCTCTTCCAAGTCACTTAAAGTACTTGTACTTGGGTGACAATGAAGATTTACCCGTGATTGTTTCTAACGAGCTTAATGAATTACAGGAGCAAAAACTTCTAAGGGTGCTAAGGACGTACAAGACGGCCATAGGATGGACAATTGCCGATATCAAGGGTATAAGCCCTACCGTTTGTATGCATAAGATCCGTGTGGAGGATGATTCAAAGCCTACAAGGGAAGCGCAACGCCGTTTGAATCCTCCCATGATGGAAGTTGTGAAAAAGGAGATACTCAAGCTTTTGGACGTGGGTGTTATCTACCCCATATCCGATAGCAAGTGGGTAAGCCCGGTACAAGTAGTACCAAAGAAATCAGGTGTGACGGTGGTGGAGAATGATAAGAACGAACTTGTCCCAACTCGTGTGCAAACAGGTTGGAGGGTTTGTATTGATTATAGAAAATTGAATGCCACTACTAGAAAAGATCATTTTCCTTTACCTTTTATTGATCAAATGCTTGAACGTTTAGCTGGACACTCTTACTATTGCTTTCTTGATGGCTATTCAGGTTATAATCAGATTGTGATAGCACCGGAGGACCAAGATAAAACCACTTTCACTTTTCCTTTAGGTACTTTTGCTTATAGAAGGATGCCTTTTGGCTTATGCAATGCTCCAGCTACCTTCCAGAGGTGTATGGTAAGTATCTTTTCGGAATATGTTGAAAACAAAATCGAAGTATTCATGGACGACTTTAGTGTCTTTGGTGATTCATTTGACCTTTGCTTGAACAATTTGTCTCTAATCCTTGAACGATGTGTTGAAACAAATCTTGTGCTAAATTGGGAGAAGTGCCATTTCATGGTAACTCATGGCATAGTTTTAGGCCATATAATATCTTCTAAAGGCTTGGAAGTCGATAAATCTAAGATAGACCTTATTCGTGCTCTAACCCCTCCTACTACGGTGAGGAGATACGCTCTTTTCTTGGTCATGCAGGTTTTTATCGTAGATTCATAAAGGACTTTTCCAAGATAGCATCACCACTTTGTAACTTATTGCAAAAAGATGTGGTTTTTAACTTTGATGAAAAATGTATGGTGGCATTCAATCGTTTGAAAGAACTTTTGATTTCAGCCCCTATCATTAAACCACCGGATTGGAGCAAGCCTTTTGAGCTCATGTGTGATGCAAGTGACTATGCGGTTGGTGCGGTGCTTGGGCAGCGTGTGGGAAGATACCTCATGCCATTTATTATGCTTCTAGAACGTTAAATGAGGCCCAACAAAACTACACAACCACTGAAAAAGAGTTATTAGCCATTGTTTTTGCTTTAGAAAAGTTTCGCTCTTATCTAATTGGTACAAAAGTTGTTGTCTTTTCTGATCATGCAGCACTTAGATACTTGCTTACAAAGAAAGAGGCGAAACGGAGGCTCATACGATGGATATTACTCTTGCAAGAGTTTGATATTGAAATCAAAGACAAGAAAGGGATTGAGAACACCGTTGCGGATCACTTGAGCCGTCTTGCTGTGGACAAGGAGACTATCCCGTTGCGTGAAAGTTTCCCGGATGAGCAACTATTCTCAATTGCCTTTGGAGAACCATGGTATGCTGATATTGTTAATTACTTAGTTTCTAAACAAATCCCAAAGAACTTGTCTCGTGCTGATAGGGACAAACTTAAGAAGTTAGGAAACCACTACATATGGGATGATCCATACTTATGGAAACATTGTAGTGACCAAGTAATACGTAGGTGTGTTCTAAAATTGAATTTAATTCTATCTTGTCTTTTTGCCACTCATATGCTTGTGGAGGACACTTTGGGAGTAAGAGAACCGCTCTCAAGGTATTAGAATGTGGTTTCTTTTGGCCAACTTTGTTTAAGGATGCACATGCATTTTGTATCACATGTGATAGGTGCCAAAGAACCGGCAATCTAGGTGCTCGAAATCAAATGCCGCAAACTATTATTCAATTTGTGGAGGTTTTGATGTATGGGGAATTGATTTTATGGGTCCTTTTGTCAATTCTAATGGGAATTATTATATCTTGCTTGTTGTGGATTATGTCTCGAAATGGGTGGAAGCTAAGGCCACCCCAACTAATGATTCTAAAGTTGTTTCAGATTTTGTACAAGCTAATATATTTGCAAGGTTTGGAATTCCAAGGGAGATAATTAGCGATGGAGGTTCACATTTCAAAAACAGGTTTTTGCAAAGCTTGTTAAGGAAGTACAATGTGTCACATAGGATTGCAACACCATACCATCCACAAACAAATGGACAAGCCAAGGTGTCTAACCGGGAGGTGAAATCCATTCTTGAAAAGACGGTGAATCCAACAAGGAAAGATTGGAGTTCGCGACTCAACGATGCTTTGTGGGCGTATAGAACCGCATATAAAACACCTATTGGGATGTCTCCTTTTAGGCTTGTTTATGGTAAACCTTGTCACTTACCCGTGGAAATTGAGCATAAGGCGTTTTGGGCTATTAAGCAATGCAATATGGAGTTGGATGGTCTTTGGAAAGCAAAGAAAGTTACAACTTCAAGAGTTAGAGGAGATTCGCAATGACGCATTCGAAAGCTCACGGATTTACAAGGAAAAGGCATTTTAAAGCTTTTCATGATAATATGATTACAAAGAAACAATTTTGCATTGGGCGAGGAAAGTGCTTTTGTTTAATTCTCGTTTGCAATTATTTCGGGTAAATTAAGGTCACGTTGGATTGGACCTTTTATTGTGACTAATGTGTTTTCTCATGGTGCGGTGGAAATTCGTAGTTTAGCTACGGTGTAATGAACTTAAAGTGAATGGGCACCGGTTGAAACCATATTATGAGAACTTCTCTTCGGATGTCGTGGAAGGAGTTAATCTTGTGGAAGTACTCCCTACGGAGGAGTCATAGAAAGCAAGGAGATAGTCGGGCGACGACTTTAAACCAAGCGCTAAATGGGAGGCAACCCATCGGTTTTGTATCTCTTATCTTTTATTTTCTTTTCTTGTCATGTTTTTACTCTTTCTGATTTATTGTGTCACTTTTCCGTTAGGATTTCCCACCTTGACTTTCTTTGGACGATTCAATTACATTGAGGACAATGTAAAGTTTAAGTGTGGGGGAGTGGTTTGCGTTGTAAATTTTTGCAATTTTCAACTTTTGTGTAATTAGTGAATAAGAAAACTCCAACTTGTAGTTAGTTTAGAGTCACATAGTATACATGTCGCTAAGATTACATCGAGAATCTCACAATAGTGACTGAACTTAGAGATGACAGAGAACATGATCGGGTTTCTTAATTGTATGAGAGTTAAAGTTGGATTTAACCATGCCGGTGGCAAATAAGGTGCGGGGCAGAATTCGGTATTAGAAACAGTGATCCCCTATAGTGGAGACTACCCATGTTACATAATGTGAGGCACCAACCTTCAATTCTTTGTACTGTTTAAATTTGTGCTTTTAGAGTGTGTGTCACCGTACGTAAATTCCGGGCGAGAATGGTGAGTCTGTCCAACCTCCCACCATAGAAGCACTATTTTGATCTCTTGAGTGCTATTTTTATCAACCATGTTGGTGACATCGAATTGCTAACTTACATACCACTTGTAATCTTGTTCGCCATTAGCACCATCCACCTTATCTCTCTCTACACCAACAGGTCCATAGAAACACCATCATCATCAACAAGAGGAGCATCACAAATTTGAAGGAAAGTTGAGGACGTTCAAGGTTTACAAGCAACGATACGAAATGGGCGATTTCGATTTGAGTAAAGCAACAAGACAAGGAGCAGAATTTTTATAAGTTGAAGACTATTGTATAAGAGCGAAATTATCAAGGATGAGAATTCGAGAAGTTTATGATATCAAGACATACAAGTTGTGAAGAATCAAGTAGTAAAGTACTTACACCGTGGCCTTTGTATTTTATTTTATTTTGTAATTATTTTTCTCTTGTCTGAAAAAAAATAAATAAATAAATAAATTGAAAAAAAAATAAATTGAAAAAAAAAAAAGAGACAAGAGAAAAATGTTTAGGTTTGTTAATAGTTTTTTTTATTATTTTGTTTTATTTTTATTTTTGTATTTGTTTTATTTTTTATCTTAAAAAAAAATGAAAAAAATAAAAAGTAAATTTTGGGTTTGTATAGTTTGTTTTTAGTTTTGTATTCTTTCAATAAAGCCAATGGAAAGAAGGAATATCTATAATGAAGTTTCAAGCAACAAGGAATTAGAGGAAAGAATCATATTGTCGAGATTCTACGAAGTTCAAGAGTTATCATCAAGAGTTGAAGACCAGAAGACGAAGATGAAGACACCGATTGAAGACATCAAGACGTTTCTATGGATCTTTGTGAGAGTGGTGCTAGCTGCACGCCGAACGGATAATGAGGTAAGTAAGCATATTCCCACCTTCGTTAAGTGGTTGATTTCCTTTCGTAGAGATCGTCAGAAAAATGGGTTTTCAAAATTATAAAAGATGTGGGTTTTCAAAACATTCGGAGGGTTTTTACCTTCCTACCATTCAACATGTCTCAGGATTCTCTCTTCATTCCAACCTGGACACATGTGTGACCCATAAAAAGATGTTTATTATTTAGAGCAATTTCATAAAACCCTTTCTTGTGAGGCAGAGTCGAGACTTTTGATCACTCCGAACCCGAATTTTTGTCGAGAAGGGATGGTTATCTCTGTCTCAACTTTTAAGAATGAGATTGTGTTCATTTATGTGTCTAACTATTAACAAACCTAAACATTTTTCTCTAGTAAACCCTCACGAGACTATAACTCGTCCACTAGGGACACCTAGGGGTTTAAAGGCTTGTTATTTATGCTAAAAGTGACCGTAGCCTCGACGACACGGAGTTGTATGTATTCTTTAAAAATTGTTTTGTTTGATTTGCTCGAGGACTAGCAAAGTCTAAGTGTGGGGGAATCGATAGGTGTCTAAAACACCTAATTTACTATCTAGTAGTTACGCTTTCTTTGCTATTTTTCTTGTGAATTATGTACTTTACGCGTGTTTTGAGTTATTAGGTACTGAGTCGCACGAGGAAAAGAAGAAGAAATTACTCTAATTGAGCCAAAATGACGGAATTATCATTTCATGGGCGAACACTATCAGAGCCCATCAAGGTTAAGAGGCAACTCTATTGGGAGGAGTACTAAATACAGTCGAGCTGAGGTTAAGGGGGTTGTCATCTGGTTGGCCCTTATCTGCTTCACTTGGGTGGTGATATCCAACCTAATTTCCTACACCAAACCTAAAATCAGAGAAAATTCATTTCTCTTCGTCTGGTGTTATTTTCATCTTTGTCTGAATCTATGAGGGCTCGATAAGCTCGAGAAAGATAGGCGTTGTTAATGGTGAGATCGGGAGAAGAAGATGAGGAACTTAAGAATGAATAGCTCATGGAGATAAGAGTCCGCAGATGAGAAGAACTTGGGGATTGTTCTTGATTTGAGGTTCTATGAGTAACGGGTTCAAGTTTGTGTGTTCACTGAAGGAGATGATGCCGTTCGAATCAGAGAAGTCATAGAACAAGAGTATGGTGATGTTATTATTGGTCTCAGGAAGAAGAACCAGAAATCGTGTCACCGAAATGAAAATATGCTGGTGAATCGAGAAGAAATTGAGATTTATGAAACTTAGGGTTTCAAGCTCAGATCTCAGAAATTGATAGAAGAGAGCAGGTAGGAATTGATGGTGTTTTGGGGGTTGTTAACGAAACAAGGAAACATGGGTTTCTTGAAATGATCGAGACATGGGATTGTTGATCTTGATTGAAGAAGCGAGATATAGGGTTCGGTGCTAATGCCGTGATGAAGACACGAGAGAAGATGTTGCATCTGGTGGAGTTGTAGCTTTCAATTGAAGCAACGAGAAGGTTAGCACTGGTGGTGGAATGAATGGCTTGGCGGAGTGGAAGAGGAAGGATGGGTTCAATTTGTGGCCAATTGATGTTTACGGTGGAATTGAAGCTTGAAGGGCTAACGGGTGAAGGAGATGATTGAAGTTCTCTGTGAAGAATATGAAGAATGGGTTCTTGGGAAGATAGATTGAGAGGGCAGAGTATTATATGGAGCTGTTATGTGAGAATAGATGTATGTCTAGGCTGTATGACATGGGAGAACGATTGAAGCCGGGATGAACACAGTGATGACGTGGAGATGCAATTGAAATTTGAAATTGGATTGCGAAGGTTGGAAGTAATGTTGTTCTGTGTGATATGAGTTACAGGGGGATATTGGAGTTGAAACAAGGTGGTACTGGTGATGGTCCATAGACATTGCGGATGGCTTTAATTTTGCGAGATGGCTCAATGGAGATGTCGCGGGGAAGTTGTGAAGCGCAAATGATACTTGAGATGTTGAGAGATGCAGCATTGCAGGGGGTATTGAGTAAAGCGGATCAGGTGGAATTGATGGTGGTGCAGAACAGGGAGCTTTTGGGTTTTGCTTGCAGCTGATTTTGAGTACAAGACTGAGACAGAGAAGAAGAAAACAAGGAACTGAACTTGGTTATGCAGTGGCTATGTTGATGGATTACAAGATTGCAGAGATGGTGGTAATGGTCTCAGATTGTGAGGGTTTGGAGTTGCAGTTTAGGTACAAGTGGTAACTGGTGTTTGAAATGTGTGGATTCAGGGAGTTGATGTTGGTGGCTCTAATGGCTAGATGCTATGGAGAATGGCATTGCGAGATGGTCTTCTTTGGATGAACCGAATTAATGGGTTTTGTGTATGTTAGATGGAATAGTTGCCGAGTTGTGCATTGGAGGGTTGCGGGCCGAAGCCGGAGGTATGGCAATGGCTAGGAGATTGCAGGTCTCAAGTGCGGTGGTGATGCTATTGGAGCTGTAATGAGCCACATATGATGAAGGAAGTGGTGAAGTTGCCAATGGAGCAGAATTGAAGGCGAGTTTGAATGTGTTGAATGAATGCTATAGATGTATGCCTAGGTCAGGTGCAAATTAATTTGCAGGTGATGGGACTGGCAAACTAATGGAAGTTCAGTTGCTATAGTTGTTGTCATTGAATGCAGAGCTAAATGACAATGCAGCTGCTGAGATAAGGGAGTTAGTGTGTGTTTTGCTGAGGCATGGAGCAGAATTGAAGCTGGAGTTGGTGGTGATTGAATTATGGATCGTAGTGAAGCTCAGGGAAGAATAATGCAGCTGTAGTTGGAATTTGGTGTTGCAGTGTGGAGAAGTTACAGCAGGGAAGAGGCCATCATGGCTGGATATGCACAAGGATGGTGCATCACAACTCTGGCCTCTGCAAGACTTGGCTTTGGCAACTCGGCTCGGTCCGACGGAGATAGGCGACGTGATCTCGACTTCAGGCTTCGACTCGGTGATTGACCGAGTTCACTTAGTTGACTAGACGAGTTGACTCAATGACCTGGTCGATTCGACACGTTGACCGGTGACCAAGGGTGGACTTTGCCGGTCACCGAACCGATTTCGACCACAATACCGTTTCCCATGACGTATTTTGGACCTATTTTCTACATGGGTTTCTCTCTCTTATGGGCTTGGTGGATTTTCATCTAATGGACTTTGAAGACTTGACCTAATTTTGGAAGGAAGGAAAAGCTATAAAAGAAGAATTCTACAACTTTTGAAGGATGATCTTATTCTTGGGAACTTGGAGAGCCGCTTTTGTTTACGCAACTAGGGTTTGCTTTTGTTCATCTTCTTCTTTATTCAACTTATATTTTTGGTGATGAACTCCATAGCTATGAGTAGCTAAATTTTATATTATTGGTTAAGGATGTAGTCCTATTTCTAAAACTTGTGTTTGCTTCATGTATTAGTTTTCTCTCTTGATTATCGTTCAACTCTCTACTGTTTTTATGATCACATGATTGAAGTATTGTGATAGGATTATGGTGTTTGATTAGTTAAGTGGCCAATTAATTGAACTTGCATCTTAGTCCATAGCTATTTTAGGGTTTTTCATCGAGCGATAACCTTGAATACAAGTAGCATGATATGTTTACGGTTTGTAGTGATACACTCTCGTAATCATATGTAGAGTTTGACCATTGTCCGAATTGTTATGTGCAACGCATGACAATTGCATTGATTAGCCTATTTACGAAACTTAATGCTCATAGGAATTGAACTTGATTAGCGCAAGGCGTTAGGTTATTCTTTAGGTAGAATTCACATCGCAGCCCTAATGTGTGTGTTGATGAACTTGAGAAATTAATAGATTATCTTGCTCTCTCGATTCTCTAGGCTTTTGATAATATAAGAGATTAAATCGTAATTCTATTCATATATGCAAGCACATGTCTAAGATTGAAGATGAATCCCTTGACCAATATCTCTCTTTATTGATTACTTTCTACAATTTACTTTGCTTTTAATTTGCTTTTATTGCTTACTTAAAATTCAGAAATCCCCCCAATTGGTTACTTTAAGAAATTGAATACGTAATAACTACAATCGCCTCTCTGTGGATACGAACTCTTTCTTATCATATACTTTAGGAAAGTGAAATTATTTTTGACGCATACGACAGCGATCACTTATCTCCTGAAATCTGTGGTGGATTATCATTATTGAAACTTTGAGGAAAACCTGTTACTTCTCTTTCTTAATTTTGAGTTGTTCTTGAGACCGATTTGTAGTGTAGATCACTACAGCACGAAAGATTTCATCTTCTTTCCAAAGAAAACTAGTAAAGTGGTATATCAGTATCAGTTACCACAAACTGGGGATCCACAATGACAAAACTCTAGCTATCTACTTATCCGCTTCTCATCTCATCAGATATCTATTAGATATCCGAGATATTACAATAAGGCGAATTCGCAAACTGATCCAGCTAGCCTTAAAAGTTGCAAACTTGCTGTCAAGGCTTGACTCTCAACACCTCCAACTCCGACTGTGGATGTCATGCAATGCAACTACCAGTTTAGTAGTTTAAGTTAGTCTCTAGGCCCATATGAAATTAAGGTGGGCTCAGCCAGCTTCAAGTTTTAAAGTTCAACCACTGTATTAGGTTTGTTTTGGAGGCTACATAATAAGTTGATAACATTGATAAGACGAAAGATAGGATCATAATAAACCTCCCTAGTTTGAGGCTTATAGGAATTATTTGAGGCCTATCTTCACCCACCTACACTAAAGTGATAAGGGGTGTCTAAACTAGGTAAAAGTACCAAGTTGCCCTTATTATTAAAATTCAATCATAAGCCTTATCCTTTTAGATTTTAAATCTACTCAAATCTTTCTAAAACTAAAACCCATTCAAATCATTTCCCTCAATCTTAGGTTTCTGTGTTTGACCATAATCGGTCGACGTCCATGTCCATATTGACTGATTCCTACAATAATCGGTCTATGTTCATGAGCACGTCAACCGATTATTCTGTATGTGTTTTCTGGTTGAAGAACATTTAACCAGAATTGGTTGATGTTGATGCCCATATTATCCGATTTTGGTATGGAAGAAATACCAAGTTTTATGTATGTTTTTTTTTTGCTAGAGTCGGATTATGTGAATGTTCACATAAACCGATTGTTGATTTCTTATAAAGGTCGATTATGGTTAATCCATTTTTTTACAGTTACTACTCGATCGTAGAATGAGTATGAAATCATACTCATTGTAAAGCCGAGTGATGTACACTCTATTTCAGTTCGAGTATAAATTTTTTACTCGAAATGAAAACAATTTTATACCCGAATTGAAAATGAGTATGAGTACAATTTTACACCCAATTTGAAAATGAGTATGATTATACTCGAACTGAAAATGAGTATGTCTTAAATATGATTTCATACTCGACTCATTCAAGTTTAGATTTAAATTATGCTTGATGTTTTTCAACACCAGCAGATAATCGGTCGATGCGAAGGTTCATATCGACCGATTCTGGGTAAAAGAAATTTTTTGTTTTCGAAGCTACAATCGGTTTATGTAGTAATTAGTATCGATCGATTCTAGGTTTTATTCATGAATGATGAACATCAGCCAGAATTGGCCTACGAGAGCATGAACATCGACTAATACTTAGTTGATGCTTTTACAAAAAAAAAAAAAAAAAAAAACTAAAAAAATCATGTTTGGTAATCATTAACATTAGTTGATTTCTGAGTTAACAAGATTAAACATTTGTTAATCAATCGAATTAACACTAATTAGTCAGGGACAAATTAGCCATTAACTAAAATAGTTGGATAAAGGGTTTTTTATTTTACTTCAAAATATCCCCTTTTGTCTTCTAGTGGTAGTCCTCAAATAAAACCTATAAGCCTCAAACTAGGCAGGTGTTGATGGTGGTTTTTAGACAAAGGGTAAAATCGTAAAACCCCAAATAACCTAATGTCACCAAAGTGACACATTTATTAGAACATTTAATGCGTGTAGTCGGTAATTATTAGGGGTATTTTTCAAATTAGGGTTACAACGAACAAAACCTAATGCACCTCCGCGTGCCAATGGCAAACCATGCCAGCCACACCTGGCCCGAGCTAGCGCATCTCTATGCCAATGAAAAATCATGCCATCCATACCAAACGCGGCGAAGCATGCCAACCATGCTAGCCGCACCTCGTGCCAATGGCAAATCATGCCGACCACACCTAGCAGAGCTAGCGCATCTCTATGCCAATGACAAATCATGCCAGCCATACCAAACGCTGAGAAGCATGCCAACCATGCTAGCCGCACCTCAGGTGCCAATGCCAAATCATGCGAAACACACCTAGCCCGAGCTAGCCGCATCTCTATGCCAATGGCAAATCATGCCACCATACCAAACGCGCCGAAGCATGCCAACCATGCTAGCGCACCTCCGTGCCAATGGCAAATCATGTCAGCCACACCTAGCCCAAGCTAAACGCATCCCTATGCCAATGGCAAATCATGCCAGCCATACCAAGCGCACCAAGCATGCCAACCATGCTAGTCGCACCTCCGTGCCAATGGAAAATCATGCCAGCCACACTTAACCCGAGCTAGCCGCACCATGCCAAACACCCTTAACTTGGCCCTAGCCGCGCCATGCCAAAGTAGCGCCCGTACCTAGGCTTGCAAACCATGCAACCTAGGCCAAATTGGCCACGCGTGCCATTGGCACATGCCAACATGCGTCACTGGTAGCTTTTCCTACCAAGGCCACGGCCCTAACGACCACGCATGCCATTGGCACATGCCAACATGCGTCAGTGGTAGCGTTTCCTACCAAGGCCACGGCCCCTAATGGCCACGCATGCCATTGGCACATGCCAACATGCGTCACCGGTAGCTTTTCCTCCGAGGCCACGCCCTAACGGCCACGCATGCCATTGGCACATGCCGGCATGCGTCACCGGTAGCTTTTCCTACCAAGGCCACGGCCCTAACGGCCACGCATGCCATTGGCACATGCCAACATGCGTCACTGGTAGCTTTTCCTACCAAGGCCACGGCCCTAACGGCCACGCATGCCATTGGCACATGCCAACACGCTCACTGGTAGCTTTTCCTACCAAGGCCACAGCCCTAACGGCCATGCATGCCATTGGCACATGCTAACACGCTCGCTGGTAGCTTTTCCTACCAAGGCCACGACCCTAAACGGCCACGCATGCTATTGGCACATGCCAACACGCTCGCCGGGTAGCCTTCATCGCCTAGTCGTGCCCCTAATGCACGCCGTAGCCTAACTTGCAAGCCGTGCAACTTAGGCCAACTTGGCCGTACGCGCCATTGGCACATGCCAAAACCACGCCGGGTAGCCTAACTCGCAAACCATGCAATCTACCACCAAGGCATTCGCACATGCCATTGGCACATGCCACACATGCCACTAGCAGCTTTGGCATTGCCACTTACACTCAACGTACAACCTACCACCAAGGCATTCGCACATGCCATTGGCACATGCCACACACGCCACTAGCAGCTCGGGCATTGCCACTTACACTCAACGTACAACCTACCACCAAGGTGTTCCACACATGCCATTGGCACATGCCACGCACGCCACTAGCAGCTCTGGCATTGCCACTTGCGCAAGTACAACCCGCAACAAGGGCATTCCGCACATGCCACACGCACCACTAGCAGCGCCACTTGCACTCAAGGTGCAACCAACACTCGAGATATCAACACAAACGGGGGATGCTTTCTAGGGTTTTGGTTTGGCGGTCACAAAGATGCGCGTACACTACGCTCACATTAAGAAAGCGTGAATAGGAATAAAGCGGTCAAATAAAGAGGAAATAATGGTGAAAACGTTTTCACCCACCTCCTCCCATTATTTCACCCTTTACTCTCTTCCTTCATGAGGCCAGGTACGTTTCAATCTCGACTTGTATAAATAGGTCTTACCTATTTCCACCGGACAACAAGTCTCGGTCGGGAGAAAAATACTACACTCTCGGAAAAGGCAACTTTGCAAGCTCTCCAAAAAGCTTTCATCTCTTGCAAGCTTCGAAGCTTTCACTTTCTCGATACAAGTCGAGACACTACTCTCCCAGGACTATTCTGGTCTCAACACCTTTCTTTGCTTCCCTCCCCAAATCAACCCTTCTCCCTCCACTTTGTGGACTGAAGCACGTCCGGAACGACCATTTCTTGGTTTAGGTCGGACTTGTACAGTTGATCTCTCGAATCTATAAAGTGCTCACGTGCAGCACATTTGTTTAGGGTTTAAACCGGTTTCTCACTCACCTCCGAATTTACCGAAATCGGCGAGAAACGATTTTTACCCATAAACAATTGGCGACCACAATGGGAGGATTGATCTTTCGGTTACAATATCAAATTCAGCTTCCGTCCTCAAATTTCGCGCAAGCATGGTCGGCTATCGCGATCTCCACATACATTGATCCCGCTCAAGGTCATGATAACTCCTCAATTTCTCGGAAGCAATACGACCAATGAAGAGGTCCCAAGGCGCTCGGTTGACTCGATGCGTGCTCGGGAGATCCACGCCAAAAACATGGACCTAATGAAGGATGCGATTAACGACATACTTGACTTCCTCATCAATCTAACATCGGAGCTAAGTGATTCATGTTCCCAGTCAAGAGCGGGGGACTAACATCCCGAATGAGCATTCTCAAGTCAACGGTTTCGTCAGCGATCGGAAGCCGGCGGACCGAGGAGGCGACCATGTTGGTAGAAAACTTATGTGAATTGCTGCACCTCTCCAAGGACCAGCGAATAAAAACATTCTCTCGCTATCAACCGAATAAAGACCGAACGCATCACTAGTTCCCGCACCCACGGGGACTCCAAGGATCCCCAAGATCCGCCAACAATATTGTTTTCACCGATGACGACATGATGGTAGAAGACGGTCCACAACCGGCCTTGCATGTTACGGCTCTCGTCGGGAGCATAGATTTTCGAAGAGCGCTCATTGACACGGGTGTATCTTCCAATGTCATCACTCTCAAGACACTTAAAGCTGCCAGGGTGCGACCTAACGAGATCGTACGACAACCTACTACGATGAAAGATTTCGAAGGCAACCAAACTAGCACATACGGCTACATCAACTTGGAGTCGCGGTAGGGCCAATCCAATCAAGCGTGAAGTTTGAAGTGATTGAAAAAGAACCGGACTACCACATGATACCGGGAAGGCCGTGGTGTACAATCTCAAAATCGTTCCTTCAACATACCACCAATGCACGAAAACAAGATCGAACGGAGAAGTTATCCGCATCCCGCGTCACTGTCCCCACATGCACCCGCCTACTACGTAGAAGCACATGGGCCGAAGGAGGGTTCAAAAGGCGTGGCAACCAAGATTCACAGTTTTCTACTACCAAAGTGGACATCACTCAGAGATAGCGACAAACTGGAGATACCCCGCAAAGGAGACCGCCCTTCCACCGTCTCCTCGGAGAGGAGGACCCGCTGATCTCCCGCCACCGAGCATAACCCGTGCCCGCACTAAGCGAGAGTGCACCCTTACCGCAGGACGAAGCAAAAAGGGAAAACTCACACATTATCATCGATGTTAGCAATTAGCAGGGGAGACCATGACCCGGTCTCTCCGCCCGAAAGAATGTTTTCACAATAATCGGGAGGAAGTTCCGGACGCCCCTCGTAAGGCTGCAAGATGGGACCGACTTGACCACCGACGAACTCGAAACTGTCAATATAGGGAATGAGGAATTTCCGCGACCCATTCTCGATCGGTTCGACTCACATCTGCGGAACACTCAAATCTAGTCGACCTACTCAAAGAATACCATGACGTCTTCGCGTGGACTTACGAAGAAATGCAGGCTTGGATGGAAAATCGGTCACCCACCATCTCGCACGTGATACTCGGATCCAAACCAGTCAAGCAAACCTCCCGAGACAATTCAGACACGACGTGAAGAACAAATCAAGGCGGAGGTCCGTAAATTACTAGCTACCGGTTTTGTCAAACCTATTCACCATCCTACTTGGTTTGCCAATATCGTTCCCGTTAAAAAGAAGAATGGTCGATTAGATGTTGTGTCGATTTCGAGAGATCCGAACAAGTGCTTCTAAAGACGATTTCCCGCTCCCTAACATCGACATGCTGGTAGACGCTACCCGGTGGACATGGTATGTTCTCTTTCATGGATGGATATAGCGGCTACAACCAGATAAAGATGTATGAGCACGACGCGAGTAAGATCCTTCCAGAACCCCTCTCGGAAACTTCTATTACACCGTAATGCCTTTCGGTCTCGAAGAACGCTGGGCGCTACTTACCAACGCGCCATGACTACCATCTTCCACGATATGATGCACAAGCAAGTCGAAGATTACGTAGATGATGTGGTGGTTAAATCGAAGACTCGAGCGGATCATCCGTAAACGCTGCGACGAGTGTTCGAAAGATGTCGCGAATACAAGTTGAAGATGAATCCTTTGAAATGCGCCTTTGGTGTCTCTTCTGGGAAATTCTTGGGATTCCAAGTAACGGCCGCAGGAATAAAAGTTGATCCAAATCAAACGCAAGCTATCCTCACGATGCGCCACCACGAACCGTAAAGGAGCTCCGAGTTTCATGGGCAAGGTAAACTACATTCGTCGTCTTCACCGGGTCGGGTACGGCTCACCACTACGTTTACCCCTCTGCTAAAAAAAAGGAGCGAATTTCACATGGACTACGTCTCAGCAAAAAGCGTACCAGAAGATCCGGAAATCTTTGTCCTCCCCAACCGTCATGAAGCCTCATATGCAAGGGAAACCACTATGTCTTTACACGGCCTTTAGCGATCACGCCATCGGAGCTCTCCTCGCCCAAGAGGACGACAAAGGAATGTAATATCCCATATACTACTTCGATCGAACGTTGAGAGACGCTGAAATCGAATACCCCAAGGCGGAAAAGGCGTGTTTAGCACTAATTTATTCCATCCGGAAGTTCGAGCACTACCTCCTCTCCAACAAAGTGGTGTTAGTATCCAAATCGAGACCACCAGTAAAGTTTCTCCTCTCGAAACCTGCCCTGATAGGGAGGCCGGCTAAATGGCTCATGCAGCTGTCAGAGTTCGACATAATGTGCGTTTCCCCAAGGGCCATAAAAGGACAAGCTGTTGCAAACCTGTTAGCAGCATTCCCAGGAGAAAACACCGCAGAGTTACGAGAAGATCTCCCGGGAGACCTTCCAGATATCTTCTTAGTCAAAGAAGAAACATGGCTGCTGTTCTTCGACGGCTCTTCCACCCCCAGCACTAGTACCGGAGGAGCAGGTGTCGTACTAGTATCTCCTGCTGGAGAAGTCTTCTCGCACTCTTTCAAGCTAGACTTTCCATGCACCAATAACTCAGCTGAATATGAAGCCTTCCTCATTGGACTATCACTAGCTAAACAAGCCTAGGGGCCACGCGTTTGGAGATAAGAGGAGATTCCAAATTACTTATCAACCAGTAAACGGGATTTATGCATTGAAAGAACCGCCGACCGGCACCATACAAAGGTCAAGCACAAAAACTACTAAAGTATTTCGCCAAGCAACCATCACACATGTCTACTAGTAGCAGAACAAGCATGCCGACCGCTTAGCTACACTAGCATCAAAGCTACATTCAAGGAGCCGAGGAAACCCGACGATAAAATGGCGAACCATAGATTCAACGTGGCTTTCACAACTCGAGAAAGCCGAAGATGATGACCGGAGAACTCCTATCATTCAAGAACTCAACAACTCACTCTTCCAAGGGAAGGTCGACCTCAAGACTTTGCGGAATTTCTTTATGCTTCAAGGTGTTTTGTATCATCGAAATCCAGATGACTCTCTGTCAAGGTGTCTCGAAAAAGAGGAAGCACAACAACAACTTGAACATGTTCATACCGAAGTCTCGTGGAATAACATCGATAGTAACCCTCTCACCGTCGATTACGGCGACTTGGATACTATTGGTAGGAGATGGAAACCCAATCCCGATTACTCCGAAAGCGTGCCCAAATTGCCGGGCGCCCCCATGTCGACGAAGTCCTCAACATCGGTAACACCTGGGACTCCGGGAGCCGTACATCGTTTTCCTTCACAACGGCATTCTTCCTACCGACAAAGAGGATGCGTCCAAGCTAAAACAAAAGTCCAAAAGATTCGTGTTCCATGATGGAGTTTTATATCGCAAGAGTTTCGGAGGAAGTCTGCGGTATTTGAGCGATGCAAAATCCCGATCATGTTAAGAGAAATGCACGAAGGCGAACACCAAGGGAAACAAAAACTATTCCTGCAGATACACGAGAGGTACTGCGGCCAACCATGGAAGACGACGCAACTACTTTCGTTCGAAATGCCGAGAATGCCGGATTCACGGAAACCTCATTCATGCGCCTCCAACACCCTTTGCACGCGATAAGTAGCCCGTGGCCCTTTTCTGTTGGGGACTCGACATCATTGGGAAGATCAACCCACCATCCTCAAAACAAACATGAGTACATAATAACCGCGACCAAGTACTTTGCAAGTGGGTTGAAGGTGTCCCGCTTGAAAGGAACCACTTGGAGCCACAATCGCGGCATTCATCAAGGAACACATCATCTGCCGTTTTGGCGTACCTAAACACATCATCACCGACAACGCACGCCTTTTGCTAACAAACAAGTACGAGAACTGCTTGAGAGGTACGGAATCAAACAAGTCTTCTCACCGTCTATTATCCCGGGAAACGGGCAAGCCGAAAGTACCAACAAGACTCGATCCGAATCCTCGGCGGACGAAGACACGATAATCCCGAGAATCCGCACGAGCAATTGCCAATGGCACTCGGGCGTACACAATATCTCTAGAATCTCCACCGACATGTCTCCTTACTCCCTCGTTTACAGTCACGTATGCGATTCTCCCAAACGAAATCAAGATCCGTCGCGAATTGCCGCAGTTGAAGCGGACCCAGTGGAATGAAGCCGAATCACTCAATTCCGTTGCGGAACTAGATACTATGGACTCCGAAGATCCGGGCAGAGGAACATGCACAAGCATACGAAATGTGGATTTCGGGCGTACAACGGCCATGTAAAACCCAGGGTTTTCAAGGAAGGAGATCTGGTGCTAAAACCGCCAAACACATCCAAAGAAGATGCATCGGCACTTGAAGTTTTCCCCCAAATGGGAAGGGCCGGTACATAATCACTAAAGCATATAACGGTGGTTACTACAAGATTATCAAAGAAGATGGGGGAAAGCTAGAGGCGGTCATCAACGGAAAATGGCTTAAGGCATACTACGCCTAACCTCTTCCCTGCAACATGCTACATCAAAAGTGTGAACGTCCAGGCACTCTCTCTGCTTTTACTTTCTTTCTTGCCAATTATCGAATTTCAATACAATCCAACATTAACGAATCTCTTTATTTCTTCAAAAAAAAAAAAAAAAAAAAGAGCCTTTAAATCTCATGATGCAAATCAAAAAAGCCCATCTAGTAAATTATAATCCTTACAAAATATCATCTTCAATCGACCATGATATCTTTCAGTCCTACTCTTCAAGTTTCGAGTTAACTCTTCAATCCTCCGAGATTCCAGGGCCAAAACTTCCTCCTATTCCAGCATGGCTTTTGTGGCAGGAACCACACCAGCAAGAATACCAGCTCTATCGACCTTCACAATATTGAGACGATCGCAACCAGGTGATATTAAACTCCAAGGATTCACGGTGGACACCATATTCTCCCACCTTTGAATGGTCGACTCTGCGACGAAGACGGATGGACACATTCTCCATCTCAGCAATCATTGGCAAAAGACAGTTCACTACGGAAACCAAGGCGGACGAACAACACTTCACTACGCTCCTGGTAGCGATATGGCCGTATGTCTTCCATATCCTCGCATAAAGGACCACGAATTCTTTCCGCACCAGGAAACCACCAACATTCCGATAATTGGAGGAGAGACACCTCATACGAGTCCCAAACGACAAACCTGCGAAGGGTATTCATGACAAGAGAGCCTAAATCGGATCCTCCAAGTCCGCGGCGATCAACAAGGTCGGATTTGAAGGAAGAGGAACGACTAAGTGATCCTCGTCGATAACAAATGACGCATGCTCCAACAGATATCTCTGCACAAAGGGAAATTTTCCATTTATATAACAAGCGGCGTTAAAGTGTACGTCGATCCACAAAGAAGAAGAAAACATACCGGTATGATTTTCTTAACCCGAATAACCTTTGTTGGGATGCTCATGCAAGAATCAGACCTCGCGTCTTCGTCTGGAGAACCTGACTGGTTAGAAGATGATTCGAATTTGCGTGACATGACAAAGAGAGAAATTCAACAAGAAGAACCTTTTCTCAAACAAGGGAGATGATGCGGTTAAGCGTTGGGTATGAATACGGAACCTTAAAAAGGAAAGGAAGCAATGAGGGACATAACGCTTCCATTTTTTGGCATGGACGATGCCCTAATGAAGCCGCGCGTGAAGGAAAGGCAAAATAAGGAAACTTTGCTATCTGTAGAAACACCTACTCCCTCCTTGTTCGCACCGATCCCATCAAGTCACGCCAGCTAGCACGTTCAACTTCCCCACCTTGCGCCGGTCCCACCAGCTAGCACGCTCAGTTTCCTAAACTCGCGTCAACTTCTCAACGCCGCCCAGCTTCCTGTCTCTCACGACACTAACTTCCCAATTGTGCCACCTCCCGACTTGCAAGAAGATCGCCCGGAGGCAAGGATTCCAAATCCTAATTATAAAAGGTCGACGAGCCTCCTCAATTCTCTTTACGGTTTCTTTGCGATAGTTTGTCACAATCTTATGCTTACCCCGCAACAAAGCTCCCTGTTCGAGCTAGCGGGGGGACTTAATGTTGATGGTGGTTTTTAGACAAAGGGTAAAATCGTAAAACCCCAAATAACCTAATGTCACCAAAGTGACACATTTATTAGAACATTTAATGCGTGTAGTCGGTAATTAATAGGGGTATTTTTTCAAATTAGGGTTACAACGAACAAAACCCTAATGCACCTCCGTGCCAATGGCAAACCATGCCGGCCACACCTAGCCCGAGCTAGCCGTCTCTCTATGCCAATGGAAAATCATGCCAACCATACCAAACGCGCCGAAGCATGCCAACCATGCTAGCCGCACCTCTCGTGCCAATGGCAAATCATGCCAGCCACACCTAGCCCGAGCTAGCCGCATCTCTATGCCAATGACAAATCATGCCAACCATACCAAACGCGCCAAGCATGCCAACCATGCTAGCCGCACCTCCGTGCCAATGGCAAATCATGCCAGCCACACCTAGCCCGAGCTAGCCGCATCTCTATGCCAATGGCAAATCATGCCAGCCATACCAAACGCGCCGAAGCATGCCAACCATGCTAGCCGCACCTCCGTGCCAATGGCAAATCATGTCAGCCACATCTATCCCAAGCTAGCCGCATCCCTATGCCAATGGCAAATCATGCCAGCCATACCAAGCGCACCGAAGCATGCCAACCATGCTAGTCGCACCTCCGTGCCAATGGCAAATCATGCCAGCCACACTTAACCCGAGCTAGCCGCACCATGCCAAACACCCTTAACTTGGCCCTAGCCGCGCCATGCCAAAGTAGCGCCCGTACCTGAGGCTTGCAAACCATGCAACCTAGGCCAAATTGGCCACGCGTGCCATTGGCACATGCCAACATGCGTCACCGGTAGCTTTTCCTACGAAGGCCACGGCCCTAACGGCCACGCGTGCCATTGGCACATGCCAACATCGTCAACGCACGTTAGCTTTTCCTACCAAGGCCACGGCCATAACGACCACGCATGCCATTGGCACATGCCAACATGCGTCAGTGGTAGCTTTTCCTACCAAGGCCACGGCCCTAATGGCCACGCATGCCATTGGAACATGCCAACATGCGTCACGGGTAGCTTTTCCTACCGAGGCCACGGCCCTAACAGCCACGCATGCCATTGGCACATGCCGACATGCGTCACTGGTAGCTTTTCCTACCAAGGCCACGGCCCTAACGGCCACGCATGCCATTGGCATATGCCAACATGCGTCACTGGTAGCTTTTCCTACCAAGGCCACGACCCTAACGGCCACGCATGCCATTGGCACATACCAACACGCCACTGGTAGCTTTTCCTACCAAGGCCACACCCTAACGCCCACGCATGCCATTGGCACATGCCAACACGCTCGCTGGTAGCTTTTCCTACCAAGGCCACGACCCTAAACGGCCACGCATGCTATTGGCACATGCCAACACGCTCGCTGGTAGCCTTCATCGCCTAGTCGTGCCCCTAATGCACGCCGGTAGCCTAACTTGCAAGCCGTGCAACTTAGGCCAACTTGGCCGTGACGCGCCATTGGCACATGCCAAAAAACCCACGCTGGTAGCCTAACTCGCAAACCATGCAATCTACCACCAAGGCATTCTCGCACATGCCATTGGCACATGCCACACACGCCACTAGCAAAACTCTCCTCCGCATTGCCACTTACACTCAACGTACAACCTACCACCAAGGCATTCCGCACATGCCATTGGCACATGCCACACACGCCACTAGCAGCTCTGGCATTGCCACTTACACTCAACGTACAACCTACCACCAAGGTGTTCCAAACATGCCATTGGCACATGCCACGCACGCCACTAGCAGCTGGGCATTGCCACTTGCGCTCAAGTACAACCCGCAACAAGGGCATTCCGCACATGCCACATGCGCCACTAGCAGCGCCACTTGCACTCAAGGTGCAACCAACACTCGAGGTATCAACACAAACTGGGGGATGCTTTCTAGGGTTTTGGTTTGGCGGTCACAAAGATGCAGCGTACACTACGCTCACATTAAGAAAGCGTGAATAGGAATAAAACGGTCAAATAAAAGAGGAAATAATGGTGAAAACGTTTTCACCCATTAACACCATGCGGTTACCACCTCCTCCCATTATTTCACCCTTTACTCTCTTCCTTCATGAGGCCAGGGTACGTTTCAATCTCGACTTGTATAAATAGGTCTTACCTATTTTCACCAGACAACAAGTCTCGGTCAGGAAAAAAATACTACACTCTCAGAAAAGGCAACTTTGCAAGCTCTCCAAAAAAGCTTTCATCTCTTGCAAGCTTCCGGCTTTCACTTTCTACAAGTCGAGACACTACTCTCCCGCACTATTCTCGGTCTCAACACCTTTCTTTGCTTCCCTCCCAAATCAACCCTTCTCCTCCACTTTGTGACCGAAGCAAGTCTGGAACGGCCATTTCTTGGTTTAGGCCAGACCTTTACAGATTGATCTCTCGAATCTATAAAGTGCTCACGTGCAGCACATTTGTTTAGGGTTTGAACCAGTTTCTCACTCACCTACCGAATTTACCGAAATCGGCAGAAACGATTTTTACCCATAAACAGCAGGATAAAAAATCCTAGTGGCCGATATCCATGTATTTTACTTAATGTTAAAATTATTTTTCGTAATAGCTTGGGGTGGTAGGGGTTCACCCTATTCGCTTACATGAAAAGTAAAAATCATCCATTTTAAAAAACACTAAAATCGGCTAGGTCAAATAGGTTGGACCTGGTAGTATTTTTTTTTTTTTTAAGATGTTGGGCTATTTTGAATGATAGAGGAGATGGGCCTTAGGATGTTGGGCTACTGTGAAAAGACGAGGGTACCCAAATACACCACAATCTTTTATTTATCCACCTATAAGTCCTCTACCGAAAGTGATTGTCTATAGACTGAGTCGAGATAATACAACAAATCGGTTCACACTTCATGTGATTGTCTATGGATACAAGTTCGAGAAAATACGACAACAAGATAACTTATGTGATTGACTATGGATACAAGATCGAGACAATAACAACAACGAAGTATGATACTTGATAAATATAGGTTCGGACTTAACCAAACTCTATAAGATCACTATCAAGTATGTACGGAGTTAACGTTTGTGTAATTTACTTTAAATTATAATAACAATAATTATAATTGTGGAAAGGAAAAGTAAATGACACAACAAGATTTTGTTAACGAGGAAACTGCAAATGCAGAAAAACCTCGGGACCTAGTCCAGAATTGAATACTCTCGAATTAAGCCGCTATACAAAATCTAAACCAACTTCGTATAGTTGAGACCAAGCAACTAACCCTAGTTCACTTAGTTTCTTCAGTATCCTGTAGCTTCCGACTTCGATGAGTGCACGCACCGGAACAATTCCTTTGGATCGTATTCCAAACAGTAAAGGAACAATAAATCTGTTTGGTAATAACTCTATTGATTCTTTCCAGATAAATATATCTCAAGTCATATGCAAAGGCTCTTCCGTTTAAACTAATAAACTCCTTTGCCTAGTTAGATCAATCCAATCTCTATTACCTAAGTAATAAGATTCAGATTTGTAACAATCAAAATAGATCTCAAGATAACTATTAGGCGTTACCGATCTCACGCAACTAATCAATCCAATACATCCTAGTTGGATCCCAGTCGATCAAGGTTTGTGCTACACAAAGATATGAGAAACATATAAGACATCTTTTTCGTAATCAAATCTTCTTTAATATTCAATTAAACCTGCACAACACCACTTGAATCTCTTATGATCAATCACGCACAAAACTTAGTATGTTAACAATGGATTATCACAAGATGTCTTTAGATCTACAAACAGTTCAAAAGATCCCGTCGATACTTCGATCTAGTTTGAGTGAATCTTATATCAGAAGAAAAGATTCTCAAGAATAAACAAACTAGGCGCAATCAAAGTTTCAAAAACTATTAGTTAATCAAATCAATCGAAAACTACTAACACTGCAATTATCTAGTTTCCCACCAACGGTACTCGTAGAGCTTTTTGATCCCACAGAAGTCTTTAAACGAGCAGTCGTAAGAGATTTCGCCTAATTAGGGTACTTTCCTCTCCGATTAGACGGATCCACCAGAAACAACAAAAAGATGAAGTTTGTCTGGCTCTTAAGATGGTTTGCTAGAAATGCAAACTTAGGTATTTATAGACCAAGGATGTTTGGACACCAAGGAATTTCCAAAACCGAAAGTATTCTCAAGATATGCAATAAATGCCCATTCGATTTTCATAATTATGGGAAATGCTTTGTCAAATATTTTCTGAAATCTCTCAATAGAAAATCTCCAATTAGTAAATGCAGATTACTAATTTTTATTCTCTAGAGATATGCATTTAATTGGTGGTAATTAAAGCATATAAAACTAATAACCTTAATTAAAAGATTTTTAATTTATTTCGAACATGATCTCCTTGAGTACTAAGGAATATCTTTGAACAATAAAAGATAAGAGTTCTTGTTCGTGTTCAAATTATGTTGACATCTTTTCTTTGTAAATCCTCTTTCATATTTACAATCTTGGAATCGATTATACCACACTTCCAAACAACTTTAGAATTGGTTCATCTGTATTCCAAGACAACTATGTGATTGATCAAATATCAAATCACGTCCATGGGTTCAATCGGTTCTTCCAATCACTGGGATCGGTTATACCTTAATATGGAACACTTGTGATCGGTCACACAAGTTACCAGGACCGTGCATCGATTACGGGATCGGTTACATCAATTACCATGAACGGTTACCATATACACATGGTATTGCTTGTGATCGGTCACACCAGTCACTAGGATCGGTTACACCAATTACTAGAACCGGTTACACCAATTACAAGGATCGATTATACAACTCTTTGTGATCCGTCACACCAATACTAGGATCGGTCACACCAATTACAAATATCGATCATACCATCTCAGGTGATTACTTAGGATCGGTTACAATAATTAATCAAAACTAATCATACCAAATCATAAGTCAGGCATTGTGATTAGTTATACCAAGATACATAACAAAGTTACAATCGGTTCTACCATCTCACACATATTGGTAATCCAAAGATTTGCAATGAATAACCATACCAATAAGCCTAGCGATTTCCCTTTTGATTCATAAAACAAGTTCATGAATATACTTCCTTTAAACAAATGTAAAAAATTGTTTCCTAGGATGAAATCTTCACCTTTACCCATTCACATAATCATAACAGCATTCATAAGACTATGTCGATGTCATATATACGAAGTTCAAAAGATAAGCGTTATACTTCGTAGTATATAATTCCTTAATACTATGATCATATGATCATGTCTCACTACTAGAGTAATATATCCATACACAGCTTCGCAGTTATGTTTTCAATATAGCACGACTTGAAAGATACGTTAGGAATGAAACAGTTCAAGTCAATATTACTAACCTCAAGAGGAAGGATGATGTCGTCGTTGTAGCTCTTTACTTCTTCACTTTACTTCTTCATTTTTTGGTTCTATTTAGGAGAGAAAGCATGTATAGTGACAGACATTCTGGAGTTCCCTTCGAGTCATAACTCTGGCATTAGCATCTCCTATGATATCTTCGGTGGAATGTCTTTGATGAACCCACTTAGCAGGTTTGTGGACAATATTTTCAGTATCATTGGGTTGTTCAACAATACTAACATTATCATCCTTATCATCTATGTCACTAATGATAGGAACATTTGATGGTTCTTCTTCAATCTTTTTTTCTTTATTAACAGTTTCCGAAGGAGGAAGTTCTGCAACAATATGATTATCTTGATGAAAGTCACTAATTTCATCAATAACTACATTAACTGATTCCATCATAACTTTGGTTCGGAGATTGTATACTCGAAAGGCACGACTATCAGAAGCATAGCCAAGAAAGATTCCTTCATCACTTTTGGCATCAAATTTTCCTCTATGTTCTCTGTCCTTGAGTATATAACATTTGCTTCTGAAAACCCTTAAATAACTTAGATTGGGTTTTCTTCCATACCATAATTCATAAGGGGTATTTAGAGTTTTTGACCTTAGATAAACTCTATTTATAAGATAATAGGTCATGAAAACGACTTCACCCCGAAAGGTTAATGGTAAATTTTTATTGTGAAGCATAACTCTTGCCATTTCTTGAATATTTCTATTCTTTCTTTCAGCTACACCATTTGCCTGAGGTGTAATCGGAGCAGAAAACTGATGAGAAATTCCAAGTTGATTACAATATTCATATACTTTTGTATCCTTGAATTCTGTACCACGATCGCTTCTTACTTTCTTAAGTTTGCGACCTTGTTCATTTTGGATTCTACTCACAATAATATTGAATTCCTCAAGCGTGTCATTTTTGTGCTTTAGGAAAGCAACCCATGTGAACCATGTGTAGTCATCTACCATTACTAAAGCATATTTCTTTCCTCCAACAGTTGCTTGTTGGATTGGACCAAAAAGATCCATATGAATAAGATCGAGAGGAGCATGAGTGGCTATGTCTCGAGAAAGTTTTTGTGGAATTTTTCTTTGCTTACCTTTTTGAAAAGCACCACATACACCTTCTACTTTAGTATTTATTTTGGAAACGCCTCTGACAAGTTCACGATTAATAAGCTTACCAAGCATTTGGTAGTTAATATGACCAAACCGTTCATGCCACAAGTGAGTTGACTCTACCTTGGTCAGGTTATAGTACAAATTCGACTGTATATCAAGAAGATAACAGTTATTCATACTTCTTCGTCCTCGAAAAATTATTTTTCCAGACTTATCTTCAATATCACAACCTCCCATATTGAAAATAACTTTATGACCTTTATCACAAATTTGACTTACTGAAAGAAGATTGGCTTTCATTCCTTTGACATAACTACATCATGACTTTCAGGAATACCTGGAAGTTTGATAGTCCCCTTTTTGCTAACAAGACAGCTACTTCCATCTCCGAAAGTCACAGAGCCTCCCTTGTAGTCTTCGGTCTTTGTGAACCAAGAGAGATCACCTGTCATATGTCTGCTGCAACCACTGTCAAGAAACCATTGAAATGGAGAAGTAGTTTTGAGTGCAAAAGCTCTCGGACATTTTTTAACAGGTTCTCTAGATTGTTTATCTTAGTCTTTTGATTCTGAGTTGGGACGTCTTGTTAAGTTCTTTAACAATCCCTTAACACGTTTAAACAGATTCTTTGCACATCAAATCTTTTGATTCAAACCATTCCATCCTTTTTGAAGAAATCCTCTGAATTGTTTCTTCTTATTTGGTTTCAGATGTCTAGATGTCAGTGTTGAACATTTATGAGACTTCCTTTTATGAAGAACTTCTCGATCCTTGACCAAATCCTCTATCAATCAAGATATTACCGATGTCTTCAGTATAAGACCGGTTTTGTTCAACATTTTCTTCTAACGTCTTGAAAAGAACCCAGTAATACTCTTCAGAATCTTCTAGATCATGTTGAAGAGTATTTAAAATCTTTGAGACGTTAACCGAATCATCCAATGGATTCAATTATTATAGGTTGGATCGCACCAAACACAGATTGTTAGATCTTTTTGTGTTTTCCTGCTCTGATACCAATTGAAAAGACGAGGGTACCCAAATACACCACAGTCTTTTATTTATCCACCTATAAGTCCTCTACCGAAAGTGATTGTCTATAGACTGAGTCGAGACAATATAATAAATCGGTTCACACTTCGTGTGATTGTCTATGTATACAAGATCGAGAAAATATGACAACAAGATAACTTATGTGATTGACTATGGATACAAGATCGAGATAATAACAACAACGAAGTATGATACTTGATAAATATAGGTTCGGACTTAACCAAACTCTATAGGATCACTATCAAGTATGTACGGAGTTAACGTTTGTGTAATTTACTTTAAATTATAATAACAACAATTATAATTGCGGAAAGGAAACATAAATAACATGGAATGATTTTGTTAACGAGGAAACCGCAAATGCAGAAAAACCTCGGGACCTAGTCCAGAATTGAATACTCTCAGAATGAAGCCGGTATACAAAATCTAAACCAACTTCGTATAGTTGATACCAAGAAACTACCCTAGTTCACTTAGTTTCAGTATCCCTGCGTTTCCGACTTCGATGAGTGCACGCACTGGAACAATTCCTTTGGATCGTATTCCAAACAGTAAAGGAACAACAAATCTGTTTGGTAACAACTCTATTGATTCTTTCCAGATAAAGATATCTCAAGTCATATGCAAAGGCTCTTCCGTTTAAACTAATAAACTCCTTAGCCTGGTTAGATCAATCCAATTTATATTACCTAAGTAATAAGATTCAGATTTGTAACAATCAAAATAGATCTCAAGAGAACTATTAGGCGTTACCGATCTCACGCAACTAATGAATTGAATAAATCCTATTCTAGTTGGATCCCAGCCGATCAAGGTTTGTGCTATACAAAGATATGAGAAACCAATAAAAAATCTTCTTCGTCTTCAAATCTTCTTTAATCTTCAATTAAACCTGCACAACACCACTTGAATCTCTTATGGTCAATCACGCACAGAACGGAGTCTATTAACAATATATTATCACAAGATGTCTTTAGATCTAGAAACAGTTCTAAAGAACCCGTCGATACTTCGATCTAGTTTGAGTGAATCTTATATCAGAAGAGAAGATTCTCAAGAATAAACAAACTAGGTGCCATCAAAGTTTCAACAACCGTTAGTCAATTAAATCAATCAAAAACTAATGACACTGCAATTATCTAGTTTCCCACCAATGGTACTCGTAGAGCTTCTTGATCCCACAGAAGTCTTTAAACGAGCGGTTGTAAGACATTTCGCCTAATTAGGGTACTTTCCTCTCCGATTAGACGGCTCCACCAGAAATAACAAAAATATGAAGTTTGCCTGGCTCTTAGGATGGTTTGATAGAAATGCAAACTTAGGTATTTATAGACCAAGGAATTTCCAAAACCGAAAGTATTCTCAAGATATGCAATAAATGCCCATTCGGTTTTCATAATTATAGGAAATGCTTTGTCAAATATTTTTCGAAATCTCTCAATAGAAAATCTCCAATTAGTAAATGCACATTACTAATTTTTATTCTATAGAGATATGTATTTAATTGCTGGTAATTAAAGCATATAAAACTAATAACCTTAATTAAAAGATTCTCAATTTATTTCGGAAAAAGCTCTCCTTGAGTACTAAGAAATATCTTTGAACAATAAAAGATAAGAGTTATCATTCGTGTTCAAAGTATGTTGACATATTTTCTTTGTAAATCCTCTTTCATATTTACAATCTTGGAATCGATTATACTACACTTCCAAACAAGTTTAGAATTGGTTCATATGTGTTCCAAGACAACTATGTGATTGATCAAATATCAAATCACATCCATGGTTTCAATCGGTTCTACCAATCACAGGGATCGGTTATACCTTAATATGGAACACTTGTGATCGGTCACACAAGTTACCAGGACCAGTTACATCAGTTACCAGGATCATCAATCACACCAGTCACTAGGATCGGTTATACCAATTACTAGGACCGGTTACACCAATTACAATGATCGATTACACAACTCTTTGTGATCGGTCATACCAATTACTAGGATCGGTCACACCAATTACAAATGTCGATCATACCATATCAGGTGACTATTTAGGATCGGTTACACTAATTAAACTAGACATACCAAATCATAAGTCAGGCATTGTGATTAGTTATACCAAGATACATAACAAAGTTACGATCGGTTCTACCATCTCACACATATTGGTAATCCAAAGATATGCAATGAATAGCCATACCAATAAACCTAGCGATTTCCCTTTCGATTCATAAAACAAGTTCATGAATGTACTTCCTTTAAACAAATTTAAAACATTGTTTCCTAGGATGAAATCTTCACCTTTACCCATTCACATAATCATAACAACATTCATAAGATTATGTCATATCTACGAAGTTCAAAAGATAAGCGTTATACTTCGTAGTCTAATTCCTTAATAATATGATCATATGATCATGTCTCACTACTAGAGTAATATATCCGTACACAACTTCGCATTTATGTTTTCAATATGGCACGACTTGAAAGATACGTTAGGAATGAAACAGTTCAAGTTAATATTAATTACTAACCTCAATAGGAAGGATGATGTCAATCGTTGTAGCTCTTTACTTCTTCACGTTCTTCAGGTCTTCGAGTAATACTTGTATGTCTCAATATTCCTAGACTATCTAGTCTAACCTATACGAAGTTTTCTCTAGTACATAATCAAACGACTCTTAGATGAGTTTTGATTCACTAAAATATGACAACCAAACTTGACATACCAACGCTTGGTGGGTTCAACCGAGCTACGCTCTAACAATTTTAGTGACAAAACTCTTAATACATATGGATAAGAAAATTACAATAATTCATTATACATACGCTTTATTCCAAGTTTCAACAGCACAATAACCTGCATATATTCAATCAATAAATGCCGTTGTTGACAACTGAATAACAAAGCTTATACTCCCCCTAAAGGTAAGATAGGTAGATTTTCAATCCGAAAATCTTTGTTATTCCAATTTTGTAGTACAAATAACTACACATCAATATGATATTTTCTCCCCCTTAGTAAATGCTTTACTCTTTTTTTAGATACAACGTTTAAGAATATGTTGATTAATTGAAATTTGAGACTTCCTAGAGGGAGTAATATGTTGATTCATAATTCTAGTGAGTCTAGAAAAGGAAATATATGGCTTTTTTGGCATTCTTCATTATCTAAACCTTCTGTGGTATCAATATGCAAGCAAGCAATTACAGTACAAGTTGGGGATGTTATAGTGACAGGAGTTCATGCAGATTGTCTGACAATTGATAGAAGAACATATGGGAGGAATTGGTGGATGTAAGTACCTTGAACTTGCCTTGGCTTGTTATAGGGGACTTTAATGTGGTGTTGTGTAGTGAAGAGAAAATGGGAGGTAGGAGGCCTTTAAGAATATCCATTCAAGAATTCAGAGATTGTCTCTTGGTGTAATAATATAGTTGGTGTTAAGAGAATGCTTTGTGATTTGGATAAAGCTTTTTTTAACTTGAAATGGTTGGATAAGTTTGAAGGTTGGAATTACAAGGTTGGGGTCATAGGTACTTTGTGGATGGTGGATTTTCGATAAGGGCTAAAATCGTAAACCCATAATTGTATATACTCCTGATCCAGCAATCAGACGAATATTGAGGCTCATGTCTCTTATCGAAAGCATGAAAGCTCATGCCACAAGAATCTTTGACTGAGAATACTTTCTCTCAGAGTGTATGTAGATGTGTAGTCTCTCGGTTGAGGCAACGGCCTATCTCATGAATACTTGAGCAATTTCGGTAATTACTTCTGTATAAAATCGAAAGATTGGACGGCTCCTAGACAGCTTGCCCGCTAGTATAGAGCAATAACGTCTTCGAGATGTAACAATGTTTTCCCGACTATATAAAAGAAATATGACGCTTCAACTAGCTCATATTACTCCCGAATAATTAATGCTCCTGAGACGATCGTACTAGTATAGAGCCATCAATTAATTATTCCTAAATCATCGATTCATCAACGAATCCCCGGAAAATATTCTATGTTTTCCATAATATTTCGTTACTTCAATTCATGGTTCTTCCCAGTGAGAATTCCATGGGTTAGTAATAAATATTCAACACACGGCATCCGAGCTACTCTTGAGTAAGCCCCCACCAAAATGGTGCAAGTGTACTCAACAATAATGCACTAACGAGCACCCGAATGCACGAATGAGTATTTCAAAATACGACAGACGATGAACCTATGCAAAATAGGAAAGAAAATAATAAATAATAAAATATTGACCAAAGCTGGGGGATTTGGGCCACTGTCCCGGCCGTGCCGTGACCAGTCCCACACCCACACCCAATTTTATATTTTATTATTTTCCTTGATCTCATGAAAATTCCCTCATTTGAGCAAAATTCCTTCGTTTCAAGGAAACTCCTCAATTTCATGGTGTTTCCTTCACATCAAGGAAATAATAAATAATTAGGAAAGGTATGCGGGACCAAGCCTACTAGCCTACCGATCATGCCCTAGTTGTGGCCCTGGTCCCACACCTTACATTCCTTATTATTTTATTATTCTTTCCTTCATCCCATGAAATTCCTTGATCTCATGGTATTTCCCTAATTTCATGATATTTCCTTCAAGTCATGAAAAATAATATAAAATTAGGTAAACTCGTGGGACCAGGCCTAGCGGCACGGTCATGCCCTAACCGGTCACACACGCCTCTTATTTTATTATTATTATTTTCTATGTTTCCTTCACCTCATGGAAACTCCTTCACTTCAAGGAAACTCCTTGATTTCATGATATTTTCATAAAGTTATGAAAAATAATATAAAATTAGGTAAACTCGTGGGATCGGGGTCCTAATGGCCCGGTCATGCCCTAGCCGGTCCCACACGCCTCTTATTTTATGATTATTATTTTTTATGTTTCCTTCACCTCATGGAAACTCCTTCACTTCAAGGAAACTCCTTGATTTCATAGTATTTTCATAAAATCATGAAAAATATAATAAAATTAGGAAAAATGCTATGGGACCGGGCTCATTGGCCGGCCGGCCATGCCTTGGCCATATCCGGTCCCACACTTCATGATTCCTTCATTTTATAATTATTTTCCTTCATCTCATGAAGTTTCCTCAGTTTCAGCAAAATCCCTGATTTCTTCTTATTTTCTCAAATGATTACTCAAATGCACATAAGAAAATATCAAAATTCTCAGGACTGAGACGCGAACACTTTGGTGACATGAGCATATTACCTTGACCGGCCAGGGTTGTCTCTTTGGCTTACAAGAGGCCGGTCCCCCATACTTTCATCATTTGACCTAATTTGTTCACATTAGGTTCAAACTCTTCCAAACAATTTTGGAACTTCATAAAACGATCGTCATACGGTCCCGTGACCAACCAGGGACGGTTTCATGATCCCTTGGTCGGTCGCTCATCTCTTCATAATTAATTAGGTTTTATCACCCAAAGGCTCAGACGAGCATTATTTTAATAAATGATTAAACCAGCATTTAATCATCCTTTCATCAACTGGTCTTTAAGAGACTTTGGTATTTTTGCTCACTCGAGCGACACATGGTCGACTCATCATCCCATGTAGCCGGTACCTCCTTCACTCCGTGGTGAATTTTCAATAAACCATCAACTGATCATCAATTGATCGAATTAGGTTTTCGAGTCCAAGGTTCATAATTCTGGATTTGAACATTAATAATTTTACGACGATCCCATGATCAACATTTTATTAATTATACTCGGCTCAATTGCTAGTATTTTAAATAATATTTCATTTGGTCATGCTATCAATAATTCATCAGACGAACAACATTTGCTCAGACTAAGCAATATTGGTTCAATTGTCAATATTCAACAATCCATCGAATGAGCAATATTTGTTCACCTTAACTATCAACATTTACGTGAGAATCATACCTCTGTCTCAGCAGACATGTTCAACTCATGAGTCTCAGAACATTTGCAAATCATGTTCGACTCAATAATACAAGGACTCATCGTCCCATGAAGTCATGAAGTCAACAATCGACTAAATACACGTCTCGCCTTGCACTCCACAATCACGAGACATCAATCGTGTCACATGGGGGATATTAACTAGGGTTTTGGTCTCAAGCGGTATACAGCACGTGTGTTCATACACACGATGAGAATGTGAGCAAGTCGTGCAATCAGTTGAAGGAGTTAGCAAAGTAGTGGATGGAAAATCGACCAAGTCATCGCACGTTGAGTAACTGGTTTTAACACGATTTCCATTTCTCCACTATTTGATTCCATCAACTGTCACACTTCATAGGATCACGGTGTTTACAATTCTGGCAATATAAATAAGACTCTGAATCATGATTGAAAAAAAGACAATCTCACGTCAAACAGACAACACGAGATTAACAACTCAACGTCTGAGCAATTACTCTCAACAGAGCAAATTCAATCATTCAGAACTTATCTTATTTCGAATACACAACACACCTACAATCTTGGATCACTATTGATCTCACACATTTCTCACTTCCTCCTACGAGATCGACCCATCGTCTCTTGTGACCGAATTGACTCGGAACGGCCATTGTCTTGGTTTAGGCTGGAGTCCTACAGATTGATCTCTTGAATTCAAAGCACTACCTTCTTGCAGTGCATCTGTGTGAGGTTTGACAGTTCGCTCGGTTCAAGGAATTTCCTCCGCACGGTCGTCTCATCAATTCCGTTAAAACCAGCAACTCGTTTTGCCCCATCTACAGACTGGCGACCACAATGGGAGATCATTCTCTCGATTGCAATCTCAATTCTCACAAAGATGGTCGGTCTTAGTTCTGGTTCAGTTACCAATCCGGGTTCAACACCCGACCCTAATATCGCAAGCTCTAGTGGTACCGCCAACACCACTCCTCCGACGCAACCTGTCATTACTACTCCTCCGGCACAACCTGCCACTACTACTCCTCCAAGCATTGATGCCCCAGTGATCACCCCTGCAAGTAACGACACTGGCGCTATCAACAATCCACTATTCGGCCGGTCTCCTGAAGAAATCAGAGAAAATCCGTCTACCATAGGCGATCTCATGAAGGTGCAAGAAACTCTTGCCAAAAATCAAACTGACATGGCTGCTACTCAGAAGGAACTCAACTATCTCAAGACTCTTACAGACAAGATGTCAGAGAAAACTCAGGATAAAGGAAAAGCTAAATAAACGTCTTCGATGCTGATCCCGAAGTCACTCCGATCCATGTAGTAGACGATGAGGAAGTTCATAAGGATGCGAGATAATCCACCGAAAGAGCCATCCAGTTTCATCACTCGTGAAGACCTGGAACGTCTTTTGGAGGATCGTGGAAAAGACAAAACACCTTCTATTAATCGTCACCAACCTCCATACCCTGCTGCTACGCAAAGGATTCCTCTCTCAAAAGGTTACACCTCTCCAACCTTCACCCTTTATGATGGAATGGGAAATGCTCGAGAACATGTTTCTCGATTTCTGGAAGCACTTGGTGAACATGAACACAACCATACTTGTCGGTCTAAAGGAATTTTCAAAGTCTCTCGAAAGCGGGGATACACAGTACAACAACATTGCACCAGGAAGTATCAAAAGTTAGGGAGAAATGTTTAATGCTTTCTACAGAAAGTATTTCTCCGTTTCAGAGCAAATCACCCTCTCTGATCACGGAAGGATGTTTCAAAGGAGCAATGAACATTCTAATGATTATGTAAAAAGGTTCATAGTCCAAGATTTGGACTGCCATGATCCAAATGTCACAGAGCAACAACTCGTGGACTTGTGCATCAATGGAATGATTCCGGTCTACAGAGATTTATTAAAAATCTCGGTTCCAGTTTTCTCGAACTTCATGAAGCGGCCAAGAGATCGGAACTCATTTGCTTTATTGGAGAGAGCTAAGACTATAAAAGCTGAAGAACCACGAGAGACTCGAGGTAGCAGACGTTTAATCAACAAACAGTACAACCTATAACCTTCCACAAATGTTGTTGCAGAAGGGATCAAACGAAAGGCCGAGCCGCAGCGCAAACATACTTCCTCAACTCCTTCAAAGGCGCAAAAGAAAGATAATGCGCAAGTTCCTGCTCAACACACAGAAATTGATCCAGAGGCACCTGATTTCCCCTGCTCCATTGAAGAAGTTATTGAACTTCTATATGCCTTGGTTCAAGATGGCGCAATCAAACTGCCGTATGTCAAGAAAGAACCAACTGAAGAGGCCATGGAAAATCCTCGTTACTGTCGCTTTCATAGGTTCGTCAACCATCCCACAATTGATTGCAGAACTTTGAAGCACATATTTAAATAAAAGATCGAATCAGGAGAACTCAACTTGGGAACTGAAGGAGTACAGAGAGATCCTCTTCCAGTCAGAACCTTCACTCTTTCAGAACCACCTGTCAAGGAAGCAGTTAAATCCTTAATCGAGCATGTCTGTGAATTGCTATACTTATCAAAGGCTCAAAGGGAAGATATGTTTGCTGCATTGAATCGCATCGTGTCAGGGAAGCATTTGTTGGTTCAAGAGACATTTCCTAAGCCGCCTTCAACAACAGACGAAGAAATGTACTACTGGGGACTTCTCACCACAATCCATCTCAAGGGAAAAGAGTTCAAACGAGCATTGATTGATGTTGGCACTGCTGTCAATGTTATCCCTCTGAAAACTCTCAGAGCTGCTGCTATCACACGACAAGAAGCCATTCATGCTCCAGTAACAACCACAGATCATGAAGGAACACCCAGAGATGCTTATGGCCACGTTACTCTCAAGGTGAACATAAACTCAGCCTGGATAGAAATAAAATTTTACATAGTCCGAGAAGATCCAGGATATGATATGATTCTTGGACGTACATGGATTCATGCTGGAAAGGTAAACCCAACACCTTCAATTGCACATTTCTCTGTTGAAGAAGCCTCTGATTCGAAAGAAAAAAAAGAAGATATTTCACCATTTGAGTATTTGAAGGAGGTCAAATCCCTGACAGAGCTAACACAAAAGCCTGAGGAAAATGCAAACACTTTCATCAAAAGATTTCGTACTCAGGCAAGTCTTATTCCTCCTCATGTGTCCATATCATCAGTTTTCAAATATGCTTATTTGGTCTGAGGGCTTCACTCCACCATTAAATTAGCTATTGCAAAATGCTATGAGTGGATAATCTCACCTCAGCAATATTTCACCAAGTGGCTGGACGCAGAACCTCTCCAAATCGTACATTTCACTAATACCGTCATTGCTGAAATAATGGCTGAATTCGACAAACAATATACCAAATATTCCCCTTTGCAAGAATGTCCACATGTGCCGCAAGGTTGGAAGACTTCAACAACATGGAACTCCACTGCACGAAGAATTCCAAACCAACAGAAGATATTCAGGGCACGGATGATCAAACCTAACAAATTCCAGGAAGGAGATTTAGTTCTCAAAGCAACTAAGCGTAACTTTCACTCTGCAAAGAATTCCAACTGGGAAGGACCTTTCATGATCTCTAAATCTGTTGCCGGTGGATACTACAAATTAATCAACAGGACATCAAGGAGACTGTGGCCGTGATACATGAGAACTGGCTCAAGGCCTTTGACGTTTAAGGTTTTGGATATTCGAGGTATTGGATGTTCAAGGCACGAACACCTCAAATATTTGGCGTTTAGGATTTTCTTTCATTATATTTCAAATTCCTCCAAAATGTTTGCAATATTTGCATTCAGTAATTTAAATTCAGCAATTTATCAAAATTCAGTTTACTTAAAGAAAATCTCTATCAAACCCAAAAAAATCCTCAATCATCTACTTATCCAAAACCAAATAAAACCTCGCATCTCTCAGAAGTTCAGAAGTTCAAGAGATTATGAAAAGAAATCAAAGAAAATCAGGAAAGAAAAACTTTTGCTCCTCTGCATCTTTCAAGACTTGTAAGGCCGCCTTCTCCATGTTCAGCTCTTCAATCAGCCTAGCAATCTTGTCTTCCTTTTCCATCACAACATCATTTGGAAAGGGTATGTTCTTGTCACATGAGTCCTTAATAGAATTTATCTTCTTACGAAGCCACTTCACGTTGAAGCCAAGTCTCTCAGAATTCTCCAAGTTGAACTCCCAATCAAAGAGTACATCTGGAGTCAAAGTATTTCGTGCCCTAGTGCATATATCACTTACAACACGCAAGATAACACTTACTTGCATTGTTAAAGAATAAGCACGCTTGGGGTCTCTAGCAACGATGATGTGACCAAATTTCTTCCATATTTTCTCGTACAAGTCGGCATATCCAATGGGAACACTGAATCCACCAACTAGTTCGTGATATGGGAGTGATGCGTCAAATGGAGGATCAAAAGCAATCCATACACTTTGGTATTCATGCACCACTATACGGTTCTCAATTACTGGAACAACTTCTACAATCATGGCAACAGTTTCTTCAGTTTCTTCTATGCGTGGTTCAAACTTCTTCCGCCACCGAAGCAACAACAATTGAAGTCTCCGTCTCTTCAACAACACCAAAAACAACTCCCTCATGACTTTGAAGTGCAGAGATGGTTTTTTCTTCATCAATAACCTCGGTGTTTCTTAAGCCGTCATTATTAGCTCATTCATTCTCAACTTCGGTATTTGACACCTAATACGAAGATTACATGAGATTGGGATCATCCAAGCATGAAACCAAAGGAAATCATAAACTCCAGCATACAAGTGGTCTAACATCATCAAAGTTCTTCATTTTACATGCTAGACATCAGCAAATAACGTGAAAGTCACAAAAACACGTTTTACAACAAGCTCATCTGATGAGCTTTTTCACTGCCCTGTACAAAACGACAAACTGGGAGCAATTGGTAGAGAATATAAGGTCGATCCATATACCATTATCTTCGTATGGATGTTTTCTACAACATATCAAAATTTCATAGCAATTGGATGAACGAGTAAAAAGATGTGGTCAAAACATTGGACTACATGACAGCTGAAAATTTTCTGGAAGTTTACTGTTTCGCTGATTTCAGCCCCTAAACGTGCTCAAAACTCTAAAAGCTTCTTCTAAAAATCTTGGAAATTTCCTGAATAAGGATACATGGGTAGATTGCGAAAATCCGACATCGTATGAAGATTCTACAATATTTTTTCTAAAGGGCTGAGTTCAAATTTCTGGTGACGTATTTCGACAAAACTTTTCGTATATTCACATGAATTCTCATTCATTCATTCATAAATCAAGAAATTTATTCTTCTATGGATAAAATACAAGATAAATACGTACTTGGGTGGTCTCCGAAGTGTTCAAAGACCCTGGGTTACCCGTATCAACATCAAGAGCACCATTGCTTTCGTTCGGTTTCGAGCTCTGAGAATTTTCTTTATCGCCACTTTCCGAGGATGAAAGAACATCACCAGTACCCTCCACTTCCATGGTGACATTTTAGGATCAGAATATCGCGACATCAATACTTCGCGTGATCAATAAACGACAGCATTGCGAAAGTGTCGCAGATGAGTAATATAAATGACGCAATGAATGACGACAGCTAAAACACGAGAAAGATGTGAAGACCTAGCGAGATCTAGGAGAGTTGCGAGATTATATATTTGTACACTTGCAATATTTCGCAAGTTATTCCAGAAAATAAAGGACAGCTTAGCTGTCATCCACTATGTACTACCCTATATAAAGAGTTGAACAAGTCTGTTGAAGAGAGATCTTTTTTGGAGTGTTAGGCAAGTCATTAAGAGAGAGAAAGTTAGTAGTGATTGTAATTTCTTTAGCTCTTTTCCATTTTATCTTGTAAACATTCAAGGAATTAATCAATAAAAATCATAGTTGTTCTTCTTTAATGGTTTAGTTGTGTGGATTCTTGTGAGGGGTGTAGTGTAGGATTTCCTGCAACTACATATTGGCGCTAGAAACAGGGAGAGAGTAAGGATTGACATCGTGATTTGAAAGAATTTGGAGTAGTAGAGAAGGAATTTCATATAATTTTCAACAGTTTACCAAAATTAAGAAATGGCTAGAAGAAGAAATGCATCCGAGCAACCAACAACTGTTAGAAGGAGTAGGAGACTTGCTGGAGAAGGGAGAAAAGAAATGGGAGAATCCTCAAGAATGAACATAAGGAATAATGAAGAAAATCAAATTCAATCACCAATTCAACCAAAGAGCAAATAGAACGTGGATTATGATAGAGTAATCGTGCATACTTGGAGATCAGACTCTGTGGATGAAAGGGGAGAAGAACAACAATTGGTAAACAATGGACAAGAGGAGAGAGACCGAGAAGGGATTGGAGAAATAATTCATGGAAATGAAGAGATTGCAGCAATAGAGGCATTGAGACAAACAATATATGAGGAAAGACGATTAGAGGCAGAGGAACGTGCAAATTTGACAATACAGAATCATGAGTTGAGGATGGAAAACATGAGATTACAAAACAGAAGGTCGAGAAGCACTACAAGGTCAAGCTCAAGATCAATTAGAGAGGAAAGAAGGAGAATTTTACCTACAGAAAATGCTTATGAAGAAAACCAAGAAGAGGCGCAAAATCCAGGCACAAAACTTTGCGAGAGAAGAGAAATGATGGAAGATCGTTATATCCCACGTCCCGAGACTCTTCAAAATGGGCAGAATTATGGAAATCAAGGAAATAGGCAGCGTCGGGGGCGGAATAATCCAGTTGATGAAGAAAATCAAGAAGAAGGAAGAAGAATATTGCATGGGAGAGAAGCAAGGAGGAAGCAAAAGAGATTGAAGATGAAATTGAAAGATATTATGTTGAACAAGCACGTCTAGCTTGCGAGAGAGAAAGATTGAGAGCAGAAATGGAAGAACAGGAGTTAGAAGAGGCAATTCGCCAGAATAATCATGATAATCGAGAAAGAAGGCGAGAACAAAATCGCAACAATGGTAATATCAATGAAGAATATGAAAGAGTACAAAGGAGAACCGATAGGCAACAAAGAAGAGAAATTGATAGATATAACGGTGTGCGAATTCGTGAAAGAAATGAAGGAGAAGATCGCAGAGAAAGACGAGAAGAGAATGATGAACAAGAAAGTCAAAGTATACATGAACGCAGAAGAAGAGAAGCGGAAATAAAAAGACCATTGGATTCAAATTCTGATGTAAATGAACAAATTTTGAGAGAATTGGCAGAAATGAGAGGAATGATGAACAGTAAAAGGGGAGGAGGAAAGAGACAGTTGGATGAAGCCATAGAAGAAGCTGTGAAAACTCCGTTCACACAAGAGATACAATTAGGAGGAATACCACCGAAATGCAACTTACCTACATTAACCAAACATTTTTGATGGAACAACTTGTGCGATACAACATATCAAAGCTTATATGAGATGTATGTTACAATGGGAGAATCATGATGCTATATTGTGCAAATATTTTGCATGAAGTTTGACAGGAGAAGCTTTGAAATGGTTTGAAGGGCTACCGAAGAATACAATAACATCTTTCAATCACTTGCAGGCTATATTTTTAGGGGCATATATAAGTAATAACTCCTCGCGACCTGGTATTGAAGATGTATTTGGGTTAAAACAAAGGGTTGGTGAAAGCTTGAAGCATCTAACTGTGAGATGGAAGACAATGTGTAGCGAAATGGTTGGTCGTGTAGAGGAGAGATATCTCATCTTATCATTCATTAATGCTATGTTTGCGACAAATCTGTTATATATTAAAATTTTTAGAGTCAAGAATATAATCACAATGACTGAGTTGCGAGAGCTTCAGGAGGAGTATATTGCTCTAGAAGAAAAGCAAAATGAGATGGAATCATACCCCGTCGCGAATACAAATTCAGGAGCTGCGAATGCAAGTTTGTTACCCAAATTGATAAATATTGTGGCGAGTACCTCGCAAGGTCAACAAGGAATGATGATACCAGATGATGGTCAGCAAAAGTTGGTAGCCATGGACAGTCGCGATCAGGAAGAATTTGAAAGAGAAATAAATTTCTACAACCGTGGCGGAAATAATAAAATTCAAAGGCTTGTTTAACCACAAGAAACCTATGGAGGTCAGAGGCATAATTATCATAGAGGGCAGCGAGGTCATAGGGTAGTATGGGAAGAAATCAAGATGCCCCCACTGAACGCTAGTGTAGAAAAAATATGGGAAGCTATAATCTTGATGGAAAACATACCGCACCATGGAACATGGGGAATGAACCACCTCCGGTGTGAAGTCATGAATTTGTTCCTATCACCATTTTCATGGACACCTAACGAATGATTGTAGGAATGTAAAAAGAATCATCCTCGGAATGATAGACCAAGGGAAGCTAAATCATTTCTTAAAATGTGAAGAGAAGACTCAACCATTACCAACACCTCTAGAAATTCCTGCAGTAAATACAACAAAAGGGAAAGAAACGTTTGTAGTAGAAGTTGGAGCGAAGGCCAAAAACTTGTTCTCAACTCTATCGTACATTAAATGCAGGACAATTGAAGATTTTCATGATAGTGTTCTCGGTAGAGTTTTCGCAAGAGATGCTTTGACAATAGAGAAGTAATGAACATCGCGAAGACATCGCCACTAAAAAGAATGGCAAACGCAGATTATTTCTTTTACCGCGGAAGAGGTACCTGAGGGTGGCGAGATGCATGACAGTCCATTAGTGGTAAGATTGGAGATTAACCCAAAACATGTTGATGATGAAGATGATGGGGCAGAAAATTCATGGGCAATAAATAGAATCTTAATTGATACTGGAAGCTCTGTAAACATCCTTTTTACCACACTTACAAGACTATGGGAGGGAAAGACGAAGATTTGATACCTTCAACCTATAAGATCCATGGTTTTAATGGTACTGCCAATAAACCTAAAGGAGAAATTCGTATGCGAATACCACTGAAAGGATTATCAACTGAAATCTTGTTTTGCATAGTCGATGTGGAATCTCCCTATAATGCATTAATTAGGCGACCTTGGTTACATGAGATCTTGGGTGTAGCATCGACTTACCACCAGTGCATCAAATTTCCTCATCCCAGTGGTGTTTGAGTTATAAAAGGAGATTGGGTTGAGGGACAAAAGTGCTATGAAGTTGATGTGGAATCTTGCGAGGAAAGGGTCTGCTCAAAAGAAGAATTGGAAACGAGAACATTAAAGAAGCACAAAGAAGGGACAGATGATGGTGGACGAATAGAAGCGAGAGTCAAGATACATTGCGAAACCAATGTCTCAAGACGATCAGGAAATTGCGATGGTTTCGCAAAAGGGAAGGAAATATCAGGAAATTTAAATGAAGAAGCAGAGAACAACAGAAGTAAGAAGTGTAAGAAATGAATGATTGACTTTAGATTTGTGTAAAAAAAAAAAAAAAATTGTTTTGAAGGAAAAAGACATGTCGAAAGTACAAAGAATATGACGATTGAAGAAGGAGTACGCGAAAGTCTCGCGAGATAGAATATATGAAAATCTGGTTAAATAATTAGAGCGAGATCGCAGAAAACGAAGCAAGACTATGCGATAATTTCGCAAAGATAATGAGAAGAAATAATAAAAAAATCAATGAATGATTGAACGAATTGACAGAAATGAAAGAATGAGTGAATGGGACGAACCTTTATGGCTTACACCCTAGTTCGTGAATGATATTTCGCAAGAGGCAAATGTAAGACCTAAAGTGCGTCATATAAGGGGTATCTCTTGACATGGCTCGGGGAAAAGGTTACACCGCCCGGAACTGAGTCATGAAAATTTGGGGTCAATAAAGCCCATCCGGAGAGATACCTTGGATTTCCAACTATATAAGGTTATACCTGGTTGGACGACCGAATGGTCTCTTCCAAGGAGTCGAGTGTATGACCAAGGCGCCGATGTACACGGTTGAGCCAAGAGTGCCAGGGCATTTGAAGTGTCTCGGCCATTCTTGGCAAGTCTTGGCATATCTTTTCGGCCCGAAGAAAACTCCACTTAGGGTGCGGTCTCGTAACCATAAGCCATATAGGTATAAGGGATAAGAGGCTGCGAAAACAACTGGTTGTTGTTAAGACCGGATGAGAGGAGCTAGTCTTGTATGGCCGATGTACGCCTCCTTGAAGGGGCAACCAGGGAGATGATAAGGGCGGCACCCTCCATTAAAGAGCTGATAAGTGTCTTAAGACGCAAATGTCATGAGGCTCTATTTTCGCAAGAAAATTTAGGCTTGTCATATTTGTGCGATGTAACTGAAGAGGCAATAATACTAATGCGAGGTTAAGACGAGATCAATGGGTCTTTACATGAAAGTGTAAAGACGTCCTGCGATTTCGTCGCAAGACGGCAATGTCATGGGGCTTTAAGTTTGAGAGAATTTTTAGGCCTGTCATATTGTCGCAACAAAAACATCCTGCGAGAGGCAACAATACTAAAGAAATGATAAGGCAAGATCAATGGGTCATTACATGAAAATGTAAAGACGTCCTGCGATTTTGTCGCAATGAGGGGTGGAAAAATAAGACCTTTAACTAGGAAGGCAAAATAAGACCACACAAGAAATTGAGTAAGCAAATAAGCTTGCGAAAATGACTATATTTCTTCATTTATTTGTGAAGAGTTAGCAACATCGGTTGCGAAATCAAGAAGTATTATTATTTAAAGATTATCGATTTAATCTCTTATGTGAAAATAAATAACAGAGGCAAGTATGGGAATGATTAGAGTAAAAACTTGTTATTTATTTTCATATGATAGATTCTGATAAGAGATTACAAAAATGGAAGGCTAGAAGGATAAATGTACAAATATCACAAGAAGAGAAAAAGGAAAATGGAGCTATCTCTCGCCCATTCTTCTTTTCATCGGACTCTTTATCGGACTCCTCTTCTTCGCTAGCATCACTATCGAGACATCCAAGGAAGGCATATTTTCGGGAACCTCATCAAGAAGACAAGGATATGAAGAAAGAGGAATATTGTGGTCATCGCAAACCTGTCTTAATAGTTTGATTGCGAAAACGGACAACATCATTATTGAAATTACGCTGATAGTTTGTAGTTGCTTCTTCAACTTGGAATACTTGTCGTTGCGAAGAGAGAGGTCCTTTGCAAGTTGTTCTTTTTCAGATTCAAGTTCTTCAATCCTTGTTTGATACCTCTTCTCAGCTTCTGCGAACGTATGATAATGGATTAGTAACTTAATAGCAATTTCACAAAAAAGAAGCGATAAAATAAAGAAGAACCATTAACAACCTTCTCTGCCAGAAATCATGTCTTTAACCAAGGCAGTATGATCAGCGTGAAGGCTAACGTTAACACCTAAGTTATTTCGGCATTATCTAGAACTTTCGCAGCCCAAGCGAATTCATCGTCATTATTTATAAGAAGAAGATAACGAATTTGATTCTCTCTTTTTCGCTAAGAACAAGATTTTGACGAATAGATTCATCACGCTCAATTTGAACTTCAAGAAGAGCTTTTTGAAATTCTCGCTAATGCTTGAGCGCCTTGATTAGCAATGCGATCTTTATCATCTATAAGATTGCTAACTTTCTTCCTTAAAATACTAATTTTCTCTTGGGAACTAAGATGAAGGTGCTTCATTTGGTTGGCTAAACTTAAGCTAGATCTATGATCTGCTTCTAAGAGACGGAATGCTGGATTGAAGTTCGTTCAAAGAAAGATGTTTGATTACGTCATTTGAAAAGCTATTTAGAGAATTATTGATATGGGCAAGAAGAGCATCGTTATCCATAGGCTCGGAAATGAGTGAAGAAGAATAGCTTCTTGAGAAAAGGTTATAAATGTCTGCGAAAATGATAAGTCGGATAAAGAAAAGTAAATAACAAAATAAGAATAAGAAAAGGAGAAGAATTTTATACCATAAAGTTGTTGATTAGCATTTTGAAGGCTAGATATTTTATCCTTCGAGAAGAAGATTCAACTTCCAATTGTTTGATTTTTTCACGAAGAGCGTAGCCATTTCCAAGTTCTTTATCTCTCTTGTGAAGAGAAACAGTTTGACCTCAATTCTTTGTTCTTCTTCTTAAGTCAAGGTTTTTCTCTTCGAGACTGTTGCGCCTTTTCTCGAGATTTGAGGCAACAACAAAGGAAGCTCTCCCGGACTATAAAGGAAAATAAAGAAATTGTTAAGATAAGATTTATAATGAAATCACGCGAAATAAAGAAATATGAACATACCAAGGCACTAAGTGCATTTAAGAAACTGGAGTCATCGTTCGAAACTCCACGAAAAGAATCATTATCCTTTAGCAAAGGGGCGTCGCAGATATTTGCGAGAGCTTCGCAAATGGCAGAAAAACGATCATCTCCCATTCCTTGCATAGAATCAGAGAAAACACTAGATAGTTGCGCCATTGCAGATTCAACTGAATGATTTTCCTTCGCAAAAGAAGTGTCAACATCATCATTATCTTCATCGGAGTTCTCACTAGATTGAGAACCAGAGTGAGAAGAGGAGTGGATTTTCCGTTTTTTAGAAGATGGAACAGAAGATTTATCCTTGCGAAGAGGAATTTTATTCTTGCCTTTAGCCTTCGCAGCTTCAGAAATATCATTTTCTTCAGCGCCAACCTTCGCACACGAATGAAGATAAGAAACAGAGGCAACAATATTGTGAAAAATAATAAAGAAAAATATTTCTTACTTCATCCGTGATTGAACGAAGTATCGCCAGAGTGCTTGCCTTTGGATTTCTTTCGTAACTCTTTCTCAATTTGGTGATCTGAAAAATTCGCAAGATTAGATATAAGAGGAAATGAAGATTGTAAAATGAGTAAAAGCTAGGAAATATACCTCTTTTGCTTTCCCAGGCCAATTAAATACCCAAGGATGATAATTTGCGAGGTTCGCAGGGAGTACATTGGAACCTGAAATGTAAGGTCCGCTCAAAAATAGTGGAAAAACGCGTCACTTGTCGTCTTTAAAATGGCGAGGAACATTGTTCTTGCCAGAGTGCCAATCAATATCTAACATGAGTATCTTATCGTCGGGAACGTTCTCTTTTCTTTTCAATCGAGCACCCCAGCGAGATTTATCATTCTTCATATTTATCACTTCATAATTTTCAAAAAGGTTTTCTACCGAGTACTTTTCAGCGACTATCTCTAAGTTTGCGAATTTAGGATCTCTGACGTTATCAGGATATAGAGATCCCTTACCAGCGCCACGATTGGCGAATTCAAGCATTAGACGGATGCAATCTCCACTTAATTGATAAATATCTCGCGAGAATTTCTCATGAGCAAGAATTTCATAGAACAAGGGCGATTCGGGATTGTAGAGAGGAATGGGAAGACCCGCGAGGAGTTGACCTAGCGAGATTATGATTTTTGATCATCACAATGATGATCGCAAACAACTTTGCGAAAGGATAGATGAAGATTCTTGATTGGGAATAGTAGATAAGGTGAAACCCCTTTCTTGTAAATTCTTTTGAGTCTCACCCAAAAGGGTTTCGTATCTACGACTGTGGAGCCATTCTCGAATATGGGAATGATTAGAGAATTGAAGATCAAGAGAAAGAAGAAAAGGAAGATTTACTGATGGCGAAACGTAAATTGCGAGGAGGAGAATTGAAGAAAAATTGCAGAGAGAAAGTAAAAAAAGAAGAAGCGAGGGTGAGAAAACTATATATAGAGAAGAATTATCGAGAAGATAAATGCATTTAGTGCGAGAGCGACGTGAATGGTCAAGAAAAACGGTTGAAAGAGACGTGTCAAGAAAAGAGTGGAAGAAAAAACATGTGTAATAAATTACGTAAAAGTACGGGATCATAACGAGATAAATATGAGCAATTGCGGCATTTTAAAAATACTAGTTCTCATGACATTCTCTTCTTCGCGCAGAGAAGACATGAGAAGAGGCAAGATGTAGGATCATAATATCGCGACATCAATACTTCGAGATCAATAAACGACAACATTGCGAAAGTGTCGCAAATGAGTAATATAAATGACGCAATGAATGACGACATAAATAAAACACGAGAAAGATGTGAAGACCTAGCGAGATCTAGGAGAGTTGCGAGATTATATATTTGTACACTTGCGATATTTCGCAAGTTATTCCCAAAAAATAAAGGACGGCTTAGTTGTCATCCACTATGTACTACCCTATATAAAGATTTGAACAAGTCTCATTGAAGAGATCTTTTTTGGAGTGTTAGGCAAGTCATTAAGAGAGAGAAAGTTAGTAGTGATTGTAATTTCTTTAGCTCTTTTCCATTTTATCTTGTAAACATTCAGGGAATTAATCAATAAAAATCATAGTTGTTCATCTTTAATGGTTTAGTTGTGTGGATTCTTGTGAGGGGTGTAGTGTAGGATTTCCTGCAACTACAGACATCCTCCTGGATATATTCTCAACAATTAGCAATTTATCCACAAAGCATCATAATTGGTTATACGGAGAAATACTTACGGCCTCTTCTTCACTCAAACTTAAAACATCGGCCCAAAGAAGAGAGAATGAAGACCGTCAATACTTGATGGAGTAAAATTCTGTAACAAAGTAACAAACATTAGTTTTGCGATCCTAATTACACGGATAAGAAGAAGTCATGGTGAAAGAAATATCGACAACTCACCAAAGAAATCACTGGGGACTTTATGGTGTTAGGTAACATCTTATAATTCTTATTCCTGCCTTCTCCACCATGAATAGTCGCTTCAGTTTCTGAGAGGTCGACATCGATTCGAGGTCTTATGTTACGACCGTCCTGTGGAAAATTTTGATGCAATGATCAAAACACAATTATCATAATCTTTTGAAGACTTCGTAAAGAATACTTACTTGTGAACATCCTGGAGATGTTTTTCGTTTCTCACCACCAGGGAAATGCTTCAATCTTGGTCGAGTAGCAATCATCTCACCGTAAGGAGGCTCCTTCACTAAAGGTTGATCAACTCTCACGAAATCAAGTAAACGCCTGAGTTGTTGATCCCAAAAGTTTATGTAACCCAGAGTTACATATGTGATTCTCACAGAGCTAGGAAACTAGAATTTACTTCCTTCCACATGTGTGCGGTCCAGACGGGTCATGAACTGTTCAACTGAGGGTTTCCTTCTTCGAAAAGTCGGAACACATTGATCCATACCCATTTGCCAAGCCGCCCTATCAATATTGTATTCTTCCACTGAGAATTCGCCATGTATTATTGATATCAGATGACCAAGAGTGCAACTCAACATAAAAGACCTCTCGTCGTCGCTCAAATCAGCACCAGATTTCAAAATCATACTCTCTTCAAAGATTAAAAGTTGTCAATCGAGAAATATAAGGAGGAACTGACACCCATGGGCGGAAGTTGAATTCAGATTCACGGTCTAAGACATCAACGAAGCGAGTCTTGAGTCGAGGTTGCTTTGTAGACTAGTGCATGATCCTGGCATTGGCCTTCTCAGAGAAAACATGGCGAGCATCACTATTCAATCCTTGCAAGATGGTACGTGGAATGGGTGCATAATTCTTGAAACGCTCGCACATCAAAGCTTGAAGAAACATTATATTGGCATAGCATTCAATCTTCATAAAACCATTCGAGATGCAGTAGTCTATAATCAAGGAGTCTAAGTTAGAGTACATAGAACCCAAGAACAAACTACCTATTGGGAGTTGCTCACCCTGGGCCATCTTAATTTCCAAAGGAATCACGAACGACTTCAATAAATTTCAAGCATCTTCAAATACATCTCTGGACAGCCATAAACACAAGAAAGCAGCAACAGATAACGTACCGTCAACAGGCCACTCCAGAGGAGTATCTCTCGGCCACCAATGTATTAACTAATGAGCATAACAACCTTTGCTGCCGCATGCCTTATTAATCTCCTCCATTGCAGTTGTCAAGATGTTAGAGATTGCAATTTCCTCTGATGAAGAAAGACCTTCAGGAAGGTTAACCGTGATTGGAAGATGCAACAAAGCAACTACATCTTCTAAAGTAATGGTAAACTCTCCCCATATGCATATGAAAGAGTGAGTTGGAATACACCAACGAGCAAGTAGAGCTACTATACCTCGTGCATCATGAAAAATGAACAAGTCTCCAGCTTGGATAGCCCGTATTATTTGTGCATCATGCAGCTTGGTTCGAACCCGAGGAAAACCTAGCATATACCTCGCCCATCCAGAAAACTTTTCTAAAGGCCGTCGAGAAAGCTTGAATTCAATGATTGATGCAGAAAAATATCCTCGTTCAAGACAGAACCGAATGGTTACCTGAGGAGTCACCAATTTTTTCTGAATAACCTCTCTAGGATTTATCAGAAGACGAAATGCTGGAGTTCTGAGACGCTTTTCGGGCCCTTGATCCACAAAGAATGCATCCTCTATATTTGGAACATTCTTGATTCCAGGTGTTTCATCTTCGCCAATGGAAGTCTCATCCATACATGAATCATCATTGGAAGCATCATTATCTATGCATGAATCCTCCCTGGAGGCATCATTATCCACGCATGCATCATCTCTGGGGGCATCATTAGCTTGGGAATCAGACATCCTTGCGAAGTAGCTGTAAGATTCACATAACATTCTACTTCAGTATATCATCCTGATGCAAACTTCGACAAGATGATGGAATCATGAAAATGGCAAAATGCTCAACTAGCATCTACGAAAATGGTAATTCTTAACTCTTACCTTTACGATTCCACTAACAAAGAATAATTGTAATGCAATAGTTAACACTTCAAAACTCGTTCGTCACTTCGAAGTCTACAAAAGCGAACAAAACTCAGATTTTCATAAAATCATGAACAATTCTACGTGTGAACATTCATCATAGAATTATGAAAACTAAACAATATTTCATCATAAGTAATTGTTTACTTTAAAGTCAGGTTTTGATTTTCAAAAAAAAAATATATATGTTCATATATATATATATATATAAAAGACGTGAATTATTCACGTAATTTAAAAAAAATTCACTTGAACTGAACTCACGTAAATAAAATCCGTGACCATGTCATGGTTTCATAAAAATTGTGGATATTCCACGGTATTATCTTTGAAACGAGGGTTTATTTCGATTTAGTGAAAACTCACACTTTTCAAGATAAGGTTTTGGTTTCCGTGAAAGCTCATAAACAAAATTTTATCACTATACACAAGTCTATATATAAAAATAAAATCTCTCCTAAGTCAGGGATTATTACTAGTTTCTTAAACTAACGATCAAACGAACATACGTTTTCAAAAACAAGGGTTTTATACAAAACTGACACTCATACATGCACATGTATATAACTTCATCATGAACAAATTATGAAAACAGCAAAAAAAAAAAAAAATCACGCACCTGGCCGGCGCCGGCCGGCCGGTGGCTGCGACGGTCGGACGGCGGCGGTTCCGGCGAAAATTCTCTGCTTCCTTCATCTGCTCGGGCGTGAATAAAATGAAGGGATCAAGGTGGTGTCTGTCGTGGAAAGAAATTAAAAAAAAAAAGAGAGGATTAATTCCCTTTTATATCAAATTTTATTTCCAAAACCTAATCTCACAAGGATTTCCTTATTTGGGCCCGACCCGTGAAGCCTAAAACGACCAAGGTCCCGCCATCAATATCAGCGGTTCAACACCAGTTTATGCTCATTAGACGATGCTCTGTTATGCCACTGGGATCTACATTCAAGTCGTGGTTTGCTCGTACGATCAAAAAATCCGGTAACGTCTTATCTGACGACTAAGTTCAATTGCTTGTATTGTTTGTAACCGGAAAATCACCATTCAGTGATGACTGAGGAACATGACTGTCCCTCACTAAGCAGGGGACTTAATGTAGATGATGGATTTTCGATAAGGGCTAAAATCGTAAACCCATAATTGTATATACTCCTAATCCAGCAATCAGACGAATATTTAGGCTCATGTCTCTTATCGAAAGCATGAAAGCTCATGCCACAAGAATCTCTGACTGAGAATACTTTCTCTCAGAGTGTATGTATATGTGTAGTCTCTCAGCTGAGGCAACGACATATCTCATGAATACTGAGCAATTTCAGTAATTACTTTTGTATAGAATCGAAAGATTGGACGGCTCCTAGACAGCTTCCTTGCTAGTATAGAGCAATAACGTCTTCAAGATGTAACAATGTTTTCCCTGACTATATAAAAGAAATATGACGCTTCAACTAGCTCATACCTGAATAATTAATGCTCCTAGACGATCGTACTAGTATAGATCCATCAATTAATTATTCCTAAATCATCAGATTCATCAACTGAATCCCTGGAAAAAATTCTATGTTTTCCATAATATTTCGTTACTTCAATTCATGGTTCTTCCCAGCAGAATTCCATGGGTTAGTAATAAATATTCAACACACGGGCATCTGAGCTACTATCGAGTAAGCCCCGACCAACATGGTGCAAGTGTACTCAACAATAATGCACTAACGAGCACCTTAATGCATGAATGAGTATTTCAAAATACGACGGGACGATGAACCTATGCAAAATAGGAAAGAAAATAATAAATAATAAAATACTGACCAAGGCGCTGGGGGACTGGGCCCACCGGCCGGCCGTGCCGTGACCAGTCCCACGCCCAATTTTATATTTTATTATTTTCCTTGATCTCATGAAAATTTCCTCATTTGAGCAAAATTCCTTCGTTTCAAGGAAACTCCTCAATTTCATGGTGTTTCCTTCACATCAAGGAAATAATAAATAATTAGGAAAGGTATGCGGGACCAAGCCTACTAGCCGGCCGGTCATGCCTAGTTGTGGCTGGTCCCACACCTTATATTCCCTATTATTTTATTATTCTTTCCTTCATCCCATGAAATTCCTTGATCTCATGGTATTTCCCTAATTTCATGATATTTCCTTCAAGTCATGAAAAATAATATAAAATTAGGTAAACTCGTGGGACCGGACCCTAGCCGTCCGGTCATGCCCCAACCGGTCCCACACGCCTCTTATTTTATTAGTATTATTTTCTATGTTTTCTTCACCTCATGGAAACTCCTTCACTTCAAGGAAACTCCTTGAGTTTATTATATTTTCATAAAGTTATGAAAAAATAATATAAAATTAGATAAACTCGTGGGACCGGGCCCTAGCCGGCCGGTCCCACATGCCTCTTATTTTATGATTATTATATTTTATGTTTCCTTCACTTCAAGGAAACTCCTTGATTTCATAGTATTTTCATAAAATCATGAAAAACATAATAAAATTAGGAAAAATGCTATGGGACCGGGCTCATTGGCCGGTCGTCCATGCCTTGGCCATAGACGGTCCCACACTTCATGATTCCTTCATTTTATAATTATTTTCCTTCATCTTATGAAGTTTCCTCAGTTTCAGCAAAATCCCTGACTTCTTCATATTTTCTCAAATGATTGCTCAAATGCACATCAGAAAATATCAAAATTCTCATGACTGAGACGCGAACACTTTGGTGACACGAGCATATTACATTGACCGACCAGGGTTGGCTCTTTGGCTTACAAGAGTCCGGTCCCCCATAATTTCATCATTTGACATAATTTGTTCACATTAGGTTCAAACTCTTCCAAACAATTTTGGAACTTCATAAAACGATCGTCATACGGTCCCGTAACCAACCAGGGCCGGTTTCATGATCCCTTGGTCGGTCCCTCATCTCTTCATAATTAATTAGGTTTTATCACCTAAAGGCTCGTGACGAGCATTATTTTAATAAATGATTAAACCAGCATTTAATCATCCTTTCATCAACTGGTCTTCAAGAGACTTTGGTATTTTTGCTCACTCGAGCATCTGGGCGCTACATGGTCGACTCATCATCCCATGTATCCGGTCCCTCCTTCACTCCGTGGTTAATTTTCAATAAACCATCGACTGATCATCAATTGATCGAATTAGGGTTTCGAGTCCAAGGTTCATAATTCTGGATTTGAACATTAATAATTTTACGACGATCCCATGATCAACATTTTATTAATTATACTCGGCTCAATTGCTAGTATTTTAAATAATATTTCATTTGGTCATGCTATCAATAATTCATCGACGAGCAACATTTGCTCGTCTAAGCAATATTGGTTCAATTGTCAATATTCAACAATCCATCGACCGAGCAATATTTGTTCACCTTAACTGTCAACATTTACGTGAGAATCATACCTCTGTCTCAGCAGACATGTTCAATTCATGAGTCTCAGAAAATTTGCAAATCATGTTCGACTCAACAATACAAGGACTCATCGTCCCATGAAGTCATGAAGTCAACAATCGACTAAATACACGTCGCCTTGCAGACTCCCACAATCACGAGACATCAATCATGTCACATGGGGGATATTAACTAGGGTTTTGGTCTGGCGGTCTACAGCACGTGTGTTCATACACACGATGAGAATGTGAGCAAGTCATGCAATCAGTTGAAGGAGTTAGCAAAGGTAACCCTGCTTTTAAATTTATGAGCAAATTGAAAAGATTTAAAGTTACTGTCAAGAAATGGAATTGGGAGGTCTTTGGGGATTTAAGAGTGAAACTGAGACAAGCTGAAGATGATGTGTTGAGTGCTTCCTTTGTAGGATCAGAATATCGCAACACCAAGACCCTTGCGAAATCCATAAACGACACATTGCGAAGATATCGCAGATGGGTAATATAAATGACGCAACGGATGGCGACGGCTGAACACGAAAAGATGTGAAGACCTAGCGAGATTTAGGAGTGTTGCGAGATTTAACATTTGAATACTTGCGAGTGTCGCAAGTCAGATCCGAAAATAAAGGACATCTTAGCTGTCATCCACTATGTAATGTCCTATATAAAGAGCCGAACAGGCTTAAGAAAGGGAGAGATCTTTTTCGAGAGTGGAGAGAAAGTTTATAGGAGAGAGAGAAAGTCTAGAGTAGCAATTACATTCTTGATTTCACTTCCTTCTTGTAAAATTTCTAACTCAATTAATAAAGAGATTGATTATTGATCTTAAATATGTGTTAGATATTATGAATTCTTGTGAGGTGTGTATTGTAGTATTTCCTGCAATTACATCCTTATTGTCAGATGCTCAACCTGAGAATGTAGATTTACTAAATAAATTGGTTACAGCTAGAGGCAAATATGAAGTGGTGGCTCAACAACATAATGAATTATTAAGGACAAAATCAAGAGTTAAGTGGATCAAAGAGGGTGGTGTCAATTCTTCTTTTTTCCATGCTAATATGAAAATTAGAAAAGATAAGAATACTATCTCTGAAATTGAGAATTCTGCAGATAATATAATATCCAATCAAAATGAGATTGCTGATGTATTAGTATCTCACTACATGAAGAAATTTGAATTTCAAGAAGTCAATTTTGCAGAAGTCATTTTTGAGGCTATACCAAAAATTTTAACAACTGAAGACAATACCTTTTTGGATGCCATTCCAACTGCAGAAGGAATCAAAACTGCTGTTTTTACTATGGATGCAAATAGCTCTCCAGGACCAGATGGGTTCCCTGGGAGTTTTTACAGATATGCTTGGGAAGTTATTGGTCCCGACTTGATAGATGCATTACAATATTGTTGGAGGTGCAAATTCATCCCCAAGGGCTTCAACTCCAATTTCTTATTCTTACTTCCTAAGGTAATGGGGGCTAAATCTGCAGACCAGTTTAGGCCAATTGGATTGGAAAATTTCAATTTCAAAATTCTTACAAGAATCATGACTACAAGACTTAATTCTCTGATTGGTAAGATGGTATCTTCTCAACAAGGAGCTTTCATAAAAGGAAGGAATATACAAGAAAAAATTGTTTTGGCTTCTGAATTGGTGAATGAGATGAGCATAAAAAGAAGAGGAGGTAATGTAAGTCTTAAACTTGATATTACTCAAGCCTATGATTCTCTTAGCTGGGAGTTTTTATTTGAAGTTCTAAGATATTTTGGCTTCTCAGATGGATGGATTGGCTGGCTTAAGAAAATATTTGAATCTGCAAGAATTTCAGTTCTAGTGAATGGTGGACCATGTGGCTTCTTTGGTGTAGGAAGAGGATTGAGACAAGGTGATACATTATCACCAATATTATTTGTATTAGTTGAGGAAGTGCTAAGTAGAAATACTACTAAGCTGGTACTTGATTGTGCAATACAACCAATGGTTAATAGATGGGGATGTCAGCCATCTCATCTACTCTTTGCTGATGATATCTTCATATTTTGTAATGGTAACAAAAAGTCTTTGGAGAATTTAATGAAGCTTCTCATGCAATATCAGGAGTCATCTGGTCAAATTGTGAATAGAAGAAAAAGTAAATGTTTTGTTGGAGAGGTTGCTGATAATAGAAGAAGAGAAATAGCTGACAAAATGCAAATGGGCTTATCTGAATTCCCTGACAAGTATCTGGGTATCATTCTTAATCCTGGAAGAGTTAAGACTTTTCAAGTATGGGGTATGGTGGAACTGATGCAACAGTTATTGGCAAGCTGGATGGGAAAACTACTATCTTTTGCAGAAAGGATTGTCTTAGTTAAATCTATGTTGTGTAGCATTCCCATTTACAATATGAGTGTTTATAAATGGCCACAAGCTGTTATTAAATAATGTGAAAAATTATCAGAAATTTCTTATGGTCAGGTGATCCAGCAGTGAAGAAGTTGATTACAGTAAAATGGGATGAAGTATGTGCACCATTAAAGGAAGGTGTTTGGGATTGAGAAGGTTGGAAGTAATCAATAAAGCACTCTTAATGAAACTTGTTTGGAAAATTGAGAATGTTCATGAGGAATGGACAGATTTCATGAGATCTAAGTACAAGAATAAGAATGGTGAATAGTTCACTTCTTATAAGCAATCATCCATTTTGCCTGGGCTTAAATGGGTTATGCATCATGTCAATGAGGGGAGCAGATGGTTAGTTGGTGATGGCAAGGATATATCAATTTGGAAAGATAAGTGGGTTAAAGAACTTTCAATAATTGAAAGACATGAGATCCATTTATTCTGCAGCATATGGACTGGAAGGTGGAAAAATTGATAGTGAATGGTGAATGTCACATCCCTGAGGCTATGCTTCAATACTTCAATATTAATGAGTTACCATCTTTATGGATTGGAAAGGATAAAAAGGTATGGGCAGCTGACTTAAATGGTGAATTTTCTGTGGCCAATGCAGTACATGATTAGAAGAAAATATCCTATAGTGGCTTGGGCAAAACAGGTATGGAACTCAACCATTCATCCCAAAAATTCATCAAATTTATGGAAAATTATGAGAGGTGCTTGTGCCACTGAAGATGCAGTTAGAAAGAAAGGTTTCAGTACTGTATCCAAATGTTATTTGTGTGGAAATGGTAGTGATACTCTTGACCACATACTTTGGCGATGCACTTTTAGTGTCAGATTATGGCAGTGGTTAGGTGGCATTTTTCAATTTCACACACCTGATAAATTTGATGATGTGATACAATTTGTGAAAAACAAGATTGCTGCAATCAAGGAATTATGGTTATCATCTCTTTCACCTTGTTAGTGGAGTTAATTTTTACCAGGAATAATGTTAAATATGAAGAGCAAGTTCCAGTCTATGAGGCAATTAAACATAAAGTCCTCCACTTTGCAAAAGAATGTAGTATTAGAATGACAGGGAAAATGTGGGGATGTATGTATGATTTCAACATAGTTAAGCACTTTGATTTGCAGGGAGTAAAAGTATCCATAGTAGGAGTCAAGCAATGCTTCTTTAAACTACCTTTTTTGAACCAAACTCTGATGTGTTGTGATGGTGCCTCTAGAGGAAACCCAGGGCAAGCTGGTTATGGTTTTATTGCAAGAAATTATGATGGAGGGTGTATTGGTGCTGCAGCTGGGGGTTTAGGGATTGCCACAAACTATATTGCTGAGAGCATGGGCCTTGTTTGTCCTGGTGAATGGGCAGTTCAAAAGCAACACTGGGATGTATGTTTTAGTCTTGATTACAGTCGCATTACGATGGCTTTCACAATGGTAAAGTTCCTTGGATTGTGCGGAATGGGATGGCGAAAAAATCAAAGAATCTTTGCCTGTCATTTCTTTTAAACACAATTCATGAGGAAGTAAATACATCTGCTGACACAATGGCAAAGAAATGTGCTCAGCTTGCAAGAGGGGATGTCTGTTTTATGACATGAAGCCTTCTTTTTTGGGTGACCTGGTGTTTATGGGTGAAAACTATTTCTGCCGGTTTTGGTAATTTGAGGTGTGTGGATGAGAAATGAGTCTAAACCTTAAACAAATGCACTACACGGGAGTGCTTGTAGATTCGAGAAATCAATCCGTGCAAATCCGGCCTAAACCAAGAAATGGCCGTTCCAGACTTGTTTCGGTCACAAAGTGAAGGAGATGGGGTTGATCTTAGGGAGGGAAGCGAAGAAGGTGTTGAGATTGTGAAGGTGTTGGCTATGTATGACTTGTATCGGAAAAAGCCGAACCGGCTTGCGGGATGTAAGCTATCGGTTCCGGTGTTTGAATACGATGGTATCAACACTTGCCTCTGTTATCTGGACTTGTTCTGTTGTTTTTGGAAATAGGGAGGAGAACCTATTTATACAAGTCATTTGAGCCTTATTCACGTCCCTCGTGGGAAGTGGAGGAAGTGGAGTGATGGAGTAGTGGAGTTGTGTGTTGGTGTTACACGACCCGGTCTTGCCCACTTCTCCTATCATCTCTAACCGTCCATGACTTCCGACACGTTCTTGTGATGGCGCGTTGCACGCCGTAAACCGCCAGACCAATACCCCAATACGTATCCCCAAGTTTGTGACATGATTGATGTCTCGAGTGTGTGGATCGTGGGACCCACGAAAAGTAGCATGTAATGCTCAATTAAATAACTAAGTTATTTAGGAAGTCGATACCCGTGAAGTACCGTGTGTGTATTCTATGTGCATCTTTGCATCATGATGTGGTAAAGTGACGGGTGGTGATCACCATGACGCCTCACTGACCAATTAACTCCTGACCGGGGTTGTATAACCAAGACGGTGAAGTTGGACGGACGAGATGATCTTTGAGACACTCATCTGCGACCGTTGATGGAATTAGGGTTTTTGAAGAGGTGCGCAAGCATCACTCTTCAGCTTGGTCGAATCCAAGCTTGGGATATAATTTTGACAGGGTCGATCGTGCATGTGTGTAGACGACATGACGGTGTAGGCGCCCATATCTCATTCTCTCGTGAAAGTGTGATCCGGGCCACTCAATTTGTCCCAGCGAAGTTGAGTGGTCGAGATCAATTTGCAACAAACTGCAGTGCCGCAAAAGCCGCGCATCATGCCAATTTTGGGCGCGCGTTCCAAGACGACCAAGCTTGGTCGGTCTTGGCCGATTAGCCTGGCGTGCACACGGTGGGATGGTGTATATACATGTACTTCATCATCCCATAGAAACGTGATCTAAGCCACTCAATTTGTCCGGTAAACTTGAGCGGTCGAGATCAGTTTGTGGTTGGGAAGTGTGACCACGCCTAGCTTGGGCGCGCGAATCAAGGTGTACAGCCAAGTTTGGTCTTGGCCGATCGGGTGTGGAGATAGGTGGGCCCACAGTGATCATGTTGATACTTAGGACCTGCTTAGTCTATTCTGGACCCTTCATTCGTGCGGAGAAAATGGACACTCGTGATCGCGACACAAACCCTAATTAGGTTTTGCCGGCCGTGTGTCATACCCAGTTTAGGGCGCACGAATCAAGACGACCAACCATAGTTGGTCCTGACCGATCAGTCAGGTATGTAGGCGGGCCCACGGTGTTTGTGTTGACATGCTCTGGGCTCTTTGAATCTATATCTACACCCTCCATCTATGCCTGCGAAGATGGATGGTTGAGACTGTTTTGCGATACATGTAATGTGCCGCAAACCCTAATTTAGGGTTTTTCGTCCATATCTTGCTCCGGCTTGGGCGGTTTGGCAAGCTATGCCACCCTTTTGGGAGACCGACCATGCGGGGCCCGCGTTGGGTCGGTGGTGCATATTCCAATACCGCTTGGGGTCATGGATTTAATCTAAGCCATCCAATCATGCTGGTGAAGTTGGATGGTCGTGATCGTTTCTGAGACTGATATGGTCAGTTCAGGTTCAAATATGCTCAATCGGGATAATATAACACACCGAGAGTTGTAGCCTGTATGGGTATTTTGTACATGCTTCATTATTAATGCTTGGAGATTCGTGTTGCTCTGCTGAGAACAACACTCAGTCGTCATGCCGCACCGGTAATGAGTACAGAAAATACGAGGCTGGTCATGCATTAATTAATAATCTTTGTAAATTCACGGGGTATATGGGATTGTTGCTACATGCTCCAACCTCGGATGCATTTTTGTATTTAATTCACGTAATTTTGGGATTGTTGCCACATGCTCTATTCTAGGTGAAGAAGTATTCATCACTTATTAATGGCTTTATCTTTTGCAAGATATTAGCGCATAATTTTGGCCTTTACAATTTTAGCCTTAAGTGAAAATCCACCATCAACACCTGGAAAATGAAGATAAAATGTACTTCAGATTTATCTGAAATATACTATGTTTCTGTTGGGCTTTTGTTTGTTATACCCAATTTAATCCTGAGCTTGTTTTGTAATTTTTGTTTTCTAAGGCTTTTGTCTTAGCTTCCTTTGTAATGACTTTGGTTATTATTTTTGTTAATAAATATATGATTTAGAAAAAAAATAGATATAACGTTTAAGCACAATTGTCCTTTCTTTAGTGATTGCAAATCACTTGTTTACTCCATATATTTCTCCCCCTTTTTGTAACAAAATGACAAACGTTCGAGCAAATACAGGTCAAACCGAAAGGATCTTACAAATCTAAAAGACTTGTAAACAACCTATAAGAGTTAAGCACGAAGGTTTCACATACCACTTTAGATAACTAATATTAAAACCGAAACTAAAAGTAATTTAGTTTTAATATGTTATCAAGGAAAATATTGCCCGAAGCAATTTTCCTTAATAGTTTTAACAAATTGACTAAGAAACTTAGTTCCCTTGTTAAACCGATTGTACGCATACAATCGCTTATTTCGATAAAATAAAGATAAGAATTAACTTTATTTCCCTCATCAGGTTCTAATTATTCAGACAATAACTTAGACCTTTCTCTTTAGACAAGACAAGCACTAAGTTAGTTAACTAGTATTTCTTGTCAAGACATTCGATTAGACTTGAATAACCGAATCCTTCAATTTGATAAGTCTAACTAAGATCAGAATTAACTTAGTTTCTCTTATCCGTAATCGAATTGACTAAACAAATGATCCCGTATTTTGTTAATCCATATGAAAAAGTGGGTGTACAACAACCTCACCCAATAATTCACTTAGAAATCTATATGGACTAACTCCAATATACTTTTAAGAGAATCAACTAGACAGTCAGACTCAATCTTAATAAAAAGTATATCAAAGAGTTATATCTCAATTTCTCAATTCAATATTTACTCTAGAAAATAGAAATATGCGAGTCTAATTGAATACAACAAAAATTAACTTGAACGGTACCAAAGACCAATGTTGAAGTATCAATCAATATCAATCAACAACCAAAGGTTGGATTTACCAATTGATCGATTCAACGCACAACCTGTGATATTTCAATTATATAACAAAATATAATGCGGAAAAGAAATAACACAGATTTTCAGAAGTTTTGTTAATGAGGAAACCGCAAATGCAGAAAAACCCTGGGACCTAGTCCAGATTGAACACACACTGTATTAAGCCGATATATACACTAGCCTACTACAAACTAACTTCGGCCCGGACTGTAGTTGAACTCCAATCAATCTCACACTGATCCAAGGTACAGTTGCGCTCCTTACGTCTCTGATCCCAGCAGGATACTATGCACTTGATTCCCTTAGTTGTTCTCACCCACAACTAAGAGTTGCTACGACCCAAAGTCGAAGACTTTAATAAACAAATCTGTATCACACAGAAAAGTCTACAGAATTGATAAATCTGTCTCCCACGTAAATACCTACGAGTTTTGTTCCGTCTTTTGATAAATCAAGGTGAACAGAACCAATTGATATACTCGGACTTATATTCCCGAAGAACAAACCTAAAAAATATCAATCACCTCACAATAATCTTAATCGACTAGCGAAACAAGATATTGTGGAATCACAAACGATGAGACGAAGATGTTTATGACTACTTTTCTATCTTGCCTATCAGAGAAATTAATCTCAATCCAATCTAACGATTGCACTCAATCACGATAGAAACAACAAGATCGGATCACGAAACTACAGAGAAAACAGTTGGGTCTGGCTTCACAATCCCAATGAAGTCTTCAAGTCGTTAACCTACAGGGTCTCGGTAAAAACCTAAGGTTAAAGGAGAATCGACTCTAGCTTATACAAATAGTATCATACATGAGGTGTGGGGATTAGGTTTCCCAGTTGCTAGAGTTGTCCTTTATATAGTCTCCAAATCAGGGTTTGCAATCTAAGTTACCTTGGTAACAAAGCATTCAATATTCACCATTAGATGAAAACCTAATTAGATTCAAGCTAATATCTTTCAACCGTTAGATCGAACTTAGCTTGTAATACACAAATGAAATGCACGTTCATTTAGGTTTGTGTAACCGTACCTAAACGTGTACACCTAGTTGGTTCAACAGTAGTTAACCAAATTGTTAGCCATATGAGCACTTTCATATCAACCTTATTCATCTTCACCATAACTAGTTCAAATTACTCAAAAGAACTAGTTAGAGAGTTGTTCAATTGCTTAGATCTCATAGAAGTATATACGACACAGTCGAAGCAAAAACGATTTTGATTCACTCGAATCGATTCATGAACATTATAGCCACGGTTTGCAAATATGCATTCCTTAGTTTATATATGTCTTAGTTCACGAATAAACCGTTTTTAGAAAATAACCCACTTAAGTATGCATACCAGTACGCATACTTAAGTACCCGGTTTGAGTTTGTTTTCAGTTCACAAACTCCACCAGAAATTCACGGGATGTGAACTTCCAGCAGTACGCGGACTTAGCTTCCGGACTTCCTGAACTAGTAAAGTATGCATATTTTAGTTCAAGGATTTTGGACTTACACACGTATGAGTTCACATACAATGTTTATATCCATTCAAGGTTATATATTCTAAACTCTCATTTCAATCATTGAAACATTCTTAGAGGATGTTAAATAGAGGTTATTCACACACTATTTTTCATCAAAGCGATTTTCAAGATATTGAAATAATCAACATGACTTTCGTCACTTGTAAAGATGAACTTGGCCAAAGCGAAAGCTTACCAACACATATTTCGAGAAATAGATAAGTGAGATAAACTCGGCTCGAAATAGCAAATGTGTATAATCGAAGTCTATATAGCAATACGACTTTTGTCTCAAGATAGGAGATAGAGTAGATAGACTTTTGAGTGATAGATGAGTTCAATTCTCCACATACCTTTTAGTCGATGCAGTTCCACCAGTTCCTTGAGTAGTTCTTCGTCTTTGCATGATGAACACCGTGGAGTCTAGAGCTCAACTACACTTTCTATTCTAGTACGAGACTTAGCTATAAATAGACTAGAAATCAAGACTTATAGTTTTAGCAACTAAACTTGACAAACAAGCTTGAGATAGAAACGCTTGCGAGTTCGACCGAGCAGTGCTCTAACAATCTCCCCCTTTGTCAATTTTAGTGACAAAACTATCAATACATATGGAATACAAAATAAATAAACTTTGCAGCTTTTCTTCCACATGCATGATCTCCTTGGTTCTTCAACATTACTCGAAATCTTCGTCACTTCCAAGTACTCCAATGATTCTAAAGATATTCAAATCAGCATCATCGTTGTTGAAGATCCGTAGCCATAACAATGAGAAAACAAAAGCTCTCAATCATTTTTATACAGTGTCATAGTATTATTACACGTACAGCATCAAAGTTCAATTGTATCACAACTTTGACAACAATACTATGGTGATATGTATCACTCCCCCTTAGTCAATACTTCATCTCACATGAAAACCACTCCCCCTTACATAATGATCCTAAAACCATATGTATTTGTAGTATGAACTACACATTAATTCTCCCCCTTTTTGTCAACAAAATTGGCAAAGGTACGAAAACTAGTGGGATCCTAATGAAATTTCCATAGAGACACTTCATGACCAAAAGAAAGCACATATCAAGTTTTTAGATGCAATCATATAGCCAAAACTAAATGCATTCATCAAGGAGTTTATAAAAATACAAGATAACCCCTATAATATTCCATAGCCGCACTCCCCACAAAGATTTGGCAATTAAGCACAAGTTCAATGAATAACTCTCCCCCATAAAATGTCATTCCCGAGAGAACAACAAGAGCGACCTTACTTTCACAAGAAAAGAAGGATTTCTTTGGACATAACAAATCACACGAAACATAAATTTGTATCCAAAAACTCAATTAAATTAACCACAAGAGAACCCATGATTAATTTAATCGGAAATGCTCAACATAAGAGAACTTACAGAGCCACACGGTATATAGTTAAAAATATGGTTCAGGAAAGATCAATATTGTGGAATAAATAAAGATTCATTCTGTAGCGCCCCCAAATCTAGCAGCTGACTAATCCAAGAGATTAACTAAATACAGAGGCACTAAGAATCTAAATCATATACTTAGCATTCAATTAAGAAATCTGCTACAAACTTTAACCCAAAAACTAGCCCCGCTCAGAAATATATATACAAGAACTTCTCTCAGATGATATATATACAATAGTCATTTATTTTGCAAATATAAACAACATAATAAACATAGCAGAAGATAACTAATTAACGGAATCAACTCCTCGAAGCTTTCGCTGCGCAACTCTGATCTGTCTCTGAAACTGAAAGTGGGAATGGGTGAGCACATCATCCCTAAAAGGGGTGCCAAGTAGAAATAACATTTAACTTTCATGTAATCATTGAAAATGATTTGAAAACAATCCATGTTTTCACTAACACTAAACACAACCAATTTACAGAGGTAAACAATCATGTATATGGAACTAACTCCTTCTAAACAATGTATAATATGGTGACTCGTCCCGCACCTAGATAATAATATGGTGAACTCGTCCCGCACCTAGATAATAATATGGTGACTCGTCCCGCACCAGTAAATGAAGGAGCAGTACCCTATATACCACAGATGGAAATTCTTATTTCCAAACAATCAAATGGAAATTTTTATTTCCCAAACAATCAAATGGAAATTCTTATTTCCCAAACAATTCATATAGACAAACAGGCATTACAATTCCTTTCCAAACAATGGAAAGATTAAAAGAATCAACGCTACTTTCGGAGTTTAAAATAAAACAATGCATGGAATATACAATCAGACGATGCATGGATTTGTTAAAATAATCTTTTGTAAAGGAAAACAACTATAATCACAGAAGAGCTAAATGTAAATTCCCACCTCTTTTGATGACAAGCCACGCCTATCTCGAGATCCACGATCCACTGGTTCATCCTTTGAATCGATCGTTGTTAATAACTAACTGTTAATCATACAAGCACTCTAAGAGTTTAGCCAAAAGGCTCACACAAGGCTCATAACATAATTCATACAAGTTTATCTCATGATTCTAAGCCCACTTATGGTTCTATATCGTTTATTTATCTATCTTTAGAAAATCTAAGGTTTACTAATTCAATTAGATTGGTTCTATAGTCTATAGCTAAGTCTTATGAATATCTACAACTTTGTAGAAGAATCCAAAGGTTAATCTAGACCACAATGGTCCAACACATCAAAATAGAAACCAACTATAAGCCCAAGCCCAACAAACCATCTCCTTACTAAGGCCTAGTCCTTCTGGGTCAACTAACGGTCGCAGATCAACTAATAGTCAACGTCCAAGTCAAGTCAAGGTCCTGGTCAAATGGTCAAGTCTGAGTCAAACTGATTCAATTCAGGTTACAAGGTTAACTCGACTCAGTCAGATGGTATGAGTCAGGTAAGTCAGCTAGACTGACATGGATACTAACAAGCCTAAATCAAATGCAATTACACTTCATCCATAAATCCTATAACTTCATCTTTCATTTCAAACATACATTTAATTCATACAAACTTCAAAACTTATTCACAACAATAAGCTCAGATTACCTGTGATTGCATCTCTAAGTTCCTACAAGATTCAACTCCACACACCCAACCAATTCTAATTTCATCTCCATAGTCTCTAATTTCTATTTCAATTCTACTACACAGATTGTCCATTAATCACTTTAACTGCACAAAAACCCTTGTTTAGGTTCAGCTGTAACACCACAACTTTATTACCCTGCCAATTTCATTCTTCTTGCACCTACAACAGTTCATACACCCATTTCAGTGACACTTCAAACTTCATGAACCACAACGGCATCACCACTACCAATTCATGCCATTCATATGCTACAATACCTCTTAGTTCATACCACATACACCACTAGACCGTCTCTTAACTCAATCTTCACTAATACAACTCCCCAATAACTCAACTCCCAACACCTGCAGTCACAGATACAAAAACAACATCATCTCTAGCTACCAACCCCCTCTAAACTGCCATTGCAACACCAGCAGACCTCCAACCTCATCCATGAATTCAATAACATCACAGCAGCCACAGAACAACATCATCACAACAATATCAATATCCCCATACTTCATTTGAGAGTCACATTTAATTCTCACAACACATATACCCTTCTATAAAACTCTTGTTCTTCATTTGCATAACTAATTTGCATCCACAATCACAATTCCATTCAATAATCATTTAAATCTCAGTTCAAGTAATTAACAACCTAACAATGAACTCTTATCAGCTCAATAACATTACCACCATGCTCATTTACTACGTCTGACCATCCCGAGTAAGTCAAACTCTACAAAATCCTATGCATTCATCTACATCCACCATTACAACACCACCATCAATATCTAACCTTTCTCCCTGTAATTTCAGTTCTTTAGACACAATCCAAACACACATCAAACGTTTAACATCTTGATAGACGCATTTATGTGTCTATTTTGATCTCAATTTTATATATTGTTAGTACCCATTTTGTACTTATTTTGGTATTTTATGTATTTGTAGGTATTTTTGGAAAAATAAACATGCGCGGAGAAATTGGCTCGAAAAGTGGTATTTGGACTATCCGAAGAAAATTACTGAAGACACCCCTCAAATGGATAAGGGGCACACAGTTGATAAGGGGTAACCCACCGTTGTTTTCACCCCACATCTACTATTTGCACCCAAAGTGCTATTCGCACCCTCATATGGTTAGGGGGTATCCCGTTCTTCCCCATTTGAACTGAATTTGGCGGGAAATTTTATCAGACATCGTGAACTTTCTGTGATGGCAATTGGTCGAGATTTATCGAAGTATTTTATGGAGATGAGTTGGTTTGGCCCTGTTTGACCGAAACAGGATTGCTAAGAATGTTGGAATCAAAAAGGAAGGAAGTTATCATAATTATTTTCGTAAAACAGGAAACAGAGGTTCTCGGGTGTTTGTGTTGACAAGAGGATTAGGAGAAGTAATATTCTGCTAAGGGACAGTATGAAGATCGAACGGCATGAACCGAGAGCAGTGAGAAGATATCGGGATTTTACAATCGGTGAAAGTTTTGACGCGTAGGAGAAGAACAAAAAAGGAAAGTATTCACGAGAATGGAAGTTACGTAAAGAGAAGAAGTTCTCATTGACTCAACATGATTCGAATCTATCAAGTCCAAGCTAAAAAAAGAAATCCAGCCAAGAAGAGACGCGTACAACAGGAAAGAAGAGAGAAATAAAAGGGAAATATCCCGGAACTTGGGAGAAAAGTAAAAGCAAGATATTGCTCCGGATTTATTTGTCATGTGTGTATAAATTCAAGTGGTTGGAGTCCCAGGAGGGGGGTCGAGACTTTTGGGGACGAACGGAGGCAGAGAGGAGAAGAAATCAGAGTTGCAGGAATTGTTGTTGCTGCTGCTGCAGTTATCAAGAACACGAAGAACATTGGACCAACGGAGTCAGTCGCAGAGCAGTCTTATATTCTACAACAGTTTTCATATATCATATTCAAACAAAGCACAAAAGAAGTATCGTTTAAAAGGCGATCTTATTTCTTACCGTAACGATGCATTTGTAACGCCTCTTCAAATGTTGCAAACCGCCTGAGTTATTAGCTTTCTCTTGTTTTTCACACTTTTGAGCTATGAATACCTATTTTGAGCACGTGATTAATATGAGGAGCTAGACCCCAACACTGGGATGACGGAGGAAGCCATATTTCATGCGTGTGGTAATTATATTTAATTCTTTCATGACTTTTTGCATGGATTGTTAATTGTTTTATGGTTTTTATTGAATGGTTGTGATTTCAATTGATGGGTTATACTTAGGTTAAGTCTTTTGACATCCCATGCTTTATAGATATACAGTCGTTGCTTTTCAAAAATCTACCTTGGCAAAGAAACAGAGTCAATATTTTATTTGAGTTATAATTATTTGGAATAAATATATGAATCGTATGAATGAGTTTATGGTGGAATCCCGAGTCTCAGTATCTCTCAAAATTGTGACAAACCTTGTATATATATTTTCTTTGTTTTTAGTACTTCCTTAAATCAAACCTTTACAAGCCCGAGTTGAACGAACTTTACTTATCACTTTCTACAACAAATTTAAAAACACATCAATTTTTGGCGCCGCCGACGCGGACTTGTATTTAGATTTGTTTTAGGTTTATTTTTATTTATTTTTTTGTTCTCTTTTACGCCTTTGGTATTTTTTTGATTCTTTTCAGATTTGGAGCGAAGCTACAAGGAAAGAAAAAGTGTTATAAAAGGAAAGCAACGCCAAAGAAGGAAAGAAAAGAGGAGTCCAAGGAGTGAAGAAGATTTTGTATATATTTATTTTATTTAGACTTTATTTCTTTTTATTTTTAGAAACTGTAAATAGGGTTGTATTTTTGTAATTTTTTTTTTTTTTGGACTTTTTTTTTGGACTTGGACTTTATTATTTTAAACCCTAAGGAAGGGTTAAAAATTAAATACAAACTGTTTGCAGGGAAGGACGACGATTACGATCTTGTCTCGGCCCCTCGGGTTCGTACACCGACATAGGAGTCGGTGGCCCGAGTCGACTTCAACGGTTCATCGCCCGTCCGTACGGAGGTAAGACTCTATCCACCCACGAATCCCCGGTGGGTTTTATTTTGTGTGACAACTCACACCCCTGCAATAGAATGTCGAACTGGTATTACAATAGCCGATACAACGAATATCCGTCTGATTTTCAAAATCGACATTACTTTGACCATAGTGTGAATAGTGGTTGGGAACATCAAACTTTTGGAGGTTATGGTTCATACCAGAGTGAGCCCAATTACTATTCGCACACCCACCAGTCATACGAGCAAAACAATCCCTCTATTTCTGTAGAAGAGGCTCTCAAGAGTTATACCTTATTTGTGAAGAAAACCTGTAACATTTTTTCAGGCGAGCAGTCAACAGAGATTTCTTTAGAAGAAACTCTTAAGAAATATACTGAGAGTACAAATAGGATTGTAGAAAAATTGGCTCAAAATAATCTTAATTTCCAATACAATGTTTCCAATAGTACCCTTGAAAATGAAGATAGTTATTTGCATAATCAAGATGACAAGGATAGAATTGGTAACACTACTTTAGATGAGGTTCAACCATTTTCATGTTATTATAATGATGATTATGATGAGGATAGTGTTTATGAAGAATTTGAAATAAGTAGGCATAGTGATCAGGAATTTGTTACTCCAATTGAGCTTAATAATGATAATGTTTCTAGTTCAAATCCAAATAATTTTAATAATTATTCACCTATTCAAAAGGACGAGGATTTGACTGGAGATACCCCCGTTTTAGAAGATGTATTATTTCCTTTTGATTACGAAGCTAATGGTTTAGATGAACGAGTTTCTTCTGAGAATATTGTTTTAGAGTCTAGCGATTTAGAAACATTAGTCTTAGACAAAGAAAATGAACTCGTAGAGATGAGTGAGGATGAACCTGACTTAGAAGAATCAATTGACCATTTTCAGAAATCATATGACCTTGAAATTAGGGAAGTTGTGACTAGTCTTTCTAGAGACACTGAAAACTCTAAGTTTGGGGGTGATTATCATTCTCCATGTGCCTTAACTCTTAGAAAGGTCCCTCACTTGGGACTTGACATACGTGCCTCAACCATTTTAAAAGATTATCTTCATACACGTTTTCCTGAACCTAATAATGTCCAGGAAGAAGTTCAGTTGTTAGAAACCCATCCTCTGGTTGATGTGGTTTACCCAGGCTATGATACCAAGATTGATTTTGTTTTCCCACCAAATATTTTTCAACCAATTGTGGGAACGTATATGTTTCAGATGTGTCAATTATTAAGTTTCGAGACTAAACCTAAGTACTTTGGGAGAATAGAAATGACACATTTGCTTCAGATTGACCACCACTTTCATCGTGGTCAATTTTGTGAGTCAAAACTGATTGACTTTAAGGATCCGCAGTTATTTAGGTTATTATTATGTGCTTCTAAGGTTTTACTTGAGCTTTTCCAGACTCTAATACCTGAATCGGATCTTACCTACGAGCAAATGAAACCCATGAAAATATTTTATTCGGACCCAGTTATAGAACCTGAACCTGAACCACAGCTAGATGTAGTTGTCTTAAACATGAAACTAGACAAGGGTGTGCTTTATTTGTTTATTTTCTTGGCATGTTGCAGATTCCTTTTACTTGTGATAGCTCTATTTGGTTTCGATGACCCACAGAAATTTCGGCTATTACTTTATGATTTTATGAGGTGACCAATCTTTTCTTAGTCTGGCTGAAGACTTTAAACTTAGCACTTCTTGGGAGGTAACCCAATATTCATGCGACACGGTAATATCTTTCCTTAACTCTTTTACTTCAAATGGTAACAATTTCTCCTTGTTCATGCTTTTAATTTTATCTTTAGAACATTGAGGACAATGTTAGATTTAAGTTTGGGGGTATGGGAGAAACATTTTAGTTGCATTGTTAAATTCCAGAGCCTAGAAATTTATGCTTATTAAGGATGGCACTAACCAATCTAAGTGGATTTTGGTTGTAGGAGTTGAGGAACCAATCTGATTAGATGGAAACATCTAAAGAGTCTATTTATAAAAGCACGAGCTCAGGTGTTAGAATTAAAGAAAAAACATGGTAGTTTCGCCATATCTCGTTGAATCCTTTTCACTTCTATTTTTATTTTGTTTTCTTTAAAATATGTTTCTCTAAGTGATTAGGTGGGGCTCACGATTCAAGTTGTTACCACTGCTAGGGTGAAATAGAGTGATTGAGATGTTCCAAAAAAAAAAAATTTGAGACCAGACCATCAGACCAACCGGAATAAATTCAATAAAGTCGACCACTGGAACCCTTGTATATGCCAGTTGTGTTGACCTAGAGTTAGGATTATCGACCACTTTGTACCCTTGTATATGCCGGTGTGTTGATATTAGTCTAGACCAATATCTCGACCATTAGGATAGGTTCATTTTGGCAAAGTGGCTTTCTTAGATATGAGAAACACCGTTCACCTTAGTCAACATCAAAACCATCTACGTTTTCTCTACATCCATCTTCTTAATCTAGCCATGTGATTGGTTGACTCACGGTTATGATGTCCGGAAACTATCCGAGTAGAGCTTTGTGACTTATATATGAATTTTAGTATGCTTGAGTGCAAACTCGTGTACAACAATTGGAATTTCGCATCGGGGTACTTCCTACAGTAGTCAATAAGTATGCCAACCAAGGAGATTCTTTAGTGCCTTCCAAGGTTCTGCGTAGATAGCTAGAGTCCTGGAGTAAAGGTTTTGTGGGTATATCTCTTGTAAGCCCCCCCGAGACTATAACTCGGCCACTAGGGCCACCTAGGGGTTTAAAGGCTTATTGCATACGCTAAATGCAATCGACGATGCCTGCGACAGTGAGTTAGGATTTTATTTTGTATTTTAGATTTTCTCGAGGACTAGCAAATAATAAGTTTGGGGGTATTTGATAGACGCATTTATGTGTCTATTTTGATCTCAATTTTATATATTGTTAGTACCCATTTTTGTACTTATTTTGGTATTTTATGTATTTGTAGGTATTTTTGGAAAAATAAACATGCGCGGAGAAATTGGCTTGAAAAGTGGTATTTGGACTCTCCGAAGTAAATTACTGAAGACGCCCCTCAAATGGATAAGGGGCACACAGTTGATAAGGGTAACCCACCGTTGTTTTCACCCCACATCTACTATTTGCACCCAAAGTGCTATTCGCACCCTCATATGGTTAGGGGGTATCCCGTTCTTCCCCATTTGAACTGAATTTGGCGGGAAATTTTATCAGACATCGTGAACTTTCTGTGATGGCAATTGGTCGAGATTTATCGAAGTATTTTATGGAAATGAGTTGGTTTGGCCCTGTTTGACCGAAACAGGATTGCTAAGAATGTTGGAATCGAAAAGGAAGGAAGTTACCATAATTATTTTCGTAAAACAGGAAACAGAGGTTCTCGGGTGTTTGTGTTGACAAGAGGATTAGGAGAAGTAATATTCTGCTAAGGGACAGTATGAAGATCGAACGGCATGAACCGAGAGCAGTGAGAAGATATCGGGATTTTACAATCGGTGAGAGTTTTGACGCGTAGGAGAAGAACAGAAAAGGAAAGTATTCACGGGAATGGAAGTTACGTAAAGAGAAGAAGTTCTCATTGACTCAGAATGATTCGAATCTATCAAGTCCAAGCTAAAAAAATAAATCCATCCAAGAGGAGACGCGCATACAACGAAAGAAGAGAGAAATAAAAGGGAAATATCCGGAACTTGGGAGAAAGTAAAAGCAAGATATTGCTCGGATTTATTTGTCCTGTGTGTATAAATTCAAGTGGTTGGAGTCCCAGGAGGGGGGTCGAGATTTTTGGGGACGAACGGAGGCAGAGAGGAGAAGAAATCAGAGTTGCAGGAATTGTTGTTGCTGCTGCTACATTTATCAAGAACACAAAGAACATTGGACCAACGGAGTCGGGTCGCATGAGCGAGTCTTATATTCTACGGCGGTTTTTCATATATCGTATTCAAACAAAGACAAAAAAGTATCGTTTAAAAGGCGGTCTTATTTCTTACGTAAATAGTCTTTTTGTAACGCCTCTTCGACGTTGCAACCGCACGAGTTATTAGCTTTCTCTTGTTTTTCACACTTTTGAGCTATGAATACCTATTTTGAGCACGTGATTAATATGAGGAGCTAAACCCCAACACTGGGATGACGGAGGAAGCCATATTTCATGCGTGTGGTAATTATATTTAATTCTTTCATGACTTTTTGCATGGATTGTTAATTGTTTTATGGTTTTTATTGAATGGTTGTGATTTCAATTGATGGGTTATACTTAGGTTAAGTCTTTTGATATCCCATGCTTTATAGATATACAGTCGTTGCTTTTAAAAAATCTACCTTGGCAAAGAAACAGAGTCAATATTTTATTTGAGCTATAATTGTTTGGAATAAATATATGAATCGCATGAATGAGTTTATGGTGGAATCCCGAGTCTCAGTATCTCTCGAAATTGTGACAAACCTTGTATATATATTTTCTTTGTTTTTAGTATTTACTTAAATCAAACCTTTACAAGCCCGAGTTGAACGAACTTTACTTATCACTTTCTACAACAAATTTAAAAACACATCACATCTTCATTACCGAACATAGAAACTCAACAATGAACTGAATGATAAACTAATTTACTTAGAGAAAACATTTACCTCAAAGTAATTTCCATTCCAGCAACACAAATCCACCCTTCTTCTTGCCAGACTGGATTTTGCAAATCTTCTTCTTCAAACTCTAATTCGGATTAAACCCATCCTGAATTAGTTAGAATCACCTAAAAATTCTCTCAAAAGCCCTAACTTCAATTTGGGGAAGAACAGAACACGAACCCTAATTTACTGATTCACCAATCCTATCTTCCAAATCAATCTTAACTCTTAATTAGAGACAAACCCAACTGTAATCTTTCTCTTAACACCTCAATTTCATCTTCTAATTTCTCCTTAACCAAAATTCTCAAGAACAGAACCCTAATTCTCAATCCTCAAATTACCTTTTTTGCGGGTTACTGTCACGTAACTTCATCAACACCACCACCACCAACTAAAACCAACTCTACTCTTCTTCTATTTCGATCCGAGTCTCATAATCATCTTCACTCTCATCGATTATCAGATAAATGCAAACCCTTAATTTAATCGACTAAACCCATCTCCAGTTACCTCAAATCCAACCTTCATCAACTCACAGAAACCCTAACTCCACTTCCCCCTGATTTGTCTCAAAACCCCAGCAATTTTAAATCTTATTCTTCTTAAATCACATCGACAACGCCTACTTCGCCATCAGAATAGTTTCATCAGCAAGAACTCTCAAACGTGCTCTCAAATTCATCACTCGAATTCTACAGAAGGAGAACAAAGAAGAAGCAGAAGAAGAATGAAGAAACGAGAAGAAGAAAGAAGAAGAAGAAGAAAGAGAGAGATAGGAAGAAGAGAATGACTTCCTCGATCGGTTTTGGTGATAAGGCCGACCAAAAATTCTAAAGGCACCCGAAAAAGAATAAGGGCTGCCAAGTTGGTTTGTCTAAAAAAAATGACTAATTTTCGTTTCATGCAAATCTGATGATATCTTCTTTGTCCGATATCCGAATGACACGTTCGAGTAGTCTATTCTGCATAACTTTTTGAGATCTATCTAAGGATACTAGTTTCGTATCTAAATCGTTGTTAGATTAATTCCTATTAATTAACGTTCATGTTAAACTAATCGGGATATTATTGGCTAAAACGTCACTTGACCGGTCTAACAGCGTTGAAGATCTTGAGGGTCTTTACACATTCTATCTTTCATCACTATTTGCACAATGACATACAATAAACTTAATCTTTGTAAACAAAAGCTCATCCTTTCTTCCATCAATATTTGCATAATGACATAAAAGGCTTAACTTTTATTTTTCAAAGTTCATTCAATCTTTTATCAATACTTGCATATCGACATATGAAGGACTTAACTTTTGACCACGTATGGCACAATCATAGTTCACGGACGCAAACACACATATCCCATAACAAATTGCAATATATAAAACCATAAAGATTAATACTGCAAAATCATCTTCCAAATAAACTTTAGAATTTAAACAAATAAATATAAAAACATTAAAGATGAAAATCGTTGGAATGGCTATTCCAAACTCTAGTTATTCTTCTTAAAAACACAAGAATAAAATTCTCATAAGAAGTTTTTCTAGGCATTGAGACCTCTGAAAAATTCTTTATCGTCCCCGAACTCCTTGTCGTCAACAGCCATGGGATCACATGGTTCGTGAAGAAATGAGTCAATTCCAACAAACTTTCTAGGCTGATGATGTCGAACCAGGGCCTTCTGAATTTCAAGAGTTCTCATAACAAAAGTCTTTATTTGTTGAATCTACCTTCTTGTTTCCTTCAACTCTTCAAGAACACCAGAAAACTTCTGAGAAATGGAAGGAATAGCTCTTGGCTTCCTCACATTCATTCTTTTTCTTTTCAAAGTTGAAGGTATTGGAGATCTTTCTTTTTCCTTCATGATTGATGGCTTAAAAATCATATTAACATCTTTTCCATCAGAAGACATGATGCTTGGAGTATCCATATGCGTAAGGATTTGTGAAAGGAAGTCACAAACTAAGCTCAACAAGCAGTCTTTGGTTAAAAAGAGTATTAGGGAAGGAAAAAGATATGTAGGGTTACGAAACCTTTAAACACACAGGTTCGTGTACACACAACTCTCAACCCTATAAAAGGCAGAATTGTCTATTTTAACCCTCTTTTATTGATTAACCAGGGAAGTCCTTTCCAATATCAATTAGATATGAAAAGCGCCATGAATCCCAGACATTACGATGCTCTCAGAAAAAAATAAAAGAAAAAAAACAACTAAAGATTGTTTTTTCTTTAAAGCCCGAGGTGTGCAAAATCTTGTCTCTTTAATCAGGCACATGAGACAAGATGCACTAACCAACACAATTTAAGTTGTGCTGGGATGAACAATAATTTGTCCACCATATCCCTTTCGATAGGAATTCATAGAACCCTGTTTCTCATAGTTTTTAGACCATAACTTTCTTTCCAATGGTCTTGTTTTATCCTTGGAAACTAACTTCTTTGACGAAGATAAAATCTTACATACCTCTGCGGTCTTTTGAACAAGTTTAAGCTTGTTTGCTAATCGATTTGATCTTCGTTGAAGTTTGTTGACATGTCTCAATTTGTGTTTGTACTTGTAACACTTGGATAGTTCATGACCCTTGAGAGAACAATATGAGTATTCAACTAGGAATATGATTCAGGTATCCGGTATGTGCAATCTGCTAGACACAAAGTAGAACCAAAAAAATTAGACAGAGAGTTTCCAATGGAATGGTCAATTTTTTCTTCCATTGTGAGTTCTATTCTGAAAGAATATCAAGATTGATGTATGTATTGCTACAATTATCAAAATCAATATTTTCACAAAGAAGTGCAACACTTGATTTTTCGTTTTCATTAGAATCATAGTTGTCAGACATTTCATCAAGAGTTGCAGCAAGACCTTTGTTCCCAGTGTATTTCTTTTGATTTGGACACTCATTTGCAAAATGACCAAAGCCTTTACACTTAAAGCACTGAGGCATATCCTCGTCATCAGTCTCATCATTATCCCTATTTTTAGGAGGAACACGATTATGGGATTTATCTGATGACCTGGATTTATCTCTGGAGAACCGTTTACTTCTCTTCAAAAGAAGATCCTAAACTGTCTTGTGATCAACGACCGACTTGTCAAGATCTTCATCTGATGAATCAGTCTCAGAAAGATCATCTTCAGAGATGCAAACACTTTTACTTTTATCAAGTAATTTAGTGTTCTTTTGTGCTTTGAACGCAACATCCTTTCTAGATTTGGATATATGCTCATGATAAGAGATCGTTAATTTCCCAACCAGAGTAATTCTGGAAAGAGTATCAAGGTTATTTCCCGCAACGATGGCATGCTTATTAAAATCGTATCTGGATGGCAGAGATCTGAGAATCTTCATCACAATGTCCTTTTCAGTAATAGTCTTACCCAATGCAAATGATGCATTAACAATTTCAGACACTTTGCGGTTAAACTCATCAAATGATTCTTCTTCTGCCATACGAAGGTTTTCCCAATCAGAATTTAGGTTTTGAAGCCTAGCTTATTTTCACGGTATTCCCTTCAAATACGGTTTCTAAGATATCCCGGCATCTTTAGACTTTAAGCACGTAGTCACATGATCTTTGAAGATCTGGGGGTAATGGCATGTATGATAGCATTTAAACCGTCGAATTTTGCTTTTGCGGCAAGGATTTCTTAAGAGTATATCTACCAATATCCTTAGGTCTAAACACATCGCCTTCTGTATCAACCGGAGGAGTATAGCCATTAACAACACGTACCCATGTTTGAAAATTACGAGCTTGAAGAAAATCACACATAGCAATTTTCCACCACAGTAGTTTGAGCCATCGAAGACTGGTGGTACGTTTATGGAGATAGAGTTTCTGTCCATAGAGTCAGATCGCTACTAACACAGACTTATAAGGTATTTAAATGTGTTTGCCTACTCTGATACCAAATAAAAAAGTGGGGGGTACAACAACCTCACCCAATAATTCGCTTAGAAATCTATATGGACTAACTCCAATATACTTTTAAGAGAATCAACTAGATAGTCGGACTCAATCTTAATAAAAAGTATATCAAAGAGTTATATCTCAATTTCTCAATTCAATACTTACTCAAGAAAACAGAAATATGCGAGTCTAATTGAATACAAGAGAAATTAACTTGAACGATACCAAAGACCAATGTTCAAGTATCAATCAATTTCAATCGACAACCAAAGGTTGGATTTACCAATTGATCGATTCAACGCACAACCTGTGATATTTCAATTATATAACAAAATATAATGCGGAAAAGAAATAACACAAAAATCAGAAGTTTTGTTAACGAGGAAACCGAAAATGCAGAAAAACCCCGGGTCCTAGTCCAGATTGAACACACTGTATTAAGCCGCTACAGACACTAGCCTGCTACAAACTAACTTCGGCCTGGACTGTAGTTGAACCCCAATCAATCTCACACCGATCCAAGGTACGATTACGCTCCTTCGTCTCGATCCCAGCAGGATACTATGCACTTGATTCCCTTAGGCGATCTCACCCACAACTAAGAGTTGCTTTCTGCCCAAAGTCGAAGACTTTAATAAACAAATCTGTATCACACGAGAAAAGTCTACGGAATTGATAAATCTGTCTCCCACGAAATATCTACGAGTTTTGTTCCGTGTTTTGATAAATCAAGGTGAACATGAACCAATTGATATCCGGACTTATATTCCCAAGAACGACCTAGAAATATCAATCACCTCACAATAATCTTAATCGACTAGCGAAACAAGATATTGTGGAATCACAAACGATGAGACGAAGATGTTTGTGACTACTTTTCTATCTTGCCTATCGGAGAAATTAATCTCAAGTCAATCTTACGATTGCACTCAATCACGATAGAAACAACAAGATCAGATCACGCAACTACAGAGAAATTAGTTAGGTCTGGCTTCACAATCCCAATGAAGTCTTCAAGTCATTAACCTACGGGGTCTCGGTAGAAACCTAAGGTTAAAGGAGAATCGACTCTAGCCTATACAACTAGTATCACACATGAGGTGTGGGGATTAGTATCGACTCTAATCAGGTTTCCTAGTTGCTAGAGTTCTCCTTTATATAGTCTCCAAATCAGGGTTTGCAATCTAAGTTACCTTGGTAACAAAGCATTCAATATTCACCGTTAGATGAAAACCTGATTAGATTCAAGCTAATATCTTTCAACCGTTAGATCGAACTTAGATTGTTATACACAAATGAAATGCACGTTCATTTAGGTTTATGTAACCGTACCTAAACGTGTACACCTAGTTGGTTCAACAGTAGTTAACCGAATGGTTAGCCATATGAGTACTTTCATATCAACCTTATTCATCTTCACCATAACTAGTTCAAATGACTCAAAAGAACTAGTTAGAGAGTTGTTCAATTGCTTAGATCTCATAGAAGTACATAAGACACAATCGAACCAAAAAACGATTTTGATTCACTCGAATCGATTCATGAACATTATAGCCACGGTTTGCAAATATGCATTCCTTAGTTTATATATGTCTTAGTTCACGAATAAACCGTTTTTAGAAAATAACCCACTTAACTATGCATACACATACGCATACTTAAGTACCGGTTTGAGTTTGTTTTCAGTTCACAAACTCCACCAGAAATTCACGGGATGTGAACTTCCGGCAGTACGCATACGGGTACGCGGACTTAGCTTCCAAACTTCCTGAACTAGTAAAGTAATCATACTTTAGTTCAAGAATTTTGGACTTACACATGTATGAGTTCACATACAATGTTTATATCCATTCAAGGTTATATATTCTAAACTCTCATTTCAATCATTGAAACATTCTTAGAGGATGTTAAATAGAGGTTATTCACACACTATTTTTCATCAAAGCGATTTTCAAGATATTGAAATAATCAACATGACTTTCGTCACTTGTAAAGATGAACTTGGCCAAACCGAAAGCTTATCAACACATATTTCGAGAAATAGATAAGCGAGATAAACTCGGCTCGAAATAGCAAATGTGTATAATCGAAGTCTATATAGCAATACGACTTTTGTCTCAAGATAGGAGATAAAGTAGATAGACTTTTGAGTGATAGATAAGTTCAATTCTCCACATACCTTTTAGTCGATGAAGTTCCACCATTTCCTTGAGTAATTCTTCATCTTTGCATGATGAACGCCGTGGAGTCTTGATCTCAACTATACTTTCTATCATAGTCCAAGACTTAGCTATAAGTAGACTAGAAATCAAGACTTATAGTTTTGGCAACTAAACTTGACAAACAAGCTTGAGATAGCAATGCTTGCGAGTTCGACCGAGAAGTGCTCTAACACCATAAACAATACATACAAACCAAAATAAATTGACTTGCACAATTATTTTCTTAACTGGAAGCAATTGAAACAAACATAGACATTATAGCACCACAATTGCACCGAAAGTTCGTTAAGCAAAAACACTTTATACCCAATACTAAAGAAGATACCAAACAATAAGCCAAATAAATTGACACAGTTTTTCTTAACCGGGAAAAATTGAATCACACACACACACACACACATCCATACACATAATAATAGAATATATCAATTGTACCAAAATTTTGTTAAGCAAAAGCAAAATATATGCAATATAAACATGCTTTCTTAAACAGGAATACGATTAACTAACAAATTCGTTACCTCAGATTCCACATCCTATTCTCTCCAGAAAGATATATCATTAAGCGCAAGTTCACATAAGAACTCTCCCCTAGTATGTTGTCATCCTCTTGCAAGAACAAAAGAACAACAACAAGAGCAACCTTTACCAGAGAAAGGTTGAATCGGTTTTTAACTAAAAGTTGAAAACCGAAAACATAAGGTACTAATGTACCTTAACAATACAAATAGACTTCCTGAGATTTTCAAAGGTTGGTCTATCTAATGGCTTAGTGAGAATATCAGCTAGTTGACGTTCAGAGGGAACATAATCTAGTTTGATAACTCCATTCTCATACAACTCTCTAATAAAATAATATCTAATATCTATGTGTTTAGTACGAGAATGTTCAACAGGATTTTCTGTTAGACAGAAGCACTTGAGTTATCACAAAGAATACTCATACTTGGAATATTTATGTAATAATCTATGAGCATTTGTTTTATCCATTGAAGTTGAGTACAACAGGTACCAGCTGCGATATATTCTGCTTCACAGGTTGATAAAGACTGTGAGTTTTGTTTCTTGTTATGCCAGGCTACAAGGTTTTGACCAACATAGAAACAACCACCAGAGGTGCTTTTTCGATCTTCTACACATCCTGCCCAATCAGCATCTAAATAGGCAACAAGACTGTTATTCGTATCCATAGAATATGATAGACCATAATCTAGGGTACCATTAACATATCTTATGATTCGTTTTATAGCTTTTAGATGTGATTCTTTAAGATTTGCTTGAAACCTGGCGCAACATCCCACACTGAAGGCAATGTTTGGTCTTGTTGAAGTCAAGTACAACAAACTTCTAATCATGGATCGGTACAATTTTTGATCTACCGATTTTTCACCTGGACTAAACTGGAGTTTTCCAGTAGTTAGCATTGGTGTTTCCATAGGTGTTGCACCTTTTAGCTCAAAATTTTCAACCAAATTCCTGGCATATTTTTCTTGGGAGAGAAAAATATTGTACTTTTATTGTTGTATTTGCAGACCTAGGAAATATGATAGTTCTCCAACATTGCTCATTTCGAATTCCCCACTCATAAGATTTAGGAATTCATCTGTGAGACTTTTTGAGGTGGATCCATAGATGATATCATCAACATAAATTTGTGCTACAAGAACATTCTTTCCATTCCATTTGGTGAAAAGTGTCTTATCACCACCACCTCTAGAGAATCCTTTTTGAAGTAAAAAGGACGTTAACTTATCATACCAAGCTCTTGGAGATTTTTTTAGGCCATATAAAGCCTTTTTGAGTTTAAGAACATGATCTGGAAATAATGGATCTTCAAATCCTTTGGGTTGAGCAACAAAAACTTCTTCCTTTAAATCCCCATTGAGAAATACAGATTTAATATCCATTTGAAAAAGCTTTATCTTAAGATTACAAGCATAAGCAAGTAACAGTCTAATTGATTCTAAACGAGCAACAGGAGCAAAAGTTTCATCAAAGTCAATACCTTCAATTTGCGAATATCCTTGAGCAACCAATTTGGCTTTGTTTCGGACAATAGTTCCGTATTCGTCTGATTTGTTCTTGAAAATCCACTTTGTTCCGACAATATTTACACCTTCTGGTTTAGGAACACGCTCTGATACTCCTTGTCTTTCAAATTGATTAAGTTCCTCATGCATTGATCTTACCCAAGCAGGATAACTGAGGTCTTCCTCAACATTTTTTGGTTCTATTTAGGAGAGAAAGCATGTATAGTGACAGACATTCTGGAGTTCCCTTCGAGCCATAACTCTGGCATTGGTATCTCCTATGATATCTTCGGTGGAATGTCTTTGATGAACCCACTTAGCAGGTTTGTGGACAATATTTTCAGTATCATTGGGTTGTTCAACAATACTATCATTATCATCCTTATCATCTATGTCACTAATGATAGGAACAATTGATGGTTCTTCTTCAATCTGTTTTTCTTTATTAACAGTTTCCGAAGGAGGAAGTTCTGCAACAATATAATTATCTTGATGAAAGTCACTAATGTCATCAATAACTACATTAACTGATTCCATCATGACTTTGGTTCGGAGATTGTATACTCGAAAGGCACGACTATCAGAAGCATAGCCAAGAAAGATTCCTTCATCACTTTTGGCATCAAATTTTCCTCTATGTTCTCTATCCTTGAGTATATAACATTTGCTTCTGAAAACCCTTAAATAACTTAGATTGGGTTTTCTTCCATACCATAATTCATAAGGGGTATTTAGAGTTTTTGACCTTAGATAAACTCTATTTATAAGATAATAGGTTGTGAAAACAGCTTCACCCCAGAAGGTTAATGGTAAATTTTTATTGTGAAGCATAACTCTTGCCATTTCTTAAATATTTCTATTCTTTCTTTCAGCTACACCATTTGCCTGAGGTGTAATAGGAGCAGAAAACTGATGAGAAATTCCAAGTTGATTACAATATTCATATACTTTTGTATCCTTGAATTTTGTACCACGATCGCTTCTTACTTTCTTAAGTTTGCGACCTTGTTCATTTTGGATTCTACTCACAATAATCTTGAATTCCTCAAGCGTGTCATTTTTGTGCTTTAGGAAAGCAACCCATGTGAACCGTGTGTAGTCATCTACCATTACTAAAGCATATTTCTTTCCTCCAACAGTTGCTTGTTGGATTGGACCAAAAAGATCCATATGAATAAGATCGAGAGGAGCATGAGTGTCTATGTCTCGAGAAAGTTTTTTTGGAATTTTTCCTTGCTTACCTTTTTGACAAGCACCACATACACCTTCTACTTTAGTATTTATTTTGGAAACGCCTCTGACAAGTTCACGATTAATAAGCTTACCAAGAATTTGGTAGTTAATATGACCAAACCGTTCATGCCACAAGTGAGTTGACTCTACCTTGGTCAGGTTACAGTACAAATTCGACTGTATATCAAGAAGATAACAGTTATTCATACTTCTTCGTCCTCGAAAAATTATTTTTCCAGACTTATCTTCAATATCACAACCTCCCATATTGAAAATAACTTTATGACCTTTATCACAAATTTGACTTACTAAAAGAAGATTGGCTTTCATTCCTTTGACATAACTACATCATGACTTTCAGGAATACCTGGAAGTTTGATAGTCCCCTTTTTTGCTAACAAGACAGCTACTTCCATATCCGAAAGTCACAGAGCCTCCCTTGTAGTCTTCGGTCTTTGTGAACCAAGAGAGATCACCTGTCATATGTCTGCTGCAACCACTGTCAAGAAACCATTGAAATGGAGAAGTAGTTTTGAGTGCAAAAGCTCTCGGATATTTTTAAACAGGTTCTCTAGATTGTTTATCTTAGTCTTTTGATTCTGAGTTGGGACGTCCTGTTAAGTTCTTTAACAATCCCTTAACACGTTTAAACAGATTCTTTGCACATCAAATCTTTTGATTCAAACCATTCCATCCTTTTTGAAGAAATCCTCTAAATTGTTTCTTCTTATTTGGTTTCAGATGTCTAGATGTCAGTGTTGAACATTTATGAGACTTCCTTTTATGAAGAACTTCTGTATCCTTGACCAGTCCTCTATCAATCAAGATATTACTGATGTCTTCAGTATAAGACCGGTTTTGTTCAATATTTTCTTCTAACGTCTTGAAAACAACCCAGTAATACTCTTCAGAATCTTCTAGATCATGTTGAAGAGTATTTAGAATCTTTGAGACGTTAACCGAATCATCCAATGGATTCAATTATTATAGGTTGGATCGCACCAAACACAGATTGTTAGATATTTTTGTGTTTTCCTGCTCTGATACCAATTGAAAAGACGAGGGTACCCAAATACACCACGGTCTTTTATTTATCCACCTATAAGTCCTCTACCGAAAGTGATTGTCTATAGACTGAGTCGAGACAATACAATAAATCGGTTCACACTTCGTGTGATTGTATATGGATACAAGATCGAGAAAATACGACAACAAGATAACTTATGTGATTGACTATGGATACAAGATCGAGATAATAACAACAACGAAGTATGATACTTGATAAATATAGGTTCGGACTTAACCAAACTCTATAGGATCACTATCAAGTATGTACGGAGTTAACGTTTGTGTAATTTACTTTAAATTATAATAACAACAATTATAATTGCGGAAAGGAAACATAAATAACATGGAAAGATTTTGTTAACGAGGAAACCGCAAATGCGGAAAAACCTCGGGACCTAGTCCAGAATTGAATACTCTCAGAATGAAGACGATATACAAAATCTAAACCAACTTCGTATAGTTGATACCAAGAAACTACCCTAGTTCACTTAGTTTCAGTATCCCTGCGTTTCCGACTTCGATGAGTGCACGCACTAGAACAATTCCTTTGGATCGTATTCCAAACAGTAAAGGAACAACAAATCTGTTTGGTAACAACTCTATTGATTCTTTCCAGATAAAGATATCTCAAGTCATATGCAAAGGCTCTTCCGTTTAAACTAATAAACTCCTTAGCCTGGTTAGATCAATCCAATCTATATTACCTAAGTAATAAGATTCGGATTTGTAACAATCAAAATAGATCTCAAGAGAACTATTAGGCGTTACCGATCTCACGCAACTAATGAATTGAATAAATCCTATTCTAGTTGGATCCCAGCCGATCAACGTTTGTGCTATACAAAGATATGAGAAACCAATAAAAAATCTTCTTCATCTTCAAATCTTCTTTAATCTTCAATTAAACCTGCACAACACCACTTGAATCTCTTATGGTCAATCACGCACAGAACGGAGTCTATTAACAATGGATTATCACAAGATGTCTTTAGATCTACAAACAGTTCTAAAGAACCCGTCGATACTTCGATCTAGTTTGAGTGAATCTTATATCAGAAGATAAGATTCTCAAGAATAAACAAACTAGGTGCAATCAAAGTTTCAACAACCGTTAGTCAATCAAATCAATCGAAAACTAATGACACTACAATTATCTAGTTTCCCACCAATGGTACTCATAGAGCTTCTTGATCCCACAGAAGTCGTTAAACGAGCGGTTGTAAGACATTTCGCCTAATTAGGGTACTTTCCTCTCCGATTAGACGGCTCCACCAGAAATAACAAAAATATGAAGTTTGCCTGGATCTTAGGATGGTTTGATAGAAATGCAAACTTAGGTATTTATAGACCAAGGAATTTCCAAAACCGAAAGTATTCTCAAGATATGCAATAAATGCCCATTCGGTTTTCATAATTATAGGAAATCTTTGTGTCAAATATTTTTTCAAATCTCTCAATAGAAAATCTCCAATTAGTAAATGCACATTACTAATTTTTATTCTATAGAGATATGTATTTAATTGCTTATTAATTAAAGCATATAAAACTAATAACCTAAATTAAAAGATTCTTAATTTATTTCTAAAAGATCTCCTTGAGTACTAAGAAATATCTTTGAACAATAAAAGATAAGAGTTATCGTTCGTGTTCAAAGTATGTTGACATCTTTTCTTTGTAAATCCTCTTTCATATTTACAATCTTGGAATCGATTATACTACACTTACAAACAAGTTTAGAATTGGTTCATATGTGTTCCAAGACAACTATGTGATTGATCAAATATCAAATCACATCCATGGGTTCAATTGGTTCTACCAATCACAGGGATCGGTTATACCTTAATATGGAACACTTGTGATCGGTCACACAAGTTACCAGGACCAGTTACATCAGTTACCAGGATCATCAATCACACCAGTCACTAGGATCGGTTATACCAATTACTAGGACCGGTTACACCAATTACAAGGATCGATTACACAACTCTTTGTGATCGGTCACACCAATTACTAGGATCGGTCACACCAATTACAAATGTCGATCATACCATATCAGGTGATTACTTAGGATCGGTTACACTAATTAAACTAGATATACCAAATCACAAGTCAGGCATTGTGATTAGTTATACCAAGATACATAACAAAGTTACGATCGGTTCTACTATCTCACACATATTGGTAATCCAAAGATCTGCAATGAATAGCCATACCAATAAGCCTAGCGATTTCCCTTTCGATTCATAAAACAAGTTCATGAATGTACTTCCTTTAAACAAATGTAAAACATTGTTTCGTAGGATGAAATCTTCACCTTTACCCATTCACATAATCATAACAACATTCATAAGATTATGTCATATCTACGAAGTTCAAAAGATAAGCGTTATACTTCGTAGTCTAATTCCTTAATACTATGATCATATGATCATGTCTCACTACTAGAGTAATATATCCGTACACAACTTCGCATTTATGTTTTCAATATGGCACGACTTGAAAGATACGTTAGGAATGAAACAGTTCAAGTTAATATTAATTACTAACCTCAATAGGAAGGATGATGTCGTCGTTGTAGCTCTTTACTTCTTCACGTTCTTCAGGTCTTCGAGTAATACTTGTATGTCTCAATATTCCTAGACTATCTAGTCTAACCTATACGAAGTTGTCTCTAGTACATAATCAAACGACTCTTAGATGAGTTTTGATTCACTAAAATATGACAACCAAACTTGACATACCAACGCTTGGTGGGTTCAACCGAGCTATGCTCTAATAACATCATTCTTGCATTAAGGACAACAATCATCAATAGTAGGATTATAAAGCTTAAGGGTAGAGTTAACTGGTAGTATCTGAGCAAAGACCTTCCACATAAAGAATTCAATTTTCGGAAGACACTCTAAAGACCAAACTTTTTTCCAAAAAGAAGTTTTTTCAGTTGAACTAAACTCATTCATATATACTTTGTAAGCAGTCTTAATTGTGAAGGTACACTTTTAGTATGAGCCCACATAATCTTATCATTTTGACTAATATTAATCCTTAAAGACCTAATTTTTATAACATCATCGAGAGAACAAAGAGATTAATAGACCATTATTCCAAGTGTTATTTTGAACATCTATAAGCTCACTAACAAAAGTGCAATCATTAATTGGGGCTAATCGACACAGGCGGCGAATTACTAAAAGGCAACCAGTTTGAAGACCAAATTTTCGTAGAAGTACCATCATTTATTTTACTCACAATATTCGCTCTTAAGAAAACCATACTATTAACTATACCTTTCCAGATCCAAGAAGAAGTATCTGCTGCTTTATCTATTTCCAACAAATTTTGATTAGGAAAATACTTATCTTTTAAAAATCTTGAAATCAACGGATCCGGATTTTTACAAATTCTCCATCCCAGCTTAGCAATAAAGACCCTATTAGTAGCATAATAGTTTCTAATGCCTAGACCACCACACATTTTGGACCAACCAATATCATTCCAAGAACGAAAATAAGCTGCACGTCTTGGGTTTTTCTTAGACCACCAAAAAGTTCTATGAATCGAGTTAATTTTAGAAGTAATCTTTTTAGGGAAATGAAAACACGACATAAGATAAACATCCAAACTAGAAAGCACACTCTTTGTGACCACATTTCTACCAGCACCATTAAGATTAGTTCTCTTACAATTACTCAATCTATTATAGAACTTATCAATTAGAAACTGAAAAGATTTGGTTTTATCCCTGTTAATAAAAAGAGGAGTACCAAGGTATTTCTCAGAACTGCTTAAAAATTTAATGCCCAGAGTTTTTGACAGAAATTTCACATGCTTATGATGCATCTTGGCACTAGCGAAAAAACCAGATTTCTCAAAGTTTATAGCCTGACCAGGGGCCTTTGAAAAAGAATTTATAATCTTCATTAGGTTTCTAGCATTCGATAACGAAGCCTTTGAAAAAAACATACAATCGTCAGCAAAAAACAAGTGAGAGATAGAAGGACTATCTTTCTTTAATTTAAAACCCTGAATCATATTATCAGACTCTCCTTTCAACAAGAGAAAATGGGTCATTTGACCAAAAAAATTTAAAACACGGTTCAAATGGACGAGTAAAAAAAAGTACGGGTGAAATAGCCAAAAAAAAAATAAAATAAGGATGAAACTGGATTCATCCTGGCTTATACTTAAAAAATAACAAGGATGAAACTGGATGCATCCCATGTAAAATAAAAATAAGAAAAATATTTGAAAATGGACGAGGATGAAACCGGTTACATCCTCGCCTATTTTTTAATTTTTGTCCATTTAAACAGTATCTTTTTAATTTTTGGCTATTTAAACAGTATCAAAACCTAAGTGTCTTTTTCACCCAGGAATTGTTGATTTTGGTCTTTTTGACCAATTTTGTGTTTCAACAAACGTTGAGATAAAATTTCCATACAAATAATAAAGATGTAAGGGGATAGACAATCTCCCTGTCTAATACCTCTAGAAGGGAAAAAAAAAAAAACTCACCAGGAGAGCCATTAACTAAAACTGAATAAGAAACTATGCTGATACATTGAAAAATCAGTTGACACCAATCTTCAGAAAAACCCATTTTTTTGAAAACATTAATAATAAAAGGCCATTCTAGTCTATCAAAAGCTTTCGAATGATCTAGCTTGATAGCCATAAAACCATTTTTATTATACTTTTTTTTTTTCCTTTTTTTTTAAAAGAATGCAAAATTTCATGACTAAGTATAATATTATCATGAATCTGCCTATTTGCTATAAAAGCAAATTGAAAAGGAGAAATAAGAGAGTCAAGAAGATTTTGCCTATTTAGACCCCCCATGGCCATTTGCACTAATTGGGAGGAGATTTTTTTTTTTTAAATGGGAATTGGGAGAAGAAATTGATAGGCCTCAAATAATACCCATCAAACTGGGGGTTTGTTTACTAATCTCTGTTAACTTTTTCTTTTTTTGGTTGTAATCACTGGCTAGAGCATCCTGTAAAGTACTCCCTTCTTCTAAGTTCTCCTTTCTGCCCCATCTAAACACATTAAGCGGTGCGCAGTACAGCCAGTGCGATACTGCAATAAGATCTCCTCGATAGGAAAAACAGAACACTTTATTAGCAACAAACGCGTACCAACAAAAAACACGTAATGATCAGCGTCAAATGGTTATTGAATGACAAGAACGGTGCAGCTCATGTAAGAAACCCATGCATGTGAAGTCATTTATTTCAAAAGGATTCTTCAACCTTCACATTTAATATTATTGCCAACTGCAGAGCTGGATATAAAGTGGAAACTAGCCCTAGATAACAAAAGTTTGGCCCATCTGGCCTTCAAATGATAGAGGTAGGACCATGCAATATGGTGTCTGTATATGATAATGCAACTTTGATGAAGGTAATCCATCCACGATGAGACAGTGTCCACTCTCTATATGTTATCTCCATCTACGTATATCCTTATTCCTTAATACTAGATAGTGTAATAATGACGAAGATCATAGCTTGGTAAAGGGGCGCCATGAAATGGTAGAGGGGCGGCAATCTAATAAGACAAAAAAGGTCATTACAAGGAAATTCAAGTGCCCCTTATCAATGAAAAATCTGGAAATGACTAATTAGCCCTTATTGTTAATAATCAAGATTAGTAATGATAATCAAGATTAGTGTTGATAATTAATTTTCACTTATTATAACTCTAAAATCAGATTTTTAGAGTTATAAAAAAAAAAAAAAATAGAGGAGAAGAAAAAGAAAACTTATGTGATATTTGTGAAACCCTAGATTTTGATTCATTCAACCAAAATGAGTGATTCTAGTGACCCGATATACTTCTAAATTAGTTCCAATTAGCTTTTTCTCGCTCAAAATTATCTAAATTACATAACAAAATCAAAACTTTTGAATTTTCGAAGAACTTACTTGCAATTTTGCTTGTTACCAATCAGTAACTCTTAGTTACTGATTCGTAAGTTATCGAATACCAACCGTAATCTGGTTAAATTTGGGGAAGATCCACCGAAAACCGATTCGGTTGGTAACTAAATGCTCGATACCACCGTAACTCGATTCACGGTTGGTAATTAAATGCTCGAAACCAACCGTGAATCAAGAAAATTCTCGGATATAAGAACATACGGTTGGTAATTGAACTATTACCAACCGTTTTTTTTCAAATCTCCGATTACGGTTCGTAATTGAGTTATTACCAACCGTAACTCACATAAACCCGTAAATTTCAATTTCAATTTTCATACAAAACCCTAATTTTTGATACAAAATTAACTTAAATCCAACACGATAAACTAAACCTTAACCTGTTTTTTCCAAACATTTTTCAAATCGCCGATTAATCGAAGACGATGAAATTTTCGGTTTAATGGAGGTTAGGGTTGATGGAGGAGAAGATAAGATGAAGAAGAAGATGAAAAAAAAGATTTGATTTTTTCTGATTCATTAGGTTTAAAAAAATTGATTTGATTTTGGTTAATTTAAGGTGAAAAGGGTAATCTAGTCAATCTACACCCCTATAGGACACCCCCTAACCAATAAGAGGGACATTGCTATCACACTTGCCGCCCCTCTACCATTTCATGCCGCCCCTTTACCAAGCTTGTAAATATACTTTCTGAAAAGTTTGATGAAGACAAATGGTTATGATGAGCAGAATGATGCGATGAAAATGACCATACAATTACAACCCTATTAGCTCCCTATGATAACATATTTGAATAGTCAGTAGTCTTTGTTTGGCTTTATACGGAGCGTCAAGAGCGAGGGAAAGTGTACTGCTGATTCTCACAGGGAGTTGCCAGAGGTGGGTGGAATCAAGGGCTGATTCTTAGCTTGGTTGTAAGCTAACTAAGTCATCTTAAACATGTTAACGAAATCTGCCTAGCATGAGTAATATTTAGATATATGCATCGAAGCCCCTTTTTGTTTTTGTTTTTGTTTTTTAATGACAATCCAAGCGTTTCTTGAAATGCGAAGTGAAGTTAAATGGGTCCAGTATATCTCTTCTCTGTATTTCATATATGAATGCATACAGATAATTCTAGGTCTGTAAATCTGAGCATTCACCACTCGATACCTTAAACTGCCAGACCAATTGGTATGAGCAACTTTCGAACAATTAATGAATCAGGACTCTTAAATTGAAACGTCATGATATTTATCTCTTTATTTACTTAATTTGAATCAGTGCGTAGGTAGGAGTTCCCAAGCTTCTTTCCGCACTCACCAGATAGAGGATAAGAAGAGAAAGATAAAGCCATAACAACAGGATTATACGAGGAGGAGGAGGAGAAGGTTCTCCATGCACGTTCTGGACATTCTCTGACTTGCTACAACTTATAGCTCTTACAAAATGCGCAACATGGCAAGCGGTAGTGGAGCCTCCCAGAAAGGCATTGCTGCTATCGTCGGCGTCGGACCCAAACTTGGCCGCTCCATTGCTCGGAAGTTTTCACAGGAAGGCTACACCGTTGCCATCCTTGCCCGAGATTTAGGCAACGAATTAATCTTCTTACTGTCTAGTTTATATATTATATCACATGTCAGTATCTTGATGATTTAAAAAACAATGCTGCAGGGAGATTGTCAAGATTCGCAGAGGAGATAGCTAGAGAAGCAAAGGCTCAAGTTTTCGCCATTAGAATTGATTGCTCAGACTCTCAAAGTATTCGAGAAGCATTTGAAGGTGTTCTTTCTCTTGGGTTCGTTGAAGTTCTAGTCTATAACGCATACGAACAACAACAACCACTCTCCTTTATCTCATCACCATCACCATCATCTTCATCTTCATCTTCTTCAGTTACGAATAAGATATCAAATAGTCAACTATATCCAACTAGTTTCATAGATGTTCGCATTGATTCTTTTGAAAAATCTCTTGCTGTCTCTACAGTTGGTGCTTTCCATTGTGCTCAGCAGGTAATTAAGATTCATTCGTGGTGATTAATACTCCTATAAATGAAACTTAATTAACCAATCAAACTACCTATTAGCATGATACTGTTAAGTGTTAAATACTTATATTGTTTCTTAATCAGGTGTTGCCTGGGATGGTAGAGAGAAGGAGAGGGACCATTCTCTTCACTGGCTGTTCTGCTTCTCTTAATGGCTTTCCTGGTTTCTCTGAATTATGTATGTATCCCCATACTTGTATAGCTAGTATACACTATAGCTCTATCTTTTCAGTCTAACGCTGAAACGGACAGAATGCTTGCAGTCTTTTTTGGCCTTTCTTTTGCCGTTCAGTTAGCTTGTTTCTCGAGATATGTATACAACTAATTGCCTTAGAACGCACACCAACACTGTTTCACATATATCACAACAACGTACGATGTAAACAAATAACAGAAAGATGATGACCAAAATGTGCAGGTTGTGGGAAGTTCGCTCTAAGAGCATTATCCCAGTGCTTGGCCAAAGAGGTTCAGCCTCTTGGTGTTCACGTCGCACACGTTATCATTGATGGTATCATTGGTCCCCCCAGGTTAATTTCTTTGTACTCATGATTACACCGTTTGTTAATCATTCTTTCAGATCATCTAACTAGCGATACATTCACTTGTTGTAGATCATCATCACCTTCGAGATCAACGGTTGGGGAACAGCAAGTAGGAGAAGGAACGAGCTCGTTAATGGACCCTGATGCATTGGCTCAGACATATTGGTATTTACATGTTCAAGACCGGAACGTTTGGACTCACGAGATAGATCTTAGATCCTCGAACTCCAACAGTTTTAACATGTAACGTTTAAGTTGGTGTCTGTTAATTTTCATTTCCATTTCATTTTCATAAAAGTCCTCTTTGAGGCTTTAGTAGCCAAGAATCTGTTCAACTATATTGTGTTTGTTAATTTCCCTTTCTCTAGTAAATAATTTTACAATAATTCGTCTGGCTTACCTAATTTGTTTTTGGGAAGGTAATGGCAGAAAAAATGATTCTGCGCAGAGTGGCTTTGCACCCCAACGATGATGTAAACTCTTCAGGGGTCTAAAGTAGCTCGATATTGACATAAAGCTTCAACCAGGGCAGCCAGTTAATCATTCGCATTTTTTTTCGTCAAATATTCATCACAACTTTTTGATATGATTGCCTCAAGAGGTGCACATATCATATGCCAGACAGGACTAGTTAGTCTAGAAGGGGTTTGAGAGTGAGTAGTGAACTGAATGGATTTCAAGGGAAGTTCGTGTCCACATTTAGGTACACAAAACATGTTATATACCCAAGCAGGAAACACCAAAAAAACAAACGCGAGTGGGTAGGTGTAGCCGTGTAGGTACGTTCAAAGAAATGGTACGTATTCCTGCGATTTGATATCATCATTGGAGAAAAAAATTCAACTCGGTTTCTAAAATCAAAAAGATTATTCATGTTCCCCCTACAACCACTCTTTTCACATGACCGACCGTCAAATTATGAAAAGTATAAACAAACAACCCCGAAAAATATCTATCAAATGAACAAACCACCGTCCAATCAGTGGTATTTAGTGGTTTAGTACCGGTACCAGTATATGTCCACATCCAATTAACAACCTATGCTCTGGCAAATACTCAAATTGTTGTGTTACCCCAACCAAAAAAAAAAATGAACAGTTGGAATATTTGGAGAGAAACCATAGTAGTCCTTTGTTAAGTCCTTGAAACAATAATATTACATTTTGAAAGAAATTTACAATTGTTGACAGAATGAAGCTCCGATAACAATCCATTTTTTGAGTTCGGGTTTTGAGTTCGGGCTTAACAGAGGATAAACCTGGGATATATTCTGAGCTCTTTCTGGTGTGTGTTGCATGCATTGCCGCGGCCGTTTTTCCATGCAGAACTTGAAGGTGAAAAAGTTGATGCACAACTGACCTGCTATAATACATTTATATTCCAATCGAGAGTAGAGAGTAGGAGAGACCTCTTAGAAGTACAATTTACTGCGCCTTGCCAGGAATAGTGCGACTTGAAACCCCATGCAACAGTTTCACAAATCCAAGAAAACTCAATTTTCCATCTGTGTGCCTTAGCCAGTCATGGAGAACAGCGTGGACTGGAACTGAAGGGCTAAGTCCAAGTTCCTAAAAAAATAAAATAGACAAGGGAGTCGTCAAATATTTAACAGAACGAAATTGCTTGCTTCTCATCTAGGTAAAATGAAAGTAGCTGTTCATTTTTCAACGATATTGGTTGCAACAGAAATTGTAGCCGCACACAAGTCTAAGTGCAAATGACTGTGAGCCAACACTACTCTGCATCACTTGGAATCTTTTAAATACCAGATCACCGACCTAAGGGCCGTGGAAGTTGAGTGAAGAGCTCATATAAGTCCTCGTCAGTGTAATTAGAGCTCCTCGAAGGGGACAGCCAGCTTAGCTGGGCCATACTGACCAAACCAGCTAAATCTTGCTGAACCAAACTGCTTCATTTACCAACGGAGCATCTATGTGGCAGTAAAATGAGGCTAAACCAAAACAACCAATCATTGTTGGTCGGTGGTCCTTTAGAAGTTGAAAAAACCAGGTAAACCTACCAAATCGCAAAATTACATATAATGCCTTATGACCTATCACGCTGCATTTATATCCATCCATTTTGCTTTGGCGGAGATGAAACACAACTGATAGCCACAACTTGTATTCCATTTTACCATTTCCCAAACAAAATAGTCGGTGGGCAACCTTTACGAAGGAAAAGTGATGGGTTTAATTGCTTTCAACATATGCCCCACCGGATCATAGGCAGGAGTGCTAATATACATTTGGATCCGAAGATATCTTCAAATTTAAAACTACGTAATTGATGGCAACAGCTACCCTAATTGATTATAACAGCCAGGCAGAATAAATATGCATCAATCAGTGGCAATTATGTAACATCCTCGTCATAACAAACTAACTAGAGGTCTTGAGTGTAGACTTTCGGTAGTGTTTTATTTAAACCTAAACTACAATACCACGACTTAATCTATGGGATCTTGTCTGATCACTCATCTACTAAAGATTGTTCACAACATATGATTTTTCACTAAGTTTTCTTAGAAAATTAGAATCGAATAACAAACACCTCGAAAAAAATTCTTTAAAAGTTGACTCAAACAAACCACAAATAACCAATCTAGTAATTACGATCAGTATTTGACTACGAACAGCCACAGATTATGCACCCCAAACAGTCACCAACTCGCCCTATCTAAGGTCAACCGCCAACCAGACCAGTAGGTCAGTTTATCGGATTGGTCGATCATGGCCGACCAATAAGGTGGTTATTCGGAAATCAACCAAGCCAGTTAGAGTCGACTTGGCTCCAGACTGAAAGAGAGACACTGATGAGGTTTTGGTGTTTCTTTGAGTGACTTAGATGACATGGAAAGATATGATGAGGTGGCTTTACCACAAATAAGAATTATTGTGGTTAAAACATTTATATGTATATTTATTTATTTTGTGATCGGTCGGTTTGGTCCAATCAGCTATTTCAATGTCTTAGGATCGACCAACGGAAAAGAAAGAGGTTTTATAAGTTAATGCAGTTGAGACCAATTAGACAACTGGTAAATAACAGAAAAGGTCTGGTTTGGTTGGTTTCATCAGTATCTGTAAAGACCTAGTATATGCTCCCACTAAGTTAATAAAGAAGTTTGTGCTTTAGACGGAATGAGTGCCACATACCGAAGCAAGTTCTTCGATGAGAATAGCTCTATTGCCATCTTTCTCAAAAACCTCATAGGCAGAGCGAGCATGCTGTTCCCAGCGATCAAGTGCCTCAAGCTGATGGACACTAACAGCTGCGGCTGAAAACTCTTCAAAATCCATCCTCCTATACTGAAGTGCATTGAGCTGCCAAAGTAAATAACAGAAGCACTTAGAAACCTAAGAATGGGTAATAAAAAGACAGATCTTTGCTAACTCAAGTGTTTACCGAGGCTAGATAATCATGAACGCGAGACTCCTTCATCGCATCTGTTGAATTTTTCGTCAAGGCCTGGTAAAAAAACATAAAGCACTGTCTGAGCCCAAAAACTACCACAAGCAGAGAAATGTTAACATTATATCTTCAAGGAAACAAACCAGTTTGATATTTTCCAACCCAATGCAGCCATTTTTGTTTGGCTCCAATAGGGAAAACTGCTCCTTCAGATAAAATAGCTCATCCACAGTTAATGTTTTGGATAAAGCCTGTATAAAACATATACCGGTTAAGAGAAAGTTTATGAAGATATACAGCAAAGGGAAACGTCATACTGCAGACATGAACAAACAATTGATTGTAAGATGATAACGAAATACACACCCTTAAAGCAGCCTTACGAAGAGCTGATGACCGCATATACGACCTCATGACTCTAAAAATCAGAATATCCAGAGGTAGTTTAACTTCAGTACAGTTTCTAATCCAAGGATGACCTGGCAAACAGATAATTATTAATAGTGGTTCGTAATAACACAAGAGTATTAAGCACTATTGTGGTGCACTCACTGAGAGCCTGTGCAGCAGTCATTCTTTTCCGTGCATCTTTATTCAAAAGACGCTTGACAAAATCCTTCGCTTCAGAAGATATAGAGGGCCAAGGTGATTCATCAAAACTTAGATCGGCTTTCAGAACAGCCCTAAATATCCCAGATTCAGTTCTGGCCCAAAAAGGACGACTGCCACACAAAAGAATGTATGCAATCACGCCTATACTCCATACATCAGCCTCCGTACTGTAAGATCTATGTAGAACTTCAGGTGCCACGTAGTATGCACTTCCAACAATGTCGTTAAGCCTTTCATCTATTAAATGTTTGAAGGGTGGAAGATTATTTGCGAGAGAAAGAAATCCTGAAGACAACAAGTAATTGCATATATATAGAGTTTATATATATCACAAGTATGACCAACCTGGTTTGACAAAATCAGATAAGCCAAAGTCTATGGCCTTCAATTGGGAGTTTTCATCCTTCGTAGCGAACAGGAAATTCTGATGTTGTATCGTACATTTAGGTAAGTATTTACACCACAAGGAGATTAATAAACACTCAGGCTAAGCACTGTTTTTGAATATTAAAACCATGTTTATAAGCAAATAAAAGGGGAGGAATTTATCCGGATCATTAATTATATCCAGTTGAAACAGTATCCTTGACTAAAAATACAAACTCAGATTTCCATTCCCACAGGTATCTATATTGTATGATTAGAACAAGTAAACGGAGTAATATGATGTACCTCTGGTTTAAGATCCCGATGAACAACACCTTGAAGGTGGAAAAAAGCAACAACATTCAGTATTTGTACCATGACAGCCTTCGCATCATCTTCCGTGAATTTACCACCTCTACATAATGAAAGTATTAACCCTGTCATTATAAGCAACCAACTACAAACTCAAAGGAAGTTCAGTTGTTTTATCCTTCATGGTTTTGATGGGTCAAACGTGTGAATTTCTTTCTTGATTATTTTAAGTCACTATACATACGAAAATATACCTCGAAAGTATTTTATCCAAAAGCTCCCCTCCTTCACATAATCTGAAATTTGCATAAGGAACTATTAAGACATTTAGAAATCTATATCATGTTTATAAGAGGAGCTTAATTTGTACCAAAGCTTACTCCATCACAATATACACATTCTCTTGGTCTTCAAATGCGTCATAGAATTGTACTAAATTCTTATGTCCCGTCAAAGCTCTCAACAATTTAACTTCCCTTCTAACATCTTCAATGGCAATGACTGTAGTCATCTGCCAACAAACAAATAAACAACAAAATTCAGAAGGCATGCTGAAATAGAATTCAAAATAGAGACATAGATAAACACCCTAAATAGACTGATACCCCGTACAAAATTTATATGTGTATAATGCACTTATACTTATAATCTTTTCCAACGTCATTAGCATTCTCTATAACTAAGAATTCAGTGCCAGAAAATTTCTGAGAAAATCCATAGGCCTAATAAATCGGCCTGCAAGGTTAGGGCTGCCAAAGGTTTGTACACAATACAATTCTAAGCTATCATGGCGAGGTGGTCTGACAAGTTTTTGCGTGTTAGTCATTGACAGTTGAAACTTGAGATTGAGTCACAACCAATACATTCTAAATCTCTTAAGCAAATTCTAGCAAGCTCAGTAAAATTACCCAAATGTGATTATAATTGGGAATCGCAAAATGGTTAAGAATACAACATTCAACAATATCCAAGAGATATTTTCGAAATTGAAACAACAAACAATCAAATTAACACAAAAACAGTTCCCAATTTAAAAAGAGATTTCAAAATTCAAACCTTAGCTTTAGGTATGACCTTAACAGCAACCTGTTTACCCTTGAGTTCACCTTTCTTACATTTAGCAGAACAAGTATGCCCAAAATGTCCACGCCCTATAGCTTCCCCAAGTTCATACTTACTGGAAAAATTCTTTGAAAACCCAAAACTCTTATCCAACCCTGAACCAGCTTCAGGTAATAAATTGGATTCATTTGTCTTTGCAGTCCCATGTCTTCTTGCTAATAAAGCTTGTATATGTTTAGCAGGTGATGGTGGTGGAAATGGTTTCTTAAAAAACTTCCTTGGTGTTGAGTTTCCACTTGGTGCTGGTGATTTCTTTGAAAACAATGAATGTGCTGGACTTGGACTGTAAAATGGAAACAAAGTTGAAAACTTTCCTACACCCTTTTCTTCATCTTTATCCTCAGTCTTCTTATCACTGTTCTGTTTCTGTTTGGGTTCTTGATTTTGGTGATGATCAACTCCATTGATGGGACTTTTTGCAGGTACAGAAAGATCTTCTTCTTCTTTCAATTCTTCAGGTAAAGCAAAAAGATTTGGTTTTTTCGATGCTTTTGAGCTGCAGAGACCCATTTTTCTTTTACTCCCCAATCTCCAAACAGAAACCCTTAGTCTTCAAAATTCATGACATTCCTCCTCCTTTCCTGTGAGCTCCCCCTTTCCGCCCCCTCTCTTTCAGTCTTCTTTGTTTCTCTCTCTCTTACTACATTGAAGTTTGGAGTGTGCTGCAAAATGAAGAGATACGGAAGATTGGGAACTGTAGATGATGAACAGGGTACCGTTGGATTCATCTATGATTCTAGAAGGGAGGCTGTTTAGATGTTAGCTAGAGGTTGATAGTATCATGGTGCGCCTTAAAATAAGAACAATTAATTAGGGGATATGGGACAGGACAAAAACGGTGTCCCAATAGCAATTCTGGGTTGCCCCCTATGTAATTATTTTTTTAATTCCTAATCTAGCCCCCACTAATCAGGATTACTGATTAATTATAATTAGTACAATGTTAAGTATTTGGGGGATAAATTAGTGTGTATTTATTTTTATTTGAATTTGTGTGGGTTAGTTGAGAGTAGAAGGAGGGAAAATGGTTTTGAGCGGAATTTTTTTTTTGAAAATGGAAGATGATTGTGATGAGAGAATTGTCTTTGCTAAGAGGTTGAAAATTTGATTTTTTTTCTTTGAATCCACCATTGTTGCAAATGAAAAAGCTTGGTGCGGGCAAGTATTCAACCAAAAACCATGCCTAAGATTCTTTGGAAATTTTCATAAATTGTTTGTCACTATCCTGGGGTTCGGGCGTAGGCACCCCCGAGACTTTGTCTCGTTACAAAGTTTTTCAGTTTTGATCTTCAAAACCTATTTTTCCGGTTTTAACTCGATCACTTCCCAAGACAGTTATCCATTTTCGAGCATGCCTAACTACTTCCCGCATGGTTTTTGCTTAAATTTCTATGCCTAACATGATGAAAAGTATCCGTAAAATTGATTTTTTTTTTTTCACTTAACTACCGGCATTGATAGATTTATATCGAGCATGCCGGCATTTAGTTCCAAAGATTGAATTTCATCACTTCCGGCGTGGTCTTCATCATTTCCGACATGTTCTTGACACTTCCCACAAGTGGTCTTCATCCTAAATAACCATGCCTAACTCACTTCGGTGTGGTCTTCATCCTAAATTTCTATGCCCTAAGACATGATGAAAAGTATTCGGAAAATTGATTTTTTTTTCACTTGAATACCGGCATTAATAGATTTATATCGAGCATGCCGGAATTTAGTTCCTAAGCATTGAATTTCATCACTTCCTGCATGGTCTTCATCACTTCCGTGACCTTCATCATTTCCAACATGTTCTTCATCACTTCCTCCATGGTCTTCATCACTTCCCATGCGTGGTCTTCATCATTTCCTATGCATGTTCTTTATCATTTCCGACATGGTCATCATCACTTCCTAGCAGAGAAGGAGAAGAGAATTTGAAAGGAAATGGGAAAATTTAGAATTTGAAAGAGAATGGGGAACATTTGGGTTTCAAAGTTTTAACCCTAAAAAGATTAATAAGAAGTGGAGATGGAAATGGGGAATATGATTTTGTTTTTTGATTTTACGTTTTTTGATTTTTATTTTGAGGGAAGGGTGTTTTAGTATTTTCGCCCCTAAAAGTCACCCCTTAGCACACACCATGGGTTGGGGGAAGTAATTCATATCCCCCAATTAGTTTCTATATCCCCCAATTGCGTGTTCTAAAATAATACTGTCATGTACAGTAATGTGAACTGGAAGGGAGTAAGGATATTTGCTTAGTTTTGAATAATGTTCTGTTTTTTATTACTAAACGAAGTTTAAGGGGGTGACTGACACAAGTTTATTATTTGGGCCGTGCTAGACTCACCCAAATTTGCACCGGAAAATCTCCCGAGAGAGAATCATGCAGCAGAGACATTCTAGCATTTGGATAGTAAAAGTGTAAAGTAGGCCTTACCGCATGAGTCTATCGGTGTAAAATTTGGGATTTTTATTTCGGTCATTATTTATGAAGTGATCTCATCGTTATATTACACATCTTCGTGAAAGGAAGTTCGGATCATAATATCACTATCTATCGGTTTGAAAATCAGTGGTTATATCAAATTTAACCATGATGATGGTTATAATATTATCATCATTATTATTATTTAGTCATGTTTACACTCTAGTCATTTTCTTGTTATAACTGGAGCTGTCAATCTATGTCAGCTTATACACGTGCCTGTCATCTGGTGATTAGTCTGTTTGTGGTTCAGAGTGCTTGTCTGGAGAGTATATAAACTCTATGTTTATATTCCTAAGATTGATTGAGATCATTTTTGTTAATGAAAAATACCATTATTGTTTTCTTGGTATTAGAGGAAACTCAATCAAATTTTCTTCACCTCCAATAATGCAGTTTTTTCCTTTTTGAGTTTAATCTCTCTTGATTCTTACAAGTGTTTCTTCATCATCTTCTTTTTTTTTTTAATTTATGAGATTCACTCGATCTAGCTCAATCTTTCTTTTTTCAAACTCTTTGGAAAATAAGTCAGTCTTTTGATAATTCTGTAATAAAAACCACTCGTCTGTGAGTGTTGTCAATTAGAAAGATCTTATAATTTACTTCTTCTGTTTTACTCACTGTACTTAATACAAAACCACTTGAGCTTTTTCATATACATCTATGGGGTCCTTCTCCTGTTATATCTAATAGTTATTTGTACTATGTTAATATAGTGGATGATTTTTCTCAGTTTTTTTCTGCTTCCTGTTAAATCTGATTTTAAGACAATTTTCTTTAACTTTAAGACTCGAATTGAAAATTAGTTATGCTCTAAAATCATCACTACAAGAACTGATGGCGGTGGTTAATCATTAATAATGAACTAATCGCATTTATGTTATTCATGGCATTGGTCATGAATTTACTTGTACATATGATGGTGACATTTTTGGACAATCCAATATGTTGAAAGCACCGCTCCGTCGAACTCGTAAGGTCATTGTTGTCAATGTTAGATGTACAAAACTATATCTTGATTTCTAGTCTACTAAAGTTAATTCTCATACTAGGATTATGGTATGGTAGTTGAGTATCAGACATCACTTAACCCTCGAAGACTGAAGATCAAACAGAGACATTTGGAAAACTTCTTCGACAAAGAGGTATGTGAAGACTGAATCATCCTATTTACTCACGATATTACTATTCTATCTTTACGAGACTATGTCACATGATTTTAGTAGATTTCATACTGCAAATAAGAAGTTTCGATTCAAGCTTGTCTTGTTAAATATCTCGAAATATGGTTCAAACAATAGATGTTCATAGATCCTTAGCAATCTTAGTTAAAGTCGAGACAATACAACAACAAGGTAATTACTTGATAATAGTTACTAGTACAAGACCGATATACACTATAAGATCAATATCAAGTGCTTAGGGTTAACGTACACTGTTATTTACTTTATTATAATAAAACAATTATAATGTGGAAGTAAAGTAAATGACACAACATGATTTTGTTAACAAGGAAACCGCAAATGTAGAAAAACCACATTTTTAGTCCAGTTTTTGAATACTCTAATTAAGCCGTTATTCAAAGAACAAAGCCAACTTCATATAGTTGAGACCAAGTAATCTACCCATCGCTTCGTAGTTCCCCGCAGATTCCCGCACCTACAACCGTCTGCCTACGCACGTGAATCCAAAGACAGAAATCATTATATTGAGTTACTTTGCCGATGTAAAGACTTTAGCACTCAACTCTTTTTGATCGTTTTCCAAATAGTAAAGGAACAAAGTTGTTTGGTAACTACTCTATCAATCTTTAAGAATAAAGATATGTTGAGTTTGTGACAAAGGCTCTTCCGTTTAAACAAGTAAACTCTTTTGTCGGGTTAGATCAATCAAGATCTTTTTATCGAAGTAAATAGATCTAGATTCGCAATCAATCTAAATAGATATCAAAGAGAACTACAAAGAGATGTTGATATATACAACTAGATAATCACAAGTCTATCAAAGATAAACAAGATCTAGTCGTATCCCAGCCGATCAAGAAGTATTTACCAAGTAATATCACGATATGTGAAACCAATAAGAAAAATCTTCTTGTCCTCAAATCTTCAACTGTACCAACACAAAAAACTTGATTACATTTATGATCGATCGCGCACAGAACATAGTCTGTTAACAATGGATGATCGCAAGTTGTCTTCAGATCTAAAAACAGTTCTGAAGATCCGTCAATCCTTTGATCTAGTTTGAGTGACCTTATGTCAGAAGAGAAGGCTCTCAAGAATAATCAAACTAGGTGCAATCAAAAGGTTCGACAACCGTTAGTCAATCAAATCAATAATCGAAAACTAAAATAACAATGCAATTATCTAGTTTCCCTCCAACTATATTATCTAGAGCTTCTTGATCCCGCAGAAGACTTTAAACGAGCGTACGTAAGAGATTTATCCTAATTAGGGTACTTTCCTCTCCGGTATAATATTACAAGTAATACTAGTAGTCGGCTCCACCAGGAACAACAAAAATGAAGTTTGTATGCCTAAGGATAGTTTGCAAGAATAACAACCTTCATTATTTATAGACCAATGTTGTTTGGACATCAAGGAAATTCCAAAATTAAAAGATTCTCAAGATATGCAATAAAGTACCTAATTTCGGTCTTCATATTTCCAACTAATATCCAACCTGTACTTCTGAACTCTCTCTTAGAAAATATCTAATATTATCTTAACACTTAATTAATATAGCTTTTCTAGGGATATGTTTTAGTTGCAGGAAAATCAATACATATAAATTCGAAAATCTTAATTAAAATATTCTCCAATATATCAGTTTGGGATCACCTTGAGTATCAAGGAATACTTTTGAACAATCAATATTAAAAATTACGAACATGTTCAAATTATGTTGACATCTAAAGCTTTCCTATCTAGCAAACCCTGATTCCAAACTCACACAAACCCTAAAGTGTATGTGAATCTCTAAATCGGTTTTGCTTTTGGGATCGGTTCTGCCATGACTCCTAACATAGGCTAGGATCTGTTCTACCATGACTCCCAATATAAGTAGGGATCGGTTCTACCAAGATTCCAAACAGAATCTAGGATCGGTTCTACCAAGACTCTCAATATAGGTAGGGATCGGTTCCACCTTGACTCCCAACAAAATTTAGGATCGGTTTTACCAAATATTCCAAGATAGTTAGGGATCGGTTCTACCTTGACTCTCAACATAAGTTAAAATCGGTTCTACCTGAATTGCCTCCTTAGGTTCGAATTTTTCATCCAAAAGATCTTCATATAAAACCGGACCAAAACACCTATTGATTTCTTTTTGATTAGGAAACAAGTTCGTATTAAACTAATGTAATGAAATATAGTTTCCTATGATGACATCACACCTATATCCAATACATAATCAAGTAACAAGTTACATAGATTATGTCGATGTCGCATTTACGAAGTTCAAAAGATAAACGTTATACTTCGTAATTCAGTATTTTTCCTTGACACTTTGATCATACTAATATGACCAAATCTAATACTAGACTATCATAAATATATATAAGCTCGCATGTTATTTTTCAATCTTAAACGACTTGAAAGAAATGATAGGAATGGAAACAAGTCAAGTCAGTATTACTAACCTCAAGTGGAAGGATGATGTCTTCGTTGTAGTCGATGCGTCTTCGCGTTCTTCAAGTTTACGGAGTAATAATTGTATGTCACAACATTCCTAGACTTTCTAGTCTAAACTAAACGAAGTTGACTCTAGTAATTTTAATCAAGCAACTCTAATTGAGTTTTAATACAAAAATATGACAACCAAACTTGACATACCAACGATTGGTGAGTTCAATCGAGCAATGCTCTAACAGTATCCCCTTTGTCAACTTTAGTGAAAAAACTCTAATACATATGAAGATAAACGAATTAAAAATAACGCATTCTACATATGCTTGATTCCAAGTTTCAACAGCACAATATCCTGTACATATTCAAAAAATAAATGTTGTAGTTGACATTTATAATCAAACATAAGCTTTACTCCCCCTAAAGGAAAGCTAGGTATATATTCAATCCGAACATATTTGTTATTCCTCTTTTGTAGTATAAAATACTACACATCATGATGATATGTTTCTCCCCCTTAGTATATGCTTTACTCTTTCGTTAAATATAACGTTTTAAGAACATATGTCCCTTCCTAGTGATTATAAATCACTTGTTTACTCCATATATTTCTCCGCCTTTTTGTCACAAAAACTGACAAAGAAACGAATAAAAATAAGAGCAAACTGAAAGGATCTCACAAATTCATAAGAACTTGTACAACCTATAAGAGTTAAGCACGAAGGTTTCACATACCAATTTAGGTAAGCAATACTAAAATCGAAACTACCTAAGTAATCTTGTTTTAGCACGTTATCAAGGAAACAATTGCCCGAAGCAAATTTTCCTTAGTCTGATGGTTCAAATAAGATAACTTAATTTCAAAACCGAATCGATCATGTATGTATAATCGCTTAATTCGATAAGACTCCATTGAGATCAAAAATCACTCAGTTTCTCTTATCAGGTTCTAATTATTCATAAAATAACTTAGACATTCTTTTAGACAAGACAAATACTAGGTTGGTTAACTAGATTTCTTGTCAAGGAATCGATTAGACTTGAATAACCGAATCCTATATTCGATAAGCATAAACTAAGATCAGAATTAACTTAGTTTTTCTTATCCGGAATCAAGTGGACTAAACACATGACCCATTTTTCTTTTATTAAGCAAAAAAAAAAATTTGATACCACCAATAAAATCAAATTAGAATTGACATAGTTTCACTTAACCGGAAACAATTGAAACAAAATAATTCAATCTCAATAATGGAAATATAACAATTGCACCGTATTTCGTTAAGCAAAAGCAAAGAATATGCAATAAATCAAGCTTTTCTTAACAGATAAACGATTAATTAACAAAAAAAATGTTACCTTGGTTTCCACAACACTCTCCCCACAAAGATATATCATTAAGCACCAGTTCAATAAGAACTCTCTCTCGTGAGTTGTTATTCCCATGCAAAACAAAAGAATAACAAGAAAAAACAACCTTTACCAGAGAAGAGTTAAATCGGTTTTAGCTATTACGTGGCAATAGCAAAAGTCTAAAACCGCAACTCATATGTTATACTAAATACACAACTTATGTAAACATAAATTGATAATAGCATCATTGTGACTTTCACACGTGAGTTTTAATGAATATATACTTATGATCCTTTGATAAAGCATACCAATATGTTAGAATTAAATCCAGCAAAATAAAAAAGCCATAGAAGTCATAAGAGACCACCATAATATGAGATCAGAAATTAGGGTTAGTGAAAGCCGAAATAACATCTCATAACCGAAAGCAAAGCATAAAAGATAATCATTCAATCAAGCTATGCAATTGAAACTATCACAACGAATGACACAAAGGATTTAAATAAAATCTTAATCATTCATATTATTGATAGTTACTGAATAGAATTTACACAAACATTGAAATAAATTAACAATTGATTAGTCTATTCTTAAGATTAAGTATTACAGATACTCACTTAATCCTTAGAGGCGCTCTGGTTGATCACTGAGGTTTCTTCAGTGTTCAAAATCTTGAAGCATGTCTTGAGAGACTTGTCATCAACCATCTCTTGTTTTTAAAGTTTCTCAACTTGATGTTTCAACTCTGCAAGATCATTCATTATCTCTTCAGTTCTATCTATTAACCAATCTTGATTTTGAATTGTTCTTATGAGATTGGTTCTGAGCTCCTCAAAACTAGTGATGAAGTTCATCATACTATCAGCAGGTATCCACTTGGTTTCTTGCGGACCTTGAAGATTGAAAGCAAGAAGACAAGACTCCTCTTGAGATCCAGTAAAACTGTCAGACTCATAATCAGACATAGTTTTTGAGACGACCTTCTTCTTTCCTTATGTATTGATTCCTTGACACTCTCCTTAACTCTTCGAGCTTCCTCCTTATTTGGTTTTGTAACACTGTGAGTTGTTGGAGGCATGCTCAAAGATTTAAATAAGAATTTATCAGGGTTTCTCATTACATGTAAGGGGGAATTTTCTTAGGTTAATAAGTAAATATTTTTCGGACTGGAAGTACCAAAGAGATTTCTGTAAAACAAAACATGCAAAGTATATTTTATTTATATAAGATTTTGTCTGAAATCCTCAAGCTAGGAAGAGAAAAAAATTTCATAGGGTAATGTTTAAAATCTGATTTTTTTTTAAATAAACCGTAATTACTGAAAATCAGTATTAACATGAATTTTTTGGACAACATGGATTCGTAGTTACCCATTTTTGTCATGACTTTTCTGATATACACAATACATGTATTATTGTTTGATGTGCTTCTTCATCCTGATCAATATGAGTGATAGGTGTAGAATACACCTAATTTACTATCTAGTAGTTTATGCTTTCTTTGCTATTTTTCTTGTAAATTATGTATTTTACGCTTGTTTTGAGTTTTATAGCTACTTTGGAGTCGCACGGAGGAAAAGAAGAAGAAATCACCCAATTTGAGCCAAAAGGGCAAAAAGGTCATTTTATAGGCGATTGATATATGGAGCTCAGTTAATGTTAAGGGGCAACTCTTTTGGTGGAGTACTAAAGCCGAGCCCGATCTAGGTTAAGGGGTTGATATCGGGGTACCCTTTATCATTTGCCGGTGGGTGTATTTATCGAGTCTCATCTCCTCGGGGTGTAATCATCCACTCGAATTATTACACAAACCTAAAATTGAGAGATGTTTCCTCTCATTCATTCATCCATACACAGAAAGTGAGAAAAGAAAGCAGTCATGGCTGCTGTGGAAACCTGAGAAAACACGTCGAGAAATAAGAGAGGAAATGAAGGCTAGGTTAAGTTGCAGACAACCGAGAGGGGTTTTGAATCCGAGAAGAGCTTGTTCCTGTTGTTATGGGTCTATGGATTGATGAACGAACAAAGAGAATTGATGAGGTAGAAATTAGGGTTCGTGCAATTGTTGAAGGTCGAGAATGATGCTGTAACTCAGAGAGAAAGAAAATGGAAATGAAATTTGAATTGGGTTTTTATTGAATTTGCTTTTGTTGGTGAGAAATGGGTTCGATGAAATCTGAGATGAAATGGATTGAATCTAGCAACAGATGGAGGTGGTTTGTAGTCGGGCTTTGAAGTTCAGATGAATCTGTTGCTGATAATTTGAAGAAATTGGAGATGAATCTGATGTTGTGATTAGGGTTCGCTGGTGGTAATGATTAAGGGTTTGAAGAATTAGGCGAATTAGGATTCTCAAATGAAGGGGATCCGTGGTTGGATTCTCACGATATGAGAGAAATCAAGAAATTGGAGGAGATAGAGGAGCAACTGTAGAAGAAGTTCAGATGGGTTCAGCTTGGGTTTGAGTTTGCTGTGGGGTTCGAATATGTGTGTTGTTGATACTGCTGCAGTTGTTAAGTCAGTGTTAGCTGAGACAAAGATTAGTGATGCTGTTGTGCAACAAGGGATCTTTGGTGATGAAAATCAGAATGATGGTGTTGTGAGATGGGTTTAGCAGCTCAGAGAATGGATTGACACAGGTTTGCAATGTGATGCTGTTGGTACAGGGAAGAGCTGGTGATGGGAGATTGCAGCAGGATTTTGGGCATGAAGCAGGGAGGCATTGCTGCTGTTGAAGCCAAACTCAAGGTGGTAGTGCTGTCTCTATTACAGGGAAAATGAAGTTGCTGCTAACTTGTCAGGGGTTGTGGTGCTATTGGAGCCAAGAGATTAGAATGGGTTAGTGAGCAACTGGTGTGGAGGCTCTGATGGTGTTATGGAATGGCAGTGTAGTGGATTTGAAGCTGCAGCTGTTGTGACTCAGAGAAAGAGGATCATGCTGCAGAGTGTTGAGTTCAGTCTAAGAAGCAACAGAGGAGGTGATGCTGTATTGAATGGCTTGAAACTATAGATGAATGTTAGGCTTGTAACAGGGAAAAGAGAGGCCTGAACTCGGCCGGAAGCCCAAACAAACAGACGCTCGGCCGGTTTTACCTTTCCGCGAGTTGACTCGGGTGAGTCCGAGGAGCGATCCAGCAACCGATCCAACTCACCCAACGAATCAGCCAACTCAGAAGCTAACTCAAGTCTGACTCAGTGACTGACTCGCCATCTGGCTTGACTTCCCTTGACCCGATGACTAACCGTTGACCGACGGTTAACCCGTTTGACCGTTAGTCCTAACTAGAGGACCGACGAATATTCCGTCGAATATTCTCCCGACGACGTAAATTCTCGGGTGGCGGCGCGACTATTCCGACCTGATTCCGGCCACAATCCCGCTTTTCCTAAGTGAGCCAAAATTTCCGAATTTTCTATGGACTTCTCTCATGGGTGTGAAGACTTGGGCTAGGAATTGGATGGAGAATTGGACTCAAATTTGGAAAGAGAAGGTGGAAGAGTTGAGAAAAGCTTGGAATTGGAAATTGAATTGCAAAAGGAAAAGGTTTCTACTCCTTAGAAGATTTGGAGAATATTGAAGCTTATAAATAGAGAAGTTTTCTACAACTTCTACACATATCTTTACACACACATCTCTACACACACAACACTTTTCTTTTCTTATTCTTTGTGTGAACTTTTTAACATGAGTAGCTAATTTTATTGATTGAGGATGAATTCCTAGTTCTTAATATGATTTGAGTTTTTGTTTTTAATTCTATCTTGAAGTTTTTCACATGATTATCGATTGTTTTTACTAATAGGAATGATCTTAAAGACATTCATGATTGATTGATAGATTGTTTAGGTGGCCAACTAAATTGATTTGTTAATTTGATCTAAAGCTAGTGAAAGTTAGGAGATAAGTAATCGTTTCTTGACTCTTTACATAAGTAGCAAACACGAGACCTCGAGGGATTCCGTGGAGCAATTGTGTGTAGAAACAACGCTAGAAAGTGAACCAAGCGAACCGAGTTTAACTACTAGTACTAAACCTAAATTCATAGATCTTAATGCATTCAAGGAATTATATCTTGTAAGCGAACCTCAGGGTGGTTTCTTTTGAATAGAATCGATAACTAAGCGGACTGTTACTCGGTGAAATTAGGGATTTTTGGGGCTAGCTAAGCGGACTGCTATCCTACGGTTGGTGATAATCATGACTAATAACAAGTAGAAGAGAACATAACTTTAATCATTGTTTCGTAACGAAGAAGGATTCCTTGGTCTTATCTCTCTTATTGCTTTCAACTTTATCTTTTAATTGCTTTGTTTATTTTCTTTTTGCTCTTTACACCCCCCTTTTGTGACAATTTTTTACAACTAGAATCTCTTGCTCCTCGTGGGAACGAACTTGACTTCCATTATATTATTTTTAATTGAGTGGAAAATCTTGAATTAATTTGTTGTGGTTACGACACGCATCAAATTTTGGCGCCGTTATTGAGGGAGCAATGGATGATTTTAGTTGTTTTTATTTTTCTTTTGCTTTATTCTTGCTTTGTTGGATTCTATTCCGTATCTAACTTGGTTTTTGAATCTTATTTTAGGTGCCGGTTTTCCATGTACGGTGGACAAGAGCAAGCATATTACAACAATCAATACGGTTTTCAACCTCAACATTATGACAACTTCCAACCATCCATAGGATACAATCAAAACCAATATTTTGGCTATGATAAATTTTCTACAGAACCTTATGGATATTCTCATACATATCAACAACCTTATGACGGGTATGTAAGTGGACAATCACATGGATGGAAGGATAGTTATGCATCTAACAATTTGTTTTCTAGTAATGTGCGTATTGAGAAATTTGGAATATACTCCTCTTCATCGTGTTTTTCCTTCACTTTTTTCAAAAGAGGAGATGTCGTCTAGAAACTCTATCAACGGTGGTAAGCGTGTGAACGTCAGGAAACTTGCACAGAAATTATACAAATTGGAAGATGATGGAGACTCGGAAGATCTTGTCGCAGAAATTAGTAGGACCATTCATATTGAACTTAAACGACGTCGGGATAAAGGTTATGAAACCGATGAAGATTCTTATTATGGTGAGTCCGAAAATGAAGATGATTGTGTTAAAAAGGACCAACCTTTGGAGACTTTTGATGACGCTAGTGTAGATTACTCAAGCCTTGATCTTAATAATGATCAATCACCTATTCAAAAGGAAGAGCTTGAGGAAGATGCATTTATTGCTTGGAAAAAATTTCTTAGGGAAAGATGGGAGTCCGCGGAAGTGTATGAGTGTTGCAACAATGAGGAAGTTATTCCAACTCCGGATCATAATAACGATCCTTCACCTATTCAAAAGGAGGAGTTTGGATATCACTTGCCTATTTTTGTAAACGAAGTAACACCCTCACAAGAAGATCTTACAATTTATACCGAGGAAGATTATATGAGGGAAGAATGGCCCGATTCCGATGATGAGAATGTTGAAGAGATGATACTAGAGGATGAAACCACATTCATTGATTTTGTGGAAGACCCAATTGAACTTGCGAATGATTTTAATGATACCGAGACTATGGTTAAGGTAGAAAACGACGAAGAATGGTTGCAAGGTTTAATAGAGGACCACGATATACAAGAGGTAAGTAATTCACTTGAATATTTTAAGGATGAAGAGGATTCTATAATACAAGAAATTGTGCAAGGTTTGTCTAACCCTTTGCATATTGATTCTTCTCCTTTACCTCTTATTGGTTTGAATGTATGTGCTTCAAAGTATTTTTGGATGATTTTGTTTCTAGATATCCACCATTGGAAACACTTGATTCTAACACTATGCAGGTTTGCCAAGAGGAATACATGGAAGTTCCCAGAATTCTATATTCTTTATACACTTCCGAGTGTGGAAAAGAATAAGTGTGGGGGAAAATTCTATCGAGCGATAATTTCACTATTGTTTTCTTGTGCTAATATTTGTATGGAGTTATTGTTTGCAAAACAGTATTATGGGTGGATCCTCAAATTTTCGATTGTTAGTATATGGGGAATGAATCTTGCAAGAGCCAAGTCGGGCCGTCGACTTTAAAACAAGCGCTTAATGGGAGGCAACCCATCGGTTTTGTATTTCTTATCCTTTTGTTTTTGTTATTTCTTTTTCTTGTTTCTTATCATGTTAAAATTTCCCACCTTGACTTTACTAGGAGGATTCAATTACATTGAGGACAATGTAAGGTTTAAGTGTGGGGAGTGGTTACGCATGTTTTTAAACCAAAAATTACAAAAAAATTAAAAAATTTTGCAAAAAAAAAAAAAAAAAGTTTTACTTAAAAATTCCAACTTTTAAAGATTTTAGAGTCACTAGCATACTTCTAGGTATGTTTACATAGAGATTTTGACCAACATAATTGAACTTGGAAATGTTAGAGAATTACATTCGGATTTCTTGTTTGTTTGAGTGTTAAAAATGGATTTAATCATGCCGGTGATGCGAATTTGGTGCAGGGAGAAGTGCGTTATTAGAGTTGCTGATCAATCATTAGTGGAGACTACCCGTATTCATATCATGAGAGGCACCGACCAGAATTCTTCCATTTACTAAAGAGCTTCTTTTGAGTGTGTGTCACCGTAAGTAAATTCCGGGTAGAATGGTGAGCTACCCAACCTCCCACCAATAGAAGCACTACTCTTTGATCTCTTGAGTGCTAATTTTGTCAATCATGAGGGTGATGTCCATGGATGAAAGCTTCCTTCTTGTAGTTCGATTTGCAGTTAGCACCATTCTCTCTCGCGACAACAACGGATCCATAGAAACACATTCATCATCAACAAGGAGCGACATCAAAATCTACAAGGAAAGTTGGAAAAGTTTAAGGTTTACAAGCAAGGGAACGAGAAAAAAGAACAAATTTCATATTCAAGTAAAGCAACATACAAATGAGCGGATTTTACATATATGTTGAAGACTTACAATACAATGAGCATAATTACACATACAAGTATGAAGACTTATTCATGAAAGCGAAGAAAATTAAAAGGTGAGAATTTTTGAAAGTTTATGATTTCAAAGACGATACAAGTTGTGAAGAATCAAGTGGTAAAATACTTCTTCCACGGCCATGGTTTATTTTGTATTTAATTTCTCTTGTTTCAAAAAAAAAAAAAAAAAAAAAAAAAAAAAAAACAAGAGAAATATTTGTTATAAGCCGTGGGGAAGGAAAATTTATAAGGAAGTTTCAAGCGACAAGGATTTTAAGGTAAAAGAGTTACAAATTGTTAAGGATTTATGGAATTCAAGGGTTTATCATCAATAGTTGAAACTGAAGACGAACGAGGAGCGGAAGACGTTTCTATTGGATGCCGTGAGAGTGGTGTTATCATAATTGGCGATCGGATGTGAAGGTAAGTAAGTAATCTCATCCTCGATAAAAATGGTTGATTTCCTTTCGTAGAGATCGTCAGAAAAATGGTTTTTCAAAATATAAAAGATGTGGGTTTTTAAAAATATTTCGGAAGTTGTCCTTCCCACCATTCAACGTGTTGCAGAATTCTCTCTTCATTCCTACCGCACACATGTGAGAACCATAAAAAAGCCGTCTTTTTTAGTGCAATTATCATAAAATCCTTTTTGGTGAGGCAGAAGTCGAGGCGAAATGCTTATTGATCGTTTCTCAAACACGCGTTCTCTCATTATGGGGTGGTTATTTCTCACTCAACATCTAAGAATGAGAATATGTTCTTTAGTATTTCTAACTTCTTATTACTAGCATGCGAAACTCTATGTCCTCATAACTTTTGGATGCTTGTGACGCTTGAACGCTTTGAAGTTGTGAGTTTTTTTAGTTTGATTTGCTCGAGGACTAGCAAAGTCTAAGTGGGGGAATTTGATAGGTGTAGAATACACCTAATTTACTATCTAGTAGTTTATGCTTTCTTTGCTATTTTTCTTGTAAATTATGTATTTACGCTTGTTTTGAGTTTTATAGCTACTTTGGAGTCGCACGGAGGAAAAGAAGAAGAAATCACCCAATTTGAGCCAAAAGGGCAAAAAGGTCATTTTATAGGCGATTGATATATGGAGCTCATTAATGTTAAGGGGCAACTCTTTTGGTGGAGTACTAAAGCCCCCATTCTAGGTTAAGGGGTTGATATCGTGGTACCCTTTATCATTTGCCGTGGGTGTATTTATCGTCTCATCTCTGGGGTGTAATCATCCACTCGAATTATTACACAAACCTAAAATTGAGAGATGTTTCCTCTCATTCATTCATCCATACACACAGTAAAGTGAGAAAAGAAAGCGGTCATGGTCTGCTGTGGAAACCCGAGAAAACACGTCAGAAATAAGAGAGGAAATGAAGGCTAGGTTAAGTCTTGGCAAGACAACCGAGAGGGTTTTGAATCCGAGAAGAGCTTGTTCCCGTTGTTATGGGTCTATGGATTGATGAACGAACAAAGAGAATTGATGAGGTAGAAATTAGGGTTCGTGCAATTGTTGAAGGTCGAGAATGATGTCAGAACTCGGAGAGAAAGAAAATGGAAATGAAATTTGAATTGGGTTTTTTATTGAATTTGCTTTTGTTGGTGAGAAATGGGTTCGATGAAATCGAGATGAAATGGATTGAATCTAGCAAAGATGGAGGTGGTTTGTAGTCGGGCTTTGAAGTTCGGATGAATCATTCTTTGATAATTTGAAGAAATTGGAGATGAATCATGTTGTGATTAGGGTTCACTGGTGGTAATGATTAAGGGTTTGAAGAATTAGGCGAATTAGGATTCTCAAATGAAGGGGATCTCGTGGTTGGATTCTCGCGATATGAGAGAAATCAAGAAATTGGAGGAGATAGAGGAGCAAACAGAAGAAGTTCGATGGGTTCAGCTTGGGTTTGAGTTTGTCAGGGGTTCGAATATGTGTGTTGTTGATATCTGCTGCAGCTTGTTAAGTCAAGTGTTAGCCGAGACAAAGATTAGTGATGTTTGTTGGCAACAAGGGATCTTTGGTGATGAAAATCGAATGATGGTGTTGTGAGATGGGTTTAGCAGCTCAGAGAATGGATTGACACAGGTTTGCAATGTGATGTCAACTGGTACAGGAAGAGCCGGGTGATGGAGATTGCAGCAGATTTTGGGCATGAAGCGAGGAGGCATTGCCGCTGTTGAAGCCAAACTCAAGGTGGTAGTGCTGTCTCTATTACAGGGAAAATGAAGTTGCTGCTAACTTGTCGTGGGTTGTGGTGCTATTGGAGCCAAGAGATTAGAAATGGGTTAGTGAGCAACCGGTGTGGAGGCTCGATGGTGTTATGGAATGGCAGCAGTGGATTTGAAGTCAAGCACTGCTAGACTCGCAGAAAGAGGATGATGCAGCAGAGTGTTGAGTTCACCCAAGAAGCAACAGAGGAGGTGATGTCAGTATTGAATGGCTTGAAACTATAGATGAATGTTAGGCTTGTAACAGGAAAAGAGAGGCTCGAACTCGGCGGAAGCCCCTCAAACAAACAGACTCGCCAAATTTTCTCGCTTCAAGCGAGTTGACTCAGCTGAGTCCGAGGAGCGATCCAAAGAACCGATCCAACTCACCAGCGGAATCACCAACTCGAAAGCTAACTCAAGTCCGACTCAAGACCCGACTCGCCATCCGGCTTGACTTCCTTGACCCGATGACTAACCGTTGACCCGATCTGCTTAACCCGTTTGACCGTTAGTCCTAACTGAGGATCGACGCCAATATTCCGCTGAATATTCTCCCGACGACGTAAATTCTCATGGCCTACATGGCGACTATTCCGACCGGATTCTCGCCACAATCCCGATTTTCGGTGAGCCAAAATTTCCGAATTTTCTATGGACTTCTCTCATGGGTGTGAAGACTTGGGCTAGAATTGGATGGAGAATTGGACTCAAATTTGGAAAGAGAAGGTGGAAGAGTTGAGAAAAGCTTGGAATTGGAAATTGAATTGCAAAAGGAAAAGGTTTCTACTCCTTAGAAGATTTGGAGAATATTGAAGCTTATAAATAGAGAAGTTTTCTACAACTTCTACACATATCTTTACACACACATCTCTACACACAACACTTTTCTTTTCTTATTCTTTTTGTGTGAACTTTTTAACATGAGTAGCTAATTTTATTGATTGAGGATGAATTCCTAGTTCTTAATATGATTTGAGTTTTTGTTTTTAATTCTATCTTGAAGTTTTTCACATGATTATCGATTGTTTTTACTAATAGGAATGATCTTAAAGACATTCATGATTGATTGATAGATTGTTTAGGTGGCCAACTAAATTGATTTGTTAATTTGATCTAAAGCTAGTGAAAGTTAGAGATAAGTAATCGTTTCTTGACTCTTTACATAAGTAGCAAACACGAGACCTTGCGGAGGGATTCCGTGGAGCAATTGTGTGTAGAAACAACGCTAGAAAGTGAACCAAGCGAACCGAGTTTAACTACTAGTACTAAACCTAAATTCATAGATCTTAATGCATTCGTGGAATTACATCTTGTAAGCGAACCTCGGGGTGGTTCTTTTGAATAGAATCGATAACTAAGCGGACCTCGTTACTCGGTGAAATTAGGGATTTTTGGGGCTAGCTAAGCGGACCTGCTATCCTACTATTGGTGATAATCAGACTAATAACAAGTAGAAGAGAACATAACTTTAATCATTGTTTCAGAACGAAGAAGGATTCCTTGGTCTTATCTCTTATTGCTTTCAACTTTATCTTTTAATTGCTTTGTTTATTTTCTTTTGATCTTTACACCCCCCTTTTGTGACAATTTTTTACAACTAGAATCTCTTGCTCCTCGTGGGAACGAACTTGACTTCCATTATATTATTTTTAATTGAGTGGAAAATCTTGAATTAATTTGTTGTGGTTACGACACGCATCAATGAGCACAAGACCGGATGAGGGTGCACAAACTCCATACAAATAAGTTGCATTGGAGTAAGCTTTGTCAAGCTTACAAGAAGTATTAGAAATATAGTTCATATTCCTTTTTGAATATTTCTGTCCAAGATAAGATTTTCTCCTCGTACATTGATCTTTCCTTGTGATGGTGCAAGTAGGATCATGAGAAGAAAATGAACTGATGTAAGAGTTTTCAGTAGTAGAAAAATCTCTTTCTATCATATAAATGAGTTTTTCATTTGATCTTCTCATTCTAAGAATTTCTTTATGATAGATATTAGTTCTTTCATTAGAGCCAATCACAGGTGTTCTTGAAACCTTATTTTGATTGACTTTTTTGGCAGGGATTATCTCATTCTCTTTCTTCTGGAAATTTTTCATAGGCAAGATACCTTTATGTGAATCAAGGTTGTTTCGACATGAGTGAGGTGGAATCTTTTTATAGAAACGATTATCAACTCTTTTGTTTGTGTTACATGAGTTGATGCTATCGGATTGGGACATGATTAGTCTTTCTACTGAGGAATGATCTTTCAGTCTTTTAAGACAAGATACTTGTTTTAATACTTTTACAAGTGTATTTTGAAGTAGCACAAGTTTCTTATTAAGAGACTGAAAGTTGTATTCCTTATGATCCTTTGCACGGAATCGTTGAAAGTTTCATTTGACTTGGATTCGATTGATCATCAGTAGTAGTAGAATGGTGTTTTTCATTCTCTTTTGACTTGATGAATTTAGGCACAACACCTTCATCGTCATCTGTTTCAGATGTGATCAAACAGGATTTGTTATCACAATTTGTGGAAGTCGAAAGCAAGGACTTTTGATTTCTTCATGAGAAGAAAGTATAACAGATTCATTTATCGTAGTCTTTGATTGAAATACATATTCTTGAATAAGATATTTATCAAGACCTTCGCTTTGGATAAAGAATAAAGTTGTATATATTTATCTCTCGATTTCTTGTCTAATAAAATTAGATTCTGCTTTTTAACTTCAAATTTTTATCCCGAAGTCCTTAGGAGTTTTTCTAAATTTGTTTCAGCATCTCTTTTGACATTGGAGGTAGACACAGTACTCGTGTTGTATAACACCTTGTTTCCGTGATTATGGGATAAAGCTATAACATCGTTTCCATCTTTAGAGTATTTGCAATCTTGCAATACGTTAACCGAATCACCATTAGATTCAAGTCTTATAGGTTGGATCGCATCAAACACAGATTATTAGATCTTTTCGTGTTTGCCTCTGATACCAATTGAAATGACGAGGGCGCCCAAGTATACCATAATCTTTTCGTTTCAACCTATAAGTATGATACCTTGAGTGATCGTTTATGGACAAAGTTGAGACAATACAACTTCAAGATATTCACTTGAAAAAATAATTACGGTCAAGACCGATTAACTATAGGATCAATGTCAAGTAATTAGGATTAACTTACAAGTGTATTTACTTTTAATTATAATAATGATAATTATAATTGCGGAATATAAAAGTAAATGACACAACAAGATTTTGTTAACGAGGAAACTGCAAATGTAGGAAACCCCCGGGACCTAGTCCAGTTTTGAATACTCTCAGAATTAAGTCGTTATATACAACGAACAAAGTCAACTTCGTATAGTTGAGACCAAGTAATCTACCCCTAGTTAATTAGTTCCCTCAGTATCCCTACGCCAACAACCTTCTGGTCAACGCACGTGAATCCCAAGATAGAAATCACTATCTTGAGTTGCTTTACCAAAGGTAAAGTCTTATGTACTCAACTCCTTTTTGGTCGTATCCCAAATAGTAAAGGAACAAAGCTGTTTGGTAACCACTCTATTCAATCTTTAAGATAAAGATATATCGAGTCGTTGACAGAGGCTCTTAGCTTCCGTTTAAACTAGTAAACTCCATTGTATGGTTAGATCATCCCAAATCTTATTACCGAAGTAATTAGATCTAGATTCGCAATCAATCTAAATAGATCCCAAAAGATAACTACAAAGAGATGTCTATCTATACAACTAGATAATCACAAGTCTACCAAAGATAAACACGATCTAGTTGAATCCCAACCGATCAAGATGTGTGCACAAAAATCACGAGATACGAAAACTAATCAGAAAAGTCTTCTTGTCTTCAAATTTTTAATTGTACTTGCACACAAAACTTTAATCCACTTATGATCGATCACGCACAGAACGGAGTCTCCATAATGGATGATCACGAGTTTGTCTTCGATCTAAAAATAATTTTGAAGATCTCGTCGATACTTTGATCTAGTTTGAGTGACCTTATGTCAGAAGAGAATGCTCTCAAGAATCATCAAAGTAGGTGCAATCGAAGTTTCAACAACCGTTAGTCAATCAAATTAATAATCAAAAACTAAGATAACAATGCAATTATCTACTTTCCCCACCAACGGTACTCGTATAGCTTGATCCCATAGAAGTCTTTAAACGAGCTGGTCGTAAGAGATTTCTCCTAATTAGGGTACTTTTCTCTCCGGATAGATGGCTCACTTGAAACAAATACGAATGAAGTTTGCATGGCTCTTAGAATAGTTTTCAAGATGTACAAACTTAAGTATTTATAGACCAAAGTTTTTTGGACAATGATGTAATTTTAACTTGTTGTAAAAAGTGGTAGTAAAAAGTTCGTTCAACTCAGACTTGTAAAGATTTTGATTTCAGACTTAAAACTAAAATATATACACAAGGTTGTCACAAATATCGAGAGGTACTAGGACTCAGGATTCCACCAATTCTTATATTCATGTGGTTCAACTAATAATTCTAGACATTCATAGCTCAAGTAATTGACTCTAATTTATTGCCGAAAGTAGATTTTGAAAGTAGTAATTTTATATCTAAAGCATGAGACATCAAAACACTTAAGAAAGCATGACCCATCAATTGAAATCACAATCACTCAATAAAAATCATATATCAATCAAATAATCAATGCAATAAGTCATAAAATAAATAATAGAATTACCACACGCGCGTGAAGAATGGCTTCCTCCATCGTCCCAAGATGGGGTTTAGCTCCTCATATTAATCACTTGCTCGCAATATCGGTTCATAGCTCAAAAGTTGATTAAAAGAGAGGAAAAGTACAAAGCAAATGGGTTTGTAATGGGTTATAGTTGTTACAACCCATCAAGAGAGAAACAAGAATAGAAGTGTTCGTTACAAAGTTTGAATAATTGTTACATAAATTGTGACAAAGGTTATTGATTTTGAAAGAATAGGTCACGGATTCTGCGACTGTGTTTATGTGATGTTCTCTGTTCTTCTTCCCTTCTTCCTTGTTGATGATAAATCATCTCTGCAACTCCTCCAAGCCCTCAGTTTCGTCCCCCAAACTCCCGATTCCCCTCTGTGACCTCCCAATCACCTTATTTATACCAAACAGCGGCCAAAATACTCGAGGCAACCTTCCCTTTCTTTTCTCTCACGTCTCGGCTTATTTTTCTTCTTTCCTTTTCTTCCAAACCCTTTGTAAAATATCTCCAGTTGAGCATACAATAATCCCAGAGGATATACCTTCCTTTTCTACGCGTAACTCCCAAAAGAACCAACGAACTTATCCCAATATAACTCCGATACCCTGTTTATTCAAGCCGAGAATTTATCCCTAAATCTTCGAATATGAAAGACATATCTTCCCTGTTAAGGCATGAAATATTATTCCCTATCTTTTCCCGTGTAAAACTCCTCGAAATTCTATTCAAAGTTCTCCAAATATAGAAAGCCATCTCGAGAACTTTTGTCTTCCCCTGTTTAGTTGAGACCGAATTAGAATCCAGTGTTTCTTCGAAACAAAGCCCATTACTTAGCTTGTTTTACCGTAACAGGTCCATTCAACCCCAGTTCGGCCAAAAGACTCCACGAAATTCTCGACCAAAACAATAGCAGATCCCCGGATATTTCATCTTGCCCTGTGTTGTCGAGATCCGATTATCCATCCCAATCTACGCCATTAAATCACCTATACCGGCCCTGTTAAGCCAAAACAGGTCCATTGAAACCAATTCTGGCGATTGAATCCTCTCCAAAATCTTCTAAAATCCGAACCCTAATCTGCCAGGGAAGAATCATTGTTTCCCGCCAAATCAGAGAATTTGAATTCTTGAAGATGACCTCCCTTATCCCGTCACGGTCCAGCCAATAGTAGTTGCCACGAAAGTGGATGCCCCTTAGTAATTAGGTTACCCCTTATCCAAAATGGGAGTCCGAATAGTAGGTGTCCTCCTTTGATGTAACTTTTCGAGCCGATTTTTCCAAAAAATGTTTATTTCTCAAAAATACCTACAAATACACAAAACACCATAATAAGTACAAAAATGGGTACTAATCAATATAGAAAATCGAGATGAAAATAGACACATAAATGCGTCTATCAGACAACAAGGAAATTCCAAAACCGAAAGATTCTCAAGATATGTAATAAAGTACCTAATTTCGGTTTTCATATTTCCAATTAATATCCAACCTGTAATCCCGAAATCTCTCTTTAGAAAATATCAAATTATTAGTTTAGCACTTAACTAATATAACTTTTCAAGAGATCTGTTTTGATTGCTAGAAAATCAAAAACATATTATCAAAAATCTTAATTAAAAGATTCTCAATATTTGGGTAGGGGATCACCTTGAGTATCAAGGAATATATTTGAACAATTAAAGATAAAAATTATGTACATGTTCATGTCGACATCTAGAACTTTCCTATTTAGCAAACCCTAATTCTAAACTCACACAAAACCATAAAGTAATACGTGAATGTTGAAGGTCGGTTTTCCTCTTGGGACCGGTTCTACCATGACTCCCAACATAGGTAAGGATCGGTTCCAAGTCTTCCAATATAGGTAGTGATTGGTTCTACCAAGACTCCCATCAAAATCTAGGATCGGTTCTACCAAGATTCCTAATATAGGTAAGGATCGGTTCTACCAAGACTCCTAAAAAAATATAGGATCGGTTCTACCGTATGCCCCAAAGTAGGTAAGGATTGGTTCTACCTTGAATCTCAACATAAGTTGAGATCGGTTCTACCATAATTCCCACCACAGGTTCGAATTGGTCATCCAATAGATCTTCATAGAAACCGGACCAAAACACATATTGATTTCTTTTCGATTACGAAAAAAGTTTCGCATATGTTCTTCCTTTAAACATATGTAATCAACCATAGTTTCCTACGATGAAATCACACCTATATCCAATATACAATCAAGTAACGAGTTACATAGATTATGTCGATGTCGCATTTATGAAGTTTAAAAGATAAATGTTATACTTCGTAATTAAATATTCTTCCTTGACACTTTGATCATAATAAAATGACCAAGTCTAATACTAAAGTATTAAATATAACCTCGCATGTTATGTTTTCAATCATAAAACGACTTGAAAGTAACGATTGGAATAGAAACAAGTCAAGTCAGTATTACTAACCTCAAGTGGAAGGATGATGTCTTCATTGTAGTCGATATGTCTTTACGATCTTCGAGTCTTCACAAGAATACTTGTAAGTCTCAACATTCCTAGAATTTCTAGTCTAACCTAAACGAAGTTGTCTCTAGTTCATTTAATCAAGAGACTCGTAATTGAGTTTTGACTAAAACCTAAAACGAAGTTGTCTCTAGTTCATTTAATCAAGAGACTCGAATGAGTTTTGATACTAAAACCTAAACGAAGTTGTCTCTAGTTCATTTAATCAAGAGACTATAATTGAGTTTTGATACTAAAATATGACAACCAAACTTGACATATCAATGCTTGGTGGGTTCAACCGAGCAATGCTCTAACATTACCAATTAGTATTATGCCGATTTACGAAGTCCATAGATAAACTATGAAAAGGCGAGGGTACCCAAATATACCTCAAGCTAAAACTTTTCCTACCTATAAGTCCTTTCTCCGAAAGTGATTGTCTATGGACTGAGTCGAGACAATGCAACTAATCGGTTCACACTTCGTGTGATCGTCTATGGATACGAGATCGAGACAATTCAACAACGAAGTATGTTTACTTGATACAAAGGTTCGGACTTAACCAAACACAATAGGATTGCTTATAAAGTAAATAGGAATTAACGTTTGTGTGATTTACTTTAATTATAATAAAACAATTATAATGCGGAAAATAAAAGTAAATGACACATCAAGATTTTAATAACGAGGAAACCGCAAATGCAAAACCTGTGGACCTTGTCCGTAATCAATACTCTCGTGGATTAAGCCGCTACACAAAATTACACCTAACTTCGTATAGTTGAGACCAATTAATCGACACTATAGTTCACTTAGTTCTGTCGTATTTCCACGCTCCGACTTGTGAATAAGTCACGTACTTGGAACAATTCCTTTGGTTCGTATTCCAAACAAGAAAGGAACAACAAATCTGCTTGGTATCAACTCTATTCAACCAAGTGATATGAGTCGGGCAAAGGCTCTTCTCTTTATCTTAACATAAACTCCTTCGTCGGGTCCTTAGATATATCTTATGTTTAATCACCCAAAGGTAATCGTTTAAGATTAAGCCAATCAGTACCTTTAATCAAAAGGAAACGTATTGATGCCGATCTACTCAATTAATCAATCCAATCTACCACAAGGATAAACCGGTTATTAATTGGATCCGCTTTTACCGAAATAAGTATTGTGCACACTGATAGGAGTAGAATACACCGTATTTAATATCTAGTATTTATGCTTTCTTTGCGAGTTTTCTTGTAAATTATGTATCTTATGTTTACTTTTGAGTTTATTAGGTGCAATGGAGTCATTTGGAGCAAAAAGAAGTGAAAATAGCTACAAAAGTGAAGTCACAAGTGAAGAAGGGCCAAATACCCAGTGGAACTCGTTCAAATACAAGATTTCTACTTTTCATTGTGTAGAGGACGAAAAGACGAAGCTAATGGCGAAAGAACGGAGTCATTCAGAGCTCGTATGAAGAAGTTATGGGCAAAAGAACTCGGAAGACTAAAAGGGCTCAATGGTCATTTTTAGTGGTGAATGCTATTGGCACCCCAATACAAGTTAAGGGGCAGTCATTATGTTAAGGGGTTAACTGTTCCAAAGGAACTGCTAAAGGCAGTCGAGTCATTTACTGGGAGGAAGCCATAATTCAAATACTGCTAAAGGCACTTGGTTTTCTTCTCAGGGCCACCATTACCTTCTTTTTGTCATGTGCACGATGAAGACGGCGCTCAACTTTCTTCCGACTGGTGTTGTTGTTGTGGTTATCGAGATGGCAGAGATGGCGAGTTTGAAACTCGTAGGTTTGACGTGGTAGATTGTTCGAGCACGACGGAACCAAGGGAGAAAATGACAGTGATGGAGTCTCGGTGATTGAAAATTGGTTCTTTGCGCCATTATCGGCGGTAGATGATGATGGATCGTGATGAGACTTGAGAGCTTCAGCAAAACAGAGATGATAAAGGGTGTTGCTGATCAGTGTCGATGGAAACTCGAGCTGGCATACAAATAAGTTGAGTCTCGAGTATTCGCAGTTGGGCAGTTAAGGAGAAATGAAGATAATGATCGATGCTGTTACAGAGACGGACAGAGCTCGAACTGCTAGCTGCTGTGATGAAACAAGAAAGTTCAGGGGAGATGGCTACTATTACGGTAGCAATCATGATGATCAGGTGGAGCTAGAGACGCTGGACATGCAGTTGAGAACGAAGGAGAGGTGTTGGAAGCAATGAAGCTTAGCCTGCGTTGTGGGTGTCACTGGCAATGATAACGATGGCTTTGTTTGGCTGGTGATCACTAGTCTTTATTGAACCGATAACTACGTGGGAGCTCGAGGAAGAATAAGCCGAGAATGACTCGACGAGCTTAGCTGCCATTAATGGAGCTCGGTGGCTTATGCTGGATAATGATGGAGGAGATAAGATGAGCTCTGGAGTTCGTGGTGATGGGTTTATGTCCGTTGAGACTCGATTATGGGCTGCTGCCATTAGCTGATGATGAGAAGGCTGGTTCATGAAGAGAAAATGGATTAGTCGATGGTTAATGAACGATATGGAGTTGTACTTCTGTCTTGTGCCGAGTTTTCACTACCGGAAAGGGTTTGCCGCCATAGTCGTGGAGTAATCTATTTGCCAACTAAACACAGCAACGAAGAGAAGAATTTATCGAGAGGGAAAGATGGAATTGAGAATAGGTCAGGTTCCCACAAAGCGACAAGCCAAGAACGATAATGCTGGGCTTCCAAACGGTGATACGAGCTCAATAGGTAGTCGTAGGCGACTTCTTAATTTGCATGGCCAAGATTTGGACGTGACAGATATTTGGAATTTTGGCGGGGAGTTTGGCAAGCCAATTGCACGGTTTGATGCACTGGACACAATTCTTAAGGAGGTGCACTTTCCTATTTTTATTAGGTTTCCTAGTTTCTTCAAGAAGAGGTTACAAAACTCTATATATAGGGAAGCTTAGACAGAATTTGTACTCTCTATTATCTTTTGCCTCTACTTTGTTTTTCTAGGGTTTAGAACCATGAAGTTTTTTCTTTCTTCTTGTTATGAACTCCATGAATATGAGTACCTAGTTTTTATTATTGGTTATGGATTAGTTGGATTTCCAAACATGAGTTTTTGTTCAATAAATTAGTTTTCTCTCATATTATCGTTTATGATTCACCATTAGTATTGTCATATGATTGAATGTTTGTTTTGTCAAGTTGCAAATTGGTAGAACTCACATGCATGTCTTTTGCGAGATTAGGGTTATTATACGCAAAAGTGATAATTCCTGATTTAAAGTAGCATAAATATGATTATAGTTTGTAGTGATATATTCTTATGATCATATGTGAACCATAACCTTTGTTAAATCGGATTAGTGCTTTTACACGTTCGATTGCTTTGATTGTCCTGATTTCATAGAACCTATTGCATCTAGGGAATTAAACTTGATTAGTGCTTTTACACGTTGGGTTGTTCTTTTAGATAGAATTCATATTCGCATCTTTTAATGTGTTTGTTGATGACAAGAGGAGATTAGCGGGATATTCTTCCGATCAAGGTATTCTAGGGCCTTTGATAAAAGTTGAGATTAAAATATCAATTCTAGTTATTGTGTTGAAAACATGTTTGTGAATGAAAACGAAATCCATGACCAATACTTTCTCATCCTTGATTTGCGTGCTTACTTTTTATTGTTTTGCTTTTTGTTTATTTTCATTTACACAATCAGAAAATCTCCCGTGCTACTTATAAGATACCAAAACAATTTGACAACCTAGACCTCTCTGTGGGAACGATCATTTCTTGCCCTTGCTTCATTATATATTTTGAGTAGTAAGAAAGTGTAATTTATATTTGTGTCGTGACAACCCTCAAATTTTGGCGCTGGGTGTCAGGGAGGCAATTTGTCACTTGTTTTTGGTTTCTTATTTTTGTTTTTAGCTTTTGTTTTATTTTTCTTATTTTCTCGGTTTTAACCTTGGTTTGAGAATTTTATTTCGGTGCTTGTTTCTCATGGAAGGAGCATACTACCTGGATGGATACGGTTTTCAACAACCTCAACAATATGATAACTACCAATTCCAAGGGTATAATCAAAACCAATTTATTGGTTATGACCAATATTCCATGGAACCTTATGGTTTTCATCAACAACCTTATGGCTATATATGTGTGAACAACCACAAGGATGGGAGGATTCTTATGCTTGTGAACAAAAAGTCTCTAACTTTATAGACAAAGTTTCCAACTTTTTACAAGAGGAATTTCAAAAGCAAAAGAGACTACAAACGAGCAACTCCAAGAACTTCGTGAAGGTATTGCTAGCTTGCGAAGAGGCATTGATCAATGCAAGGAAGATATGGATAATTCTAATGTGCATATGGTTTGTGATGAATATTTGATTGATGCTAATGTTGAAAAAGGCCAATCCTTGGGCACTTTTGTGATAATTGTGTAGTTAACTCAACTCTTGATCGTAATAATGATCATTCACCTATTCAAAAGGATGAGTTCGAGATTAGCAACACTAAATTCAGCGAGGACCAATCTTATGTTGACTATGATAGTGACGGTGATTATGATACATTGCTTGAAACAACTCATGGTGACATCCCCAGGAGTGTATTAAACGAGTCTTTTTGGGATCAAGATGAAGACGAAGAGGAATATGTCGACACTTGTGTAGATTACTCAAGCATTGATCTTAATAATGATCAAGAGCCTATTCAAAGGGTGGAGCTTGAGGATGATGCATTTTCGAGTGTTCTAAAAAAGTTTCTTAAAATAAAATTTGGATCCGCAAAAGAGTATGTGCCTTACAACAAAAAGGGGAGTATGTTGAGAATGAGACCTATTGACCAATATTGTGGAAGACCCAATTGAGCTTGCAAATGATTGTAATGATGATGTTATGTTTAGACTTTGGTTAAGGCAGAAACAAATGACGAAAGAATGGTTGCAAGGTTTGATAGAGGACCATGATATAAAAGAGGTGAGTGATTCACTTGAGTTTTTCAAGGATGAAGAGGATTCTGTGATAAAAGAGATTGTGCAAGGTTTGTCTAACCCGTTGCCTATTATTTCTTCTCCTTTACCTCTTATTGGTTTGAATATATGTGCTTCGGGAGTATTGTTGAATGACTTTATTTCTCGATTTCCTTCATTAGAGATACTTGATTCTCATACTATGCAGGTTTTGGTACAAGAAACCGTGGAAGTACCTAACTATATTCTTTATACACTCCCAAGTGTGGACAAGAATAAGTGTGGGGAAGCTTAGAGTTCATAGCTTCACTTTTGTTTTATATTACTAATATTTGTGTGAAGCTAGTGTTTGAAAAACAGTTGTTCTATGGAAGGATCCTCAACTTTTCGTGATTGTTGGTATATGGACGATAAACAAAAGAGTCTGGCTGACGACTTTAAACCAAGCGCTAAATGGGAGGCAACCCATAGGTTTTGTATCTTAAACCCTTTTATTTATTTATTTTTATATTTTTCATATCATATTTGCATCCCCATGTTTAATTTCATTGCGTCCGGAATCTATCTTAGAAGAGAATTATGATGAATACCTTTTCGTCAGAAAAATTCAGACTGCACGTAGTTCAGTCCAGAGACCATAACTGTCAGACCGTTTATCGAAACACTGTGCCCTTTTGACACTTTGTAGAAAACACGTAGATGAACAACTTTTGTGAAATGGAGTTTTTCCAAATTCCTTACCAATTTGTACAGTTTTTGCATTTTATCTGCTGTTACGTCAGAATTCAGAATTTTCGGTTTTACACATTGAGGACAATGTGAAGTTTAAGTGTGGGGGAGTCTTTTGCATATAGAGTTTTTATTAGCCTTTTTGAGTCAAAATTTTCAATTTTTTTTGTATATATTTGAATAAAACTCCAACTTGTGGTTAGTTTAGAGTCACATAGTATACATGTCGCTAAGATTACATCGAGAATCTCATAAGAGTGACCGAACTTAGAGATGACAAGAGAACATGATCGGGTTTCTTAATTGTATGAGAGTTAAAGTTGATTTAACCATGCCGTTGGCAAAATAAGGTGCAGACTGAATTCGGTATTAGAGTAGTGATCCCTATAGTGAGACTACCCATGTTACATAATGTGAGGCACCGACCTTCAATTCTTTGTACCTGTCTAAATTTGTGCTTTTTGAGTGTGTGTCACCGTACGTAAATTCCTGGCAGAATGGTGAGCTGTCCAACCTCCCACCATAGAAGCACTATTTTGATCTCTTGAGTGCTATTTTGTCAATCATGTTGGTGACATCGAATTGCTAACTTACATACCACTTGTAATCTTGTTCGTAGTTAGCACCATCCACCTTATCTCTCTCTACACCAACAGGTCCATAGAAACACCATCATCATCAACAAGAGGAGCATCACAAATTTGAAGGAAAGTTGAACACGTTTGAGGTTTACAAGCAACAATACAAAAAGAGTGAAAATTATCAAGATGAGAGTTCGAGAAGTTTATGATATCGAGACATACAAGTTGTGAAGAATCAAGCGGTAAAATACTTACACCATGGCCTTTGTACTTACGTTTTTATTTTATCTTATTTGTATTTTATTTTTCTCTTGTCTAAAAAAAAAAAAAAAAAGAAAAATTAGAAAGAAAAAATGAAAAAAAAAGACAAGAGAAAATTTTTAGGTTCGTTACTAGTTTTTATTATTTTGTTTTGTTTTTATTTTGTATTTATTTTTCTTGTCTCATAAAAAAATATATAAAAAAAAAGAAAAAAAAAATATATATATAAAATTTAAAAAAAAAAAAGACAAAAAAAAAAAAAAGAGACAAGAAAAATTCATTGTATCATATTTTGGGTTTGTATAGTTAGTTTTTAGTTTTGTATTCTTTCAATAAAGCCAAGGGAAGAAGGAATATCTACAAAGAAGTTTCAAGCAACAAGGAATTAGAGGAAAGAATCATATTGTCAAGATTCTACGAGGTTCAAGAGTTATCATCAAGAGTTGAAGACCGAAGACGAAGACACCGATTGAAGACCGAAGACGTTTCTATGGATGCTGTGAGAGAGTGCTAGTCGTGACGCCCTAACTGATAACGAGGTAAGTAAGCATATTCCCACCTTCAATTAAGTGGTTGATTTCCTTTCGTAGAGATCATTAAAAAATGGGTTTTCAAAAATTATAAAAAGATGTGGGTTTTCAAAATATTTCGGAGGGTTTTTACCTTCCTACCATTCAACGTGTCGCAGATTCTATCTTCATTCCTACCGGACACATGTGTGACCCATAAAAAGTTGTTTATTATTGAGAGCAACTTCATAAAACCCTTTCTTGTGAGACTTTTGATCACTCCGAACCCGAATTTTTGTCGAGAAGGGATGGTTATTTCTCTCTCAACTTTTAAGAATGAGATTGTGTTCATTTATGTGTCTAACTTCTTATGACTAGTGTGCAGAATCTCTATATCTTCTTAGCGCGTTGGATGCTATTATTTCGGAGAACTAGTAAGTTGGAAAAGTAGGTTTTGTGGGTATATCTCTAGTAAATCCTCACGAGACTATAACTCGTCCACTAGGGACACCTAGTGGTTTAAAGGCTTGTTATTTATGCTAAAAATGACCGTAGCCTCGACGACACGGAGTTGTATGTATGTTTTAGAATAAGTTTTGTTTGATTTGCTCGAGGACTAGCAAAGTCTAAGTGTGGGGGAATGGAGTATTTATTATCTAGTATTTATGCTTTCTTTGCGAGTTTTCTTGTAAATTATGTATCTTATGTTTACTTTTGAGTTTATTAGGTGCAATGGAGTCATTTGGAGCAAAAAGAAGTGAAAATAGCTACAAAAGTGAAGTCACAAGTGAAGAAGGGCCAAAGACCAGTGGAACTCGTTCAAATACAAGATTTCTACTTTTCATTGTGTAGAGGACGAAAAGACGAAGCTAATGGCGAAAGAACGGAGTCATTCTGAGCTCGTATGAAGAAGTTATGAGCAAAATGAGAACTCGGAAGACTAAAAGGGCTCAATGGTCATTTTTAGTGGTGAATGCTATTGGCACCCCAATACAAGTTAAGGGGCGCCATTCATTTAAGGGGTTAATCTGTTTCCAAAGGAACCGCTAAAGGTGCGCTCGAGTCATTTTCATCGGAGGAAGCCATAATTCAAATCTGCTAAAGGCACTTGGTTTTCTTCTCGAAGGGCCACCATTACCTTCTTTGTCATGTGCACGATGCACGCGCTCAACTTTCTTCCGACCGGTGTTGTTGCTTTGTGGTTATCGAGATGGCAGGAGATGGCGCAGTTTGGCTCGTAGGTTTGACGTGTAGATTGTTCGAGCACGACGGGAACCAAGGGAGAAAATGATGTAGTGATGGAGTCTCGGTGATTGGAAATTGGTTCTTTGCCATTATCGGCAGATGATGATGGATCGTGATGAGACTTGAGAGCTTCAAAGAAGTGGAGATGATAAAGGGTGTTGCCTGATCAATGTCGTGGAAACTCAGTCGGCATACAAATAAGTTGAGTCTCGAGTATTAGCAATCAGGCGATTAAGGAGAAATGAAGATAATGATCGATCTTTATTCTGACTCACTGACAGAGCTCGAACTAGGCTGCTGTGATGAAACAAGAAAGTTCAGGAGATGGCTGCTATTACGGTAGTAATCATGATGACTGGAGATAGAGACGCTGGACATGCGTTGAGAAACGAAGGAGAGGTGTTGGCGAAATGAAGCTTAGCTCGTTATTGCTGGGGTGTTGCTTTGGCAATGATAACGATGGCTTTGTTTGGTTGGTGATCACTAGTGTTGTTGAACTGATAACTACGTGGAGCTCGAGGAAGAATAAGTTGAGAAGGACTCGATCGAGCTTAGCTGCCATTAATGGAGCTCGGTGGCTTATGGATGTGATGGGTTTACGTCTGTTGAGACTCGATTATGGGCTGCTGCCATTGGCAGTGATGAGAAGGCTGGTTCATGAAGAGAAAATGGATTAGTCGATGGTTAATGAACGATATGGAGTTGTAGTTCTGTCTTGTGCCGAGTTTTCACGGGTTGGAAAGGGTTTGCTTGCCATAGTCGGTGGAGTAATCTATCCGTGAACTAAACACAGGAACGAAGAGAAGAATTTATCGAGAGGAAAGATGGAATTGAGAATGAGGCATCGGTTCCATAAAACCGACAAGCCAAGAACGATAATGGGCTGGGGCTTCCACACGATGCACGAGCTCAATAGGTGAAGACGTAGGCGACTTCTTAATTTGCATGGCCAAGATTTGGACGTGACAGATATTTGGAATTTTGGTAGGAGTTTGGCAAGCCAATTGCACGGGGTTTGATGCACGGGACACAATTCTTAAGGAGGTGCACTTTCCTATTTTTATTAGGTTTCCTAGTTTCTTCAAGAAGAGTTACAAAACTCTATATATAGGAAGCTTAGATAGAATTTTGTACTCTCTATTATCTTTTTGCCTCCGGTTTGTTTTCTAGGGTTTAGAACCATGAAGTCTTTTCTCTTTCTTCTTGTTATGAACTCCATGAATATGAGTACCTAGTTTTATTATTGGTTATGGATTAGTTGGATTTCCAAACATGAGTTTTTGTTCAATAAATTAGTTTTCTCTCATATTATCGTTTATGATTCACCATTAGTATTGTCATATGATTGAATGTTTGTTTTGTCAAGTTGCAAATTGGTAGAACTCACATGCATGTCTTTTGCTAGATTAGGGTTATTATACGCAAAAGTGATAATTCCTGATTTAAAGTATCATAAATATGATTATAGTTTGTAGTGATATATTCTTATGATCATATGTGAACCATAACCTTTGTTAAATCGGATTAGTGCTTTTACACGTTCGATTGCTTTGATTGGCCGATTTCATAGAACCTATTGGATCTAGGGAATTAAACTTGATTAGTGCTTTTACACGTTGGGTTGTTCTTTTAGATAGAATTCATATTCGCATCTTTTAATGTGTTTGTTGATGACAAGAGGAGATTAGCGGGATATTCTTGCGATCAAGGTATTCTAGGGCCTTTGATAAAAGTTGAGATTAAAATATCAATTCTAGTTATTGTGTTGAAAACATGTTTGTGAATGAAAACGAAATCCATGACCAATACTTTCTCATCCTTGATTTGTGTGCTTACTTTTTATTGTTTTGCTTTTTGTTTATTTTCATTTACACAATCAGAAAATCTCTCGTGCTACTTATAAGATACCAAAACAATTTGACAACCTAGACCTCTCTGTGGGAACGATCCTTTCTTGCCCTTGCTTCATTATATATTTTGAGTAGTAAGAAAGTGTAATTTATATTTGTGTCGGCTGACAACCGGTCACACACCAAAGATTATAAAACCCAAGTCAGATCTTCAATATCTTCTTTGTCTTCAAATCTTCTTAAATCTTTAATAAAAACCTGCACACAATCACTTGAATCTCTTGTGATCAATCACGCACGAGACGAGTCTGTTAACAATGGATTATCACAAGATCGTCATTAGAACTAACAATAGTCTAAAGATCCCTGTCGAAACTCTAAACTAGTTTGAGTGAATCTTATATCAGAAGAGAAGATTCTCAAGAATAAACAAACTAGGTGCAATCAGATTTCAACCACCGTTAGTCAATCAAATCAATCAAAACAAAGTTAAACCGCAATTATCTAGTTTCCCACCAACTGATGGCGCTAGAGCTTCTCAATCCCAAAGAAGACTTTAAATTGAGCTTCGTCAGAAGAGATTTTGCCTAATTAGGTTACTCTCCTCTCAAATAAGCGCTACACCAAGAATAACAACAAAAGAGTAAATATGTTTTTCACGAAGGATTAGTTTCCTAGAAAGGCAAACTTCGTGTATTTATAGACAAGGAAGTTTGGACACCAAGGAATGTCCAAAACCGAAAATATTCTCAAGATCTTCATAAAAGCACAGATTCGGTTTTCATAATTCCTGGAAATGCTCTGAACAATTATAGAAATAAACATTCACAGCACGTGTTCAAAGTTTGTCGACATCTTAACTTTGTAAGTTATCTTTCACAGTTACAACCTTGAAACCGATTTGCCACACTTCCAAACAAGTTTAGAATTGGTTAAATTCATCTAACTTTCAAGAACTATGTGATTGATCAAACCAACATTCAATCACAATCATGGGTTTACGGTTCTACCAAAACAAGTTTCGGTTCTACCTCCATGTGAGTACTGTGCATAGTCACACTAGCTTCCCAAAAGTTTGGTTGACTAGGTACTAGGATCGGTTCCTCGCATATATATGGTATCTAACTTATATGTGTTGCACATGTCCATAGGATCGATTCCCCTTTCTGTTATAAACCTTGTTGCACCCCATACAAGGATCGGTTCCCTTTGATGTACTACACCCCTTACTAGGATCGGTTCCCTTTCCCTTACTAGGATCGGTTCCCTTTCCCTTACAAGGTCAGACATACAAAATCCGATCATACCACAGGTGATTACTTAAGATCGGTTTTACTAATAAAAGTTATACCAATACATAAGTCGTGCCTTTATGAACAGTTCTACAAGAACACAACAAGTTGTGAGCGGTTATACTCCATCACACATATTGGTTGTTCATAAGATATGCAATGAATAACAAAACCAATAACACCTGGCAATTTCCTTTTCGGTTCACAAACAAGTTTATGAACTTACTTCCTTAGAACTCATGTAAACATTGTTCCCTAGGATGAAATCCTCACCTCATACCCATACATAATCACAATAGCATTCAAATGATTATGGCGATGTCTTATCTACAAAGTTTAATGTTTAAGCAATAAACCTCGTATTGTATTCCTTAATACTATGTCTATCTAGAGTTCAAATATGCTTCGCAGTTATGTTTTCAATATGCACGACTTGAAAGATAGTTAGGGAATGAAACAGTTCAAGTCAAATATCACTAACCTCAAGTGGAAGGATGATTGTTGTCGTTGTAGCTCCTTGTTTCCTCACATCTTCAAGTCTTCGCAATACTAGTAATGTCTCATATCCTAATACTTTCAAGCTAACCTTTATGAAGTTTAACTCTAGTACATAATCAAGTGACTCTTAACATGAGTTTTGATTCACTAAAATATGACAACCAAACTTGACATACCAACGCTTGGTGGGTTCAACCGAGCCATGCTCTAACAAAAACGGAAGAGCCTTTGCATATGACTTGAGATATCTTCATTGTAAAGAATCAATAGAGTTGTTACCAAACAGATTCGTTGTTCCTTTACTATTTGGAACACGATCCAAAGGAATTGTTCCAGTGCGTGCACTTATTGAATGCTCAAGCCCACAGGATACCAAGAAACTAGGTGAACTATAGGTTTAGTTGCTTGGTCTCAACTATACAAAGTTAGTGTTGATTTTTTATAGCGGCTTAATTATGAGAGTATTCAATTCTGGACTAGGTTCCGGGGTTTGTCTGCATTTGCGGTTTCCTCGTTAACAAAATGTTGATGTGTCTTTTACTTTTCTATTTCCGTAATTATAATTGTTTTATTATAATTAGAAGTAAAATACACAAACGTTAATTCCGGATATACTTGATAGTGATCCTATAGAGTTTGGTTAAGTCTGAACCTATTATCAAGTATCATACTTCATTGTTGTATTGTCTCGATCTTGTATCCATAGTCAATCACACATGTTATCTTGTTGTTGTATTGTCTCGATCTTGTATCCATAGGCGATCACACGAAGTGTGAACCGATTCGTTGTATTGTTTCGACTCTGTCCATAGACAATCACATTCGGTAGAGGATTTATAGGTGGATAAATAAAAGATTTTGGTGTATTTAGGTACCCTCATCTTTTCAATTGGTATCAGAGCAGGCAAACACGAAAAGATCTAACAATCTGTGTTTGATGCGATCCAACCTATAAGACATGAGTCAAACTAGAGTTAAGCGAGAGCGAAAACTAAAGAAAGACTCAGTTAACGTGTCACAAGATATTTGCTCAAAAGGAGATAGTTCTTCAATTTTGGTTGCTCAATTGATGATGTCTCTAACGGATATCTTTGAGTTCTATACTTGAGATTTCGATGAAAGATCAAGTGTAAAAACATCCTAACTAAAGGAATTGAGCAAACAATTTCTTATTTGTTCTAATGAACTTCTTTGAGACTTGAAAGAGAGAATCGAGATTTAACTTTAAAGTTTGAAAATCTCGATGAAGACCATAACTTGTTGAAAGAAAATTCTCACAACAAATCTGAGAGTCTTAAAGACAAAGTATGTGCTAGTCTTTCTCAAAGCGAATTATTTGAGAAAGATCGTGATGCGGCTCTTGAAAAAGTACATTTGTTGGAAGAGAAACTTGTTGAATCTGATGCAAGGATTAACTCTTAATAAAAGAACTTTGAAGAGAAAGAAGGAGAATATCTCTCACGAGAAAAACGCCTTGAGATTTGATCTTGCTGGTGCTCTTGATAAAATCAAGATATTGAAAGAACAAAATCTGGACCTTAAAAATTTCAATGTTAGCTCAAACAAATTAACCTCAATGTTAGAAGCAAGTAGAAATCATCATGATACACGAGGATTGGGCTATAAGGGAATATATGCTTTAAATATTAGCAAAGAGGTAAAAATTTTCAAAGCTACAAATTCTTCTCAACCAGAGGCTTCCACTGATGTCAAATATGCTCATATTTCTCGTAAAGAAGTAAACCCAATCAGGCCTAAGAAGCATGTTCAACCATACTCTTCAAGTGCAGCCATCAAAGAAAGCACTTATGCTAATGTCTAGAAAGCAACAACGTTGAACAAAGATAAGAAGAAGAAGAAGAAAACTCGGCGAGATCCAATACAAGAGGATCCACAAAAAGGTAACATTAAAACTCATACTTCATATGTTACTAAGCATTGTTGTTATTGTGGTAATAACGGGCATGTGGAATGGGGATGCAAGATTCGTAAGATAGAAAATACACTTTCTTTTGTATCAAACGAAATGGCTAAGTTTGCTCCCCGAAAGAACTCAAATCGTTATTGTCCTAAGTTTAGGCAAAAGAATTATTATAATGATAGTTCAAGTTTTTCCTATCGCTCGACAAGGTCATCTCATAAAAGACCCGACTATAAAAAGAGAGATGACTTTGTAAATGCAAAGACAAGATCTGATGTTCCAAATTGGAGAAAAGTTATTTATAAAGTATTCAAAGGACAATCATCCTAATGGTATGAAGTAGAAAGCTTCTCCTGCGAAACCGAACTCTAAATGAGTCCCGAAGTCCTCCATAGCCAAGAAGGGACCAAAAGTTAGTCACAAGAATGACTCTCAGCTATTAAATATTGATAACAATGTTTACAAGAGTCTTTTTGAAAGACTAAAGAAAGACTTCATATTGTACAAAGTCTCTTGTACTAATGAACGTTGTGATAATGACACTCTTCATCACAAGTCAAAGAAGAAAAACAAGATATGGAACAAGAGAAAACAAACCAAGCAAGAGGTCAAGAACGATGATTACATCTTAGTCCTTGTGACAAAGATGACAAGGCTCAAATAAACACAACCTAGTTGCGTTGGAATGTGCATGCTCACATTTTTGCTCAATATTTTGAAGGTGAGGAAGCACATGAAACTGAGCACATGACCTCTCAGTTATTATGTGACTAATTAACATCTTTAGCGGGATTTCTTTTCTTCTATACTCATGCCTTCTCTATCTATATTTGAGCATTTGATAGAAACGGTAATTTTTAGTTTATGGTGTTGATATCTACTGTTCATATATGTGTATCTCTTGTTTTTACGGTTAAAACGAGCCAAAAATCATTGAATTTGGACATTGCATGCAAAAGTTATGTATAAAACAGTTTAGTGTTGTGATCCATCACAAGTAATCACCGTAACCGGTCCTGGTGATTGGTATGACCCTTAACAAGTATTGTAACCGGTCCTGGTGATTGGTGTGACCCATCACAAGCAATCATTGTAACTGGTCCTGGTGATTGGTGTGATTGGTCCATACGAAGGAGTGTAACACTGTTTTGCCCTTAACTTCTTCGTCCGAACACTGAATGACCTCATTGTTTTTGCGTTGTTTTTGTAATTCAACTTCCTACAAGATTGAGGTAAGTGCAATACTTTATTCTCTGGTGGATATTTATGTTGTATTGCATTTGAGTTTACGGGATGTATAATTCCGGCTTTCATAACCTTAATATTCGATCTCATATGATGTGAACCCTTATGGTTTGTGTGGCTTTTTGATTTAGCGGGATTAAGTTCTAGCCCATGTTGGTAGGCTTTATCAAAGGATCATAAGGTGTTCCGATTGAGACTCATATGTAAAAAGTCACAATGTGTTGAATCAATTTGTGTTTACATGAGTTGTGTTTAGCATAAACATATGTGTTTCGGGTTTCAACTTTTGCTATTGGCACACAATAGTTAAAACCGATTCAACCTTTCTTTGGTAAAGGTTGATGTTTTTGTTGTTCTTGCGAGAGGATGACAACATAATAGGGAGAGTTCTAATCAACTTCACGTTTAATGATATATCTTTATGAGGATAAGAGGATGCGGAATCGAGGTAATGAATTTGTTAGTTAATCGTTTTCCTGTTTAAGAAAAGCTCATTTATATTTCATATATTTTGCTTTTGCTTAACAAAATTTCAGTACAATTGATGTTTATTCCATTATTATGTATGGATGTGTGTGTGTGTGTGTGTGATTCAATTGTTTCCGATTAAGAAAAACTATTGTTTGATATCTTCTTTATTGTTTGGTATCATATATTGTTTTTGGCTTAACCAAATTTCGGTGCAATTGCGGTGCTATAATGTCTATGTTTGTTTCAATTGCTTCCGGTTAAGAGAAATAATTGTGCAAGTCAATTTCTTTTGGTTTCTATGAATTGTTTATGGCTTAACAAAATACGGGATGATTTGTTTAGTCCAATTCGATTCCGGATAAGAGAAACTAAGTTAATTCTGATCTTAGTTGGACTTATCAAAGTGAAAGGATTCGATTATTCAAGCCTATTCAATGCCTTGACAAAATACTAATTAACTAACCTAGTACTTGTCTTGTCAAAAGTGAAAGGTCTAAGTTATTATCCAATAATTAGAGCGATGAGAAAAATAAAGTTAATTAATCTTTATTTTGGTCTTATCGAAATAAGCGATTGTATTTGTGCAATCGGTTTAGCAATAGAACTAAGTTTCTTAGTCAATTTGTTAAACTATTAGGAAAAATTACTTCGGGCAATTGTTTCCTAGATAACGTATTAAAACCAAATTACTTGTAGTTTCGGTTTTGATATTGGTTATCTAAAATGGTATGTGAAACCTTCGTGCTTAACTCTTATAGGTTGTACAAGTCTTTAGATTTGTAAGATCCTTTCGGTTTGACCTTTATTTGGTCGAACCTTTGTCATTTTGTGACAAAAAGGGGGAGAAATATATGGAGTAAACAAGTGATTTGTAATCACTTAGGAAAGGACAATTGTGGTTAAACGTTATATCTAACGAAATAGTAAAGCATAGACTAAGGGGGAGTAACATATCATATTGATACTTGTAGTTCTTGACTACAAAAGGGGAATAACAAATATGTGCGGATTGAAAATCTACCTATCTTACCTTTAGGGGGGAGTATTAGCTTTGTTATTCAAATATCAACGACATTTATGGATTGAATATATATACAGGTTATTGTGCTGTTGAAACTTGGAATCAAGCGTATGTGTAATGAATTCTTGTAATTTGTTTATTCGTATGTATTAAGAGTTTTGTCAGGGGAGATTGTTAGAGCATAGCTCGGTTGAAGCCACCAAGCGTTGGTATGTCAAGTTTGGTTGTCATATTTTAGTGAATCAAAACTCATTCAAAGAGTCGCTTGATTATGTACTAAAGACAACTTCGTATAGGTTAGACTAGAAAGTCTAGGATTATGAGACATACAAGTATTACTCGAAGACTTGAAGAATGTGAAGAAGTAACAAGCTAAACTTGACGACATCATCCTTCCTCTTGAGGTTAGTAATATTTTGACTTGAACTGCTTTCATTCCTAACGTATCTTTCAAGTCGTGCTATATTGAAAATATAACTATGAAGCATGAATGATTATACTCTAGTAGTAGGACATGATCATAGTGTAAAGGAATAGGATACGAAGTATAACGCTTATATTTTGAACTTCGTATATAAGACATCGACATAATCGTATGAATGCTATTGTGATTATGTGTATGGGTAAAGGTGAAGATTTCATCCTAGGAAACAATGTTTACATTTTTTTTAAAGTAAGTACATTCATGAACTTGTTTTATGAATAGAAAGGGAAATCGCTAGGCTTATTTGTATTGTTATTCATTACATATTTTTGGATTACCACTGTGAGTTAGTAGAACCGATCATAACTTGTTATGTACTTGGTAAAACTAGTCATAGTGCCTGACTTATGTATTGGTATGACTTTTATTAGTGTAACTGATCCTAACTAATCACCTAAGATGGTATGTGTAGATGGGGAAAACGCGATTTCTTGGTTTTGGAATTGAAGAGTCGAGCCGTGTGGAGACTCCTTGAACCGAGCGAAATGTTGAACCTCACACAGATGCACTTCAAGAAGGGAGTGCTTTAAGTTAGAGAGATCAATCTGTAAGACTAAGCCTAAACCAAGAACAATGGCCGTTCCGAGTCAATTGGTCACAAGAGAGGATGGGTTGATCTGTAGGAGGAAGGTCGAGAAATGCGTGAGATCAATGGTGATCTCGAGATTGTAGGTGTGTTGTGAATTCAACGTAAGAATGCTCCGAATGATTGAATTTTGCTCGGTTGAGAGTGAATGCTCGGACGATGAGTTCGTGTAGACGAAAGATTGTTTTTATGAACTTGCCGAGAATTCTTTTAGACGAATGTTCGAGTGTTCGAATCTTTTCCTTTCAATCAGGATTCATAGACATTTTATAATGCTGGAGTTGAAAACACCATGATCCCATGAAGTGTGACAATTCTTTGGAATCGAGAGAGTGGGGAAGCGGAAATCGTGTTAAAACCAGTTGCTCATCGTGCGGAGACTTGGTTAATTTTCCACCCACTACTTTGATGACTCTTCCAACTGATTACACAAATTGCTCACATTCTCATCGTGGGTGAACACACGTGCCGTGTCACCATAGTGTCCATGTCTCAGTCCTGAGAGTTTCAGTATTTTCCGATGCGCATTTGAGCAACATTCTGAGAAAATATCGAAATCCAGAGTTTCTGTGAAACTAGGAAAAATACATGAGATGATGAAAAATGATAAATAAAAAGAGAATTGCAAGGTGTGGGACCGACCACGGCTAGGGCATGGCCGGCCGGTTGACAAGCACGGTCCCACACTTTCCCGATTTATGTAATTTTATGTACTTTCTCGATTTGAGGGAAATTCCATGGCTGGAGAGTTTTATGAAATTAGGGAACTTCCATGAGATGACGGAGATAAAATAATAATAATAAAATAGGGAATGATGGAGTGTGGGACCGACAATGGACAAGGCATGGCCGCCCGGCCAACGGGCACGGTCCCAGGGCACTCTTCCCAATTTTATGCATTTTTGTATGATTTTAGGGAATTTTCATAAAATCAAAGAGATTTGTTGAAACCAGGGTATTTTGTTGAAATCAGGGAGTTTTCATGGAATCAGGAAAACAAAACAACAAAAAATAAAAAAAAATTTGGCGTGTGGGATCAGCTAGGGCATGGCCGTGGCTAGAGCCCGGTCCCAATGAAGTTTTCCTAATTTTATAATATTTTCATGATTTTAGAGAAAATTCATAAAATTAGGAATTTTCATGGTTTTAGGGAAAATTCATGAAATCGGGGAATTTTCATAATTTGAGAGAAATAATAAAATAATGGGGGCGTGAGGTTTGGGGCCAGAAGCCACGCTAGGCATGGTGTGCCGGCTGGTGCTCCGTCCGCGACACCTTTCCTTAATTTTATTATTTCTTTGATAAAATCATGAGATTAGAGAATTTCCTTGAAAGCGAAGGAGATTTGCTCGAACGAGAGAATTTTCACGAGATCAGGGAAAAATAATAAAATATGACAAAATATAAAATTAAGCGCGGACCGGTCACGGCATGACCAGACCCATGTGATGAGCCCAGTCCCCTGGCGCCTTTGCTAATATTTTATTATTATTATTTTCCTTCCTATTTTGCATAGGTTCATCGTTCATTCATATTTTGAAATGCTTGTTTGCGCATTCATATTTTGAAATGCTTGTTTGCGCATTCAAATGCTGGTCTGTGCATTATTGCTAAGTACACTTGCACCATTTTAGTCAGGGCTTATTCAATGCTCAGATGCCTGTTTCGTTGAATACTTATCACTAACCCGTGGAATTCTGCTAGAGAAGAACCCACGAATTGAAGTTACTGAAATATAACGAAGAATCGTAGAATATTCTTTGGATATTCAAGCGATTAGAGATAATTAACTGATGGCTCTATACTAGCATGGCTTCCTATCTAGGAGCATTAATTATCTGAAAGTTGAGAAATATGAACTTGCTGGAGTGTCATATTCCTCTTGTACAGTCAGGGAAAACCTGGTTACATCCTGAAAACGTTATTGCTTTATACTAGCAGACATGCTGTCTAGGAGCCGTCCAATCTTGCGATTCTATACAATATGAGATGTGCCATGGTCTCAGCTGGGAGACTACACATCTACATCTTCTCTGAGAGACTTTCTCGATCAGAGGTTTTATGGCATGAGCTTTCACGCTTAGAGACATGAGTCTCAATACTCATCTGATTGCCGGATCCGGAGTAATTATTGAAATTGCTCAGTATTCATGAGATGTGTCGTGGCCTCAGCTGGGAGACTCCACATCTAAATATACTCTGAGAGATAGCCTTCTCAGTCAGAGATTTATGGAATGAGCTTTCATGCTTTAATGAGAGACATGGGCCTCAATACTCATCCGATTGCCGGATCCGGAGTATAGTTTTACAACTTTACCCTTTGTCGAAAATCCACCATCTACAATATGATCGATATTTGTAATTGGTGTGACCGATCACAAAAGTATTGTGTAATCGATCCTTGTAATTAGCGTAACCGGTCCTAGTATTTGGTGTAACCGATCCTAGTGACTTGTGTAACCGATCACAAGTAATACCGTCCACGGTAATTGACGTAACCGGTCTTGGTAATTGATGTAACCGGTCCCAAGAATCATATGGAGGTAGAACCGATCCTTGTGTTACGTAAAAACCGTAAATATGAAAGAGGATATACATAAGAAAAGATGTCGACATACTTTGAACATGGTCAGTAATTCTTATTTTTTATTGTTCAAAGATATTCCTTAATTACTCAAGGAGATCCCGGACCGAAAATAAATTAAGAATTTTTTAATTAAGGTTATTAGTTTTATGCATATCTCTGGAGAATAAAAATTGGTAATGTGCATTTACTAATTAGAGATTTTCTAGTGAGATTTCAGTTATTTTGGACAAAGCATTTCCAGGAATTATGAAAACCGTTTTTGGAAATATATCGCATATTTTGAGAATATTCTATTTTGGAAATTCCTTGGTGCCCAAACTTCCTTGGTCTATAAATACCCAAGTTTGCATTTCGAGCAAACTATCCTAAGAGCCAACAAAACTGCTCTTTTGTGTTGTTACTGGTGGAGCCGTCTATCCATAGAGGAAAGTACCCTAATTAGGCGAAATCTCTTACGACCGCTCGTTTAAAGATTTCTGTGGGATCAAGAAGCTCTACGAGTATCGTTGGTGGGAAACTAGATAATTGCAGTTTATTTTAGTTTTTCATTGATTTGATTGACTAACGGTTGTTGAACTTTTATTGCACCTAGTTTGTTTATTCTTGAGAATCTTCTCTTCTGATATAAGATTCACTCAAACTAGATCGAAGTTTCGACGAGATCTTTAGAACTGTTTGTAGATCTAAAGACGTCTTGTGATAATCCATTGTTAACAGACTCCGTTCTGTGCGTGATTAATCACAAGAGATTCAAGTTGTGTTGTGCAGGTGTTTATTGAAGATCTAAGAAGATTTGAAGACAAAGAATATCTCTGATTTGGTTTCTATATCTTTGGTGTGCACAAAACTTGATCGGCTGGGATCCAACGAATATCGGATTTATTCGATTGATTAGTTGCGTGAGATCGGTAGCAATAATAGATCTCTTGAGTTCTATTTGATTGTTACAAATCCGGATCTTATTACTTGATAAATTGAAGATTGGATTGATCTAACCGGACAAAGGAGTTTATTGGTTAAACGGAAGAGCCTTTGCATATGACTTGAGATATCTTCATTGGAAAGAATCAATAGAGTTGTTACCAAAACGTTTGTTGTTCCTTTACTTGTTTGGAATACGATCCGGAGGAATTGTTCGGTGCGTGCACTTATTGAATGTCGGAAGCGCAGGGATACTGATGAAACTAGGTGAACTATAGGTTTAGTTGCTTGGTCTCAACTATACGAAGTTAGTGTTGATTTTGTATAGCGGCTTAATTATGAGAGTATTCAATTCTGGACTAGGTCCCGGGGTTTTTTTGCATTCGCGGTTTCCTCGTTAACAAAATCTTGCCGTGTCTTTTACTTTTCTATTTCAGCAATTATAATTACAAGTAAAATACACAAACGTTAATTCCGAATATACTTGATAGTGATCCTATAGAGTTTGGTGAAGCCCGAACCTATTATTAAGTATCATACTTCGTTGTTGTATTGTCTCGATCTTGTATCCATAGTCAATCACACAAGTTATCTTGTTTTTGTATTGTCTCGATATCGTATACATAGACGATCACACGAAGTGTGAACCGATTCGTTGTATTGTCTCGACTCTGTCCATAGACAATCACTTTCGGTAGAGGACTTATAGGTGGATAAATAAAGGATTGTGGTGTATTTGGGTACCCTCGTCTTTTCAGAAACACTTATTGAGAGATATGTCGTCACTTCGCATTCTGTCAATATTTTTCCCGTTGTCTCGTTCAACTCAAATAAAGTGATGTACGTATGAGTCCTTTCAAAAAGGTCAGGCTTTATGGTTATGCCAAACCCGTATGAGTCAATACCTAACATTTCATTGTCGGGGTCAATATGGGTTCAATAATCCAAATACTAGTTATTTACATTTCACCAAACTGACTCATAAATTTTTCTAAGAATATGCTTCTGTTGATGGGAGAAAACGATTTGCTGGTTTTTTAGGAAAGTGGAGAGACGACCGTAGGAGGAGACTCTCAAACAAGAAAATTGCTTTAACCTTTTGAAAACAGATGCACTGTACGGGAGTGCTTTGAGTTCGAGATATCAATCTGTATGACTCCGGCCTAAACCAAGACAATGGTCGTTCCAGAGTCAATTCGGTCACAAGAGAAGATGTGTCGATCTGTAGGAGGGAAGCTGAGAAATGTGTGAGATCAATGATGATCAAGGATTGCAGATGTGTTGTGTATTCTGTGTGAATAAGTTCTGATTGATTGAATTTTGAGAATGATTCCTTAGATGATGAGAATTCTTGTGTGATGAGAATTCTTGTGTGATGAGAATTCTTTGTTCAAACGAGCGTTCTTGTTCCTTCAATCATGGATTCAGAGACTTATTTATATTGCAAAAATAGTAGACACATTGATCCCAGTAAGTGTGACGGTTGCTGGAGTAAAAGAGTGGGAAAGTGGGAAATCGTGTTAAAACCAGTTACTCATCGTGTGGAGACTTGGTTGATTTTCCACCCACTACTTTTTTAACTCCTCGAACCGCTTGCACGACTTAGTCACATTCTCGTCGTGGGTGAACACATGTGCCGTAGGCCGCCAGACCAAAACCCTAGTTAATATCCCCCATGTGACAAGATTAATGTCTCGTGATTGTGTAGTCTGCAAGGCAGACGTGTATTTAATTAGTCAGTTGTTGACTTGATGAGACGATGAGTCTTTGTATTGCTGAGTCGAGCATGATTTATGAATGTTCTAGGATTCATGAATTGGACATGTCTGCTGAGACAGATGTATAATTGTTGAATGAATGTTGATAGTCAAAGTGAGCAAATATTTTCTTATTTGATGAATTGTTGAATATTGATAGTTGAACCAATACTCCTAGTCTGAGCAAATATTGCTCGTCTAAGCAAATGTTGCTCGTCTGATGAATTATTGGTAGCGGTACAAAATAAATTATTAATTTAAGATACTAGCAACTGGACCGAGTATAATCAATTAAAATGTTGATTGCATGATCAATATAATTTATTTGTGTTTGAACCTGCTCAGAATTACGCTTTGCGGAGCATTGGATTCGAAACCCTAATTTTGATCAACTGTTGATCAATTGATGATTTATTGAGAATCAGCCATTGAATAAGAGAGAGACCGGATACATGGGATGATGATCCGACCATGTATTTCCCAAATGCTCGAGTGAGCAAATACCAAAGTCCTTTGAAGACCGATTCTTGTCGAAAGCATTACTAAATGCTTGGTTTAATCATTTATTAAAATAGTGCTCGTCTCGAGCGAGCGTTAGGTAATGAAACCTAATTATGGAGAAGTGAGGGACCGACTAAGGGGTCATGGAACCGGCTTGGAGAAGTGAGGGATCGACTAAGGGGTCATGGAACCGACCCTGGGTGGTCACGAGACTGACTGACGATCGTTTGATGAAAGTCCAAGTTGTTTGGAAGAGTTTGAACCTAATATGAACAAATTAGGTCAAATTATGAAAATATGTGGAACCGGCTTCTTGAAAGCCAAAGGGCCGACCCTGGTCGATCAAGGTAACATGCTCGCATCACCATAGTGTTCGTGTCTCAGTCCTGAGAATTTTGGTATTTTCTGGTGTACGTTTGAGCAATATTTGAGAAAACATGAAGAAATCAGGGTTTTGCTCAAACTGAGGGGTTTCATAAGATGAAGGAAATAATAATAATAATAAATAATAATAATAATAATAATAATAATAATAATAATACCTAGTAGGCCAGGTCCCGTGACACCTTTCCTAATTTTATATTATTTCCATGATGTGAAGGAAAATATGAAGAAACTGAGAGTTTGCTCAAACGAAGGAGTTTTCTCAATCAATGGAGTTTTCATGAGATGAAGGAAATAATAATAATAATAATAATAATAATAATAAAAGCCCCTATACAAAACGACATGTACAAAACGACATTTGATTTTCTTCAATAAAAGCCCCTAGAGGCACTCTTTTATAATAATAATAATAATAATAATAATAATAATAATAATAACCTAATTTGAACTCTCATTTTCCCATTCCTCGAATCCTAATTGCCATTTTAGTCCTCTCTTTTGTGAAATGCCGACAACCAGATCTTCATTTGTTAGTACTAATCCATCAGCAAGTATGCCTAACTATTCAGGAGTTGGTTCTTTGGATTCTTCTTCTACGAGAGGCTTAAGTTCTTATGTGCAATCTTCTTGTAATGACAATGAATTCGTGGGTGATGCAACATGTCACTGCCCTTACAAGCACTTTGAGGATTGTCAGGATGGTGTAGGTGGGAGAGGTTATGTTAAGACTTCTATTCTTAAGCATATACATGATAGACATTTATCTATCGAGAATGGTATTTTAATATGTAGGAAAGAATTCGTGCTAAGGCTTATGTTTACGAGTCTTGGGAACGATTGTTGACACAATTACGTATGTGGCTTTGCTTTCCTTGTATCGTTGGTACTCATGGAAACGACCATGTCGGGATCATGGAGGTAATGGTGTTATTAAAGGTCCATTTAACGGTAGGAGTGTTGACTTTCTCTTATATGGCGTTGACAAACCTACTTAGATACCTGTGACACCAATACCAACTTGACATACCTACTAATAGTATTGATGATTCTTTAAGCCTTTCATTAATTTCGGACTTGGTGTTTCGAAAAATGTTGTCACTATATCAAGCATTCCACCACTATGTAGGCTCAACTTTTCTAAAACTCTAAAGGCTTCTCTTGATAAAGTTTTGATCCAACCTAATGATTTAGCTTCATGGTTGCGGTTTATGCCCGCTTCCCACCGCTCTCAATCTGTATGTACCAAAGAGCTCTATGGAGGAGAGATCAGGCACTAGGAAAAGGCTACAAACAACTTCAATCAACCATGCCTTGGCTAAGTGGAGAGAACCAAATGGTTGCATCACATTGATACAACAAGTGTTGGAGAATAACAAGGAGATTCAGAGAAGTAGTAAACTTAACAAGAAGAAGAAAAAGCGACATTGAAGCTTGCAAAAGAAACTCGAGTATGGGCACTATAAAAGCTGCTATTAGGATCCTATCTTCTAATGGTGTGGCACCATATAATCTGATACACTACAGGAGCTTCAAATGAAACACCCTTATGCTCCTCCTCCCATCATACCTTCAGATAATATTAATGTTGCACCCTGTTTGTTGATGTCAAAGCTATTTTGACCGCCATCAAGAAACTTCCCAAGGGCACTTCATGCGGTAGAGATGGCCTTAGAGCACAACACCTTTTGGATGCTCTAAGTGGGTTCAAGAATTTATGCGGTTTAGAAGATTTGCTCAAATCAATTTCGGTGTTGTAAACTTATGGCTCTCTCGGCAAATGTCCTTACATTTTAGGGGAGTATATTGCTAGTGCTCCTCTTACACCACTCCTTAAACCCGATGGGGGTATCGGGCCAATTGCAATTGGTACCATCCGGAGAAGGTTGTGTTCTAAGCTTGCAAAGCAAGTTCGGTGAGCCAGGCCATGACTACATACTTGGGTAACCACCAGTTTGGAGTAGGTATCCAATGTGGAGGAGAAGGAATCATGCATTCAGCAAACCGACTTCTGGAATTGAAAGGTACTCAATCTAACTTAACTATGCTACTTGTAGATTTTAAGAATGCCTTCAACTTAGTTAATAGGGACGAGAACTTATTAGAGAAGTGAGAGTAAATGCCCAAGATATCAAAATGGGTTGAGTTACTTATGCTAAACCAAGGACTGTACTATAGTGATTCTATTTTATCTTACGCTCAAGGGTTCAGCAAGGGACCCCTTGGTCCTCTCGCTTTTTGCTTTAACATTACATCCTCTTGTATGTAAAATTGCTGCTCAATGCTCTCTCGGATTTACATGCACAGGTACCTTGATGATGGTACCATAATTGGTGACACAATGGAGGTTTCTAAGGCACTCGAGTATAATACAAAATGATGGTGGTTCCAGGGGTTTATTTTTGAACATCAATAAGTCTCTAAGTATTGGCCTTCGCGGACCCTAGGAGTTTTATAGATGGGGTTTTCCGAGTAATATTGCGAGCTAGGGAGGGGTTAAGTTACTTGGTGGACCCGTTAGCTTGGATACTCATTATTGCGGTGATTTGGTAATGTCGAGAGTCAATAAAACTATACAACTTATGGACTCGTGAGGAAGTTACAAGATCCGCAATCTTTAGCTTTTACTTCTACGCAACCGTATCTTGTGTGTCCAAACTCTACTTCACTATGCGCACCACGGATCCTCGAGTCTTACATGCTTTTCCCAACCACTTTGATCACCACTTGTTTGAAGACTTACAACATTTAGTTACAAAATGGATGGTCCTTTCGGTCCTCTTGTGACGACTAGCTACACTACCCATTAAGGATGGCGGGTTAGGAGTTTATACCATGGCGTATACAAGTCAAGTATTGCTATATCGCGTCTTGTGTCCAAACTTAGAACTTACAAGGTATTATCTTACACTCTATCGACGTTCTTCTCCCGACCATCGCCTTACGTCACCAATATGTATATGCAATCTTGTGGCCTTACTTCTTCTACTTTCGCATCAAAGACATTGCCCCACACCCCATGAAATCATTGGCGCTTCGTTACTTTGATGTTGTTAAGAGAGAATTGCCCACGAGTTTGCAATGTCCGTAGAGATGCGGTTCTTTAGCGGAGCAACAAGGTGGCTCATGCGATGGATTTTTTAAAGGCGATTCCTATTGCTGGGCTCAATCAAACTATTGGACCGAGACAGTTTAGGGCTGTAATCCAATACCGTCTTGGCGTGCCTCTTTTTCCTGAGAATAGTGTGTGCCCATGTTGCGCCCTTAGTATGGATATATTTGGTGATCATGCCATCCATTGTGCGAATGAAGTCGGCCCCAAATTCGGACATGATCCGGTTCGTGATGTGGCCATGGACATATGCAACAAGGCTGGTGTAGCCGCTACAAAGGAGGCTTCTTTGGGATTTTTGGCGATGGTAATGGTTTAAAACCAGTGACATTCTTGTCTATAAGCTGGAGAACTAGTCAAGACACTTGCCTTGGACGTTACGGGGGTTTCGCCCTTCACGGTGGGGGACTTCGTAGCTTTGTTCCGGGACATGCTATTTCTACGGCTATCCAGCGCAAGTGTGCCAAATACTTGGACACTTGCACATCTCATGGTTACAGTTTTGGGGTTTTAGCCTTTTCTACTTTAGGTGAATTAGGAGATGATTTTATTTTTTTTGAATCGGTTGAGAAATTGCTTAACCAATTATGGTGATAATTCTAAGATAGGTAGTTTTCTTTTTCATAGGATAGGTTTAGCTATTCAAAAAGGAGTTGGGGCGCAACTTGTTGCTAGGCTCCCAACCAATTCCGTGTAAATTCTTTTACATAATAATAATAAAAATAAAAAATAAAAAATAAAAAATAATAATAATAATAATAATAATGTTGCAGGAATTAACATGGAAGGTAGTGTTAGTTTGCCCCCCTTGTGACACAATCTCAGCCCCCCCTCCCGCCGTTTCTGACTCCCTTGGCTAGGTTACCCATGAAGCTCGTACGTAGGTTAGCACGACAAAGAACTTGCTCAATTAATGTAGTAGTATGTCGTTGGAGCTTAGCTTGTTAGGCTTCCAACTAGTTTCATGTAATAATATTTAAGTAATAATAATAATAATAGTATTTAATAATAATAATAATAATAGTATTTGTTGGGGCGCAACTTGTTGCGCGCCTCCCAGCCAAATCTTTGTCTTTAGACGTTTGCCTTCTATAATAAAAGCCTTTGCGGCGCCTTTTTCATTTTAATAATAATAATAATAATAATAATAATAATAAAATAAAGGACTACAAGGTGTGGGACCGGCCACGGCTAGGGCATGGCCGGCCGGCTAGTAGGTCCAGTCCCATGACACCTTTCCTTATTTTATATTATTTCATCATGTGAAGGAAATATGATGCAGCGAGGAGTTTTGCTCAAATGAAGGAGTTTTCATGAGATCAAGGAAAAATAATAAAATTAGATAAAATAAAGGAAGAGGCGTGGGACCTGCCATTGTAGGTGGGCCCGGTCCCATAGGCGCCTCTTTTAATATTTTATTTTTTTTTCTTTCCTATTTTGCATAGGTTTCCTCGTTTGTTCATATTTTTGAATGCTCGTTCGTGCATTATTGCTAACTACACTTGCACCATTTCCTCGGGTCTTACTCGGTGGTAAATCAGATGCCCGTACGTTGAATATTTATTACTAACCCATGGAATTCTGCTGGGAAGAGCCATGAATTGAAGTAATAAAATATTATGAAGAACGTAGAATATTTTATAGGAATTCGATTGATGAATCTTGCGACTAAAAATGATTAATTGATTAATTGATGGATCTATATTAGCAGGCAAGCTGTCTAGGAGCATTATAATTATTCGAAAATCGAGGTATGAGCTAGTTGAAGCGTAATACTCGATTTGAATGCTTATTTTGTAAATTCAGGGGAACATTACGGTCTGTTTGGGAGCTTGGAAACGGGATAAACATATCCCTGAAAAGTTCATCTTAATTTAATCTATGATAACCTTGTTAATGGTTAGTTTTAATGGCGTTTGTCTAAAATTCTATCATATCTTGGGCTAGGTTAACTTGTGTTTGTTTGACTACAGAAATATGCTAATATAAATAATTATTTCTTAGCCAAATACTTATTTTAAAGAAAATAACTCTAACCCAGGGTGAGGATACGGTATCCTGTTATTTGGAAGAATACCTTAAACTCACTTTTTTAGCTTCCTAAAATCAAGGAAGGTTTAGTAATCCTTATCCAGGATTGGAATTGCAGTGAGACAAACACATTTTAACAGTTATTTACTGGATAACCCAACCTAGGATGGGATATCCAGGATACCAAACACGACCTACGCCATCCTGAAGATGTTGTTGCTCTATACTAGTGATTAATACATCTAGGATCCGTCCAATCATTTCTATTATATACAAAAGTGATTACGGAAATTGCTCAGTTAATGAAATATGTCGTGGTCTCAGTTGAGAGAGTGCATATGTATGCTCTGAGAGGCAATACACTCAGTCAGAGATCACTGTGGCATGAGTTTTCATGCTTAAACAAGAGACATGAGTCTTAATATTCGTCTGACTACTGGATCAGGAATATGTAAGGTTACGATTTTAGCCTTTATCAAAAATCCACCATCAACAGCTTCCTTCCACATTCATTAAAGACAATAAAAGATGCAATCAATTACATTCTCTTCCCTGTGATTTTCCATATGATATCCACTTGCATGGATTTCTTTGGAATTTAACAAGGTGTGATTAATTAGCTATCGGTACATATAGAGCTTTTGTGACTTTTAATCTTCGTTCCCTCTTGGCAACGAAGTTTGATCAGTGCTTCGCTCGATAATCCAATCATCGTAGTCACACTAAATTATAAGGAATTAGTTAAATAACTAGTGTATATTCCTTAAGTTAGTGGAAGGAAAAACCACTATCAGTTAGACATTGATTCTTTTCCGGAGAGATTTAGCAAGTGGTGTGGCCTTATTACGTAACAAAAGGGGATTTATCTCAAGTACTTTAGAGTGTTACGATTCATGTGGATGAAATGCACATGATGATCCTTATACCTTAAGTGCTATAGAGTAATTATGTCTCGTGGTAATGATATACTTTTCATTCCATAAGTAAAGAAATTGGATCTAGTTCAATTGAATGAGATAGTCAAATTTGGGTAAGTCAATTGGTAAGGCAAAGTTCTTCTTGCCATTAAAGTTGATGTCTACAATATGACCTTCCTATAACATACAGTGAATTTGTGGTTCTTTAAAACTCCCTACATAGATGGCAATTGGTTGCTGCTACGATGCCCGAATACCTATAACAAGGTTCATTTCCAACTCTTTCACATGTTCTAGTATACCAATATTGGTATGATTTAGCACGTCTAACCCTCTGTTCTTCGAGGTTCTTTCCATATTTATCCTTGCCAAGGTTTACTTGGATTAGGAAACTTGTATGACGATTTTGTATGGGTGTTTTTCAAGTTTAGGGTTTCCTAATTAAGGTGTGAGACTATTCTTAGAAGTTCTCTAAGACTTGGGGAACAAGGATTTGTCTAATATGTAAGAGAGCTTATATTGTGAGTAGAAATCCATCATATTGGCAATCCTCTCAAGAACAAGAGTGATCGAGGGTCACAACCGTTATGTCCTACAATAGTTGGTGATGGGGAAAAATGGTGATGGGAAAAAATCTATGTGAGAAGAGTGACTTGTAGATAGAGCGGGTATGGGAGAAATCTAGGGTTTCTAGGGTTGATATGGGGGAATCTAGAATTCATGATGTTCTTCGTGTTCTTGTCTAAAGTCGAAGCAACCATGGCAGTGGAGGTTCATGGAGGAAGAAGAACAAAGGAAGAGGTAAACTCTTCATAATATGTCTTGTTGTTTCTGACGTTTAGCGCTAGTGGGTTATATAACTAGTTGATTATGTGATGTGATGTAATAACTTGTTATGATAATGAAGATTCTCGGGGGTGGTTTTGGCCGTGGATGTAGCCTATAAAGGTGAACCACGTAATCTTTGTGTCTGTGTGATTGTTTATTATCGTATTGATCATATATTCGTGCTAGTATTATTCAATCATGCTAATCTAAAGATGTAAGTGGAGGATTCGAGCTAGTTATCTAAAGTAGGATGTTTCATGGAATTGACTTCTATGGAAGCATGCCGGTTCGAGATGAATGTAACCTCGGTTTCCCGAAAAGTGGTGGGATGAGCGTGGATAAAGATGGCAGTGATTCAGTAATTTGAAAAATAGGTTTCAAAGAAGATAAAGTCTTGGTTCATAGCGGAATTATAGATCATGAAGATGATGAGTAAATCAATACCGAACAAAGAATAAGATGATATCAAGAAATATTCGACAACTTTGCTTGATGTGACTATTATTTTTTGTTGAAGGTGTTTTCTTTGCAAGAGAAGATCGTTTGTGGGTTCAACTGGCGTCTGCAAAATACTGTCAGGAGAATATTTTGAATCATGGTGGTGCTAAGTGACAATCGTTCATACACAACATATGAAGATTGTAGCATGTTTTGTCTACATGGAGGATGACTCAAAATTATTGGTTCTTGGAGTTGGTGAAGTCTTCCGGAATTGTTTGGTGGCTCGGATCAAACAATGTCAAGTGTTAGACATGTGTCGAAGACGAAGTATTCTACGAAGGTGGGATAATGAGTGGTCATGGGGATGAAGTAGTTTGATACAGGTAGTGCAGAAGCTTGTATAAATTATATGAAGAAGTTGTTTGTGGTGATGCTAGAAGATCGACAAATAGCGATTCCGGTGGTGCAAGTGCAAAGAAGGAATTTGTCTTAGGTGGTGGTTCAATCTCAACGTACAAGACAATTTTGATTTGTGCTAGTGATGATGTCCGAGAGGATGTCCTTGTATAAGGTGGTAGACATTCATGCTTTGTTGGAGTGAATATGGTGGTTTTGTTGTGGTGGGAAGACGTGGTTTTAGAACGTATACCCTGACAGTTCCAGGATAGGATATCCATGGGCTTTAACAGAGATTTGAAGATAAACGAAATAACAAGCAAAGAAAAAGGAAACACCGAGAGGTAACAAGAATGAAAGAAAAAATAAGAGATATTTCTTAACAGTCGAGGTGGAGGATACATAGTTAAAGCTCCAGACAAATAAAGGTAAGGAGGAACTAAAAAGAAACTATCAAGATTTTAGAGTTAAGATAAAAAGAGAGGTGAAACTATGCTATACTGTAGCAAGTAGAAGTCTAGCAATTAATCTAACCAGATTTAACAAACCTAAACTACTAAGTTATATATCAATCAGTGAAATTCTATAGACAGACAAGTTACCAGGATGCATATAATCCAACCAACAGGTCCAACACACCAACAAATGATCAAAAAATGTTCAAACAAAAGTGTTGCCTCTATTAGTGATGATCTACTAATAGAGGATCAATAAGGATTAATAAGCGCAACAATATTCATATAAGGAAGGAAAAATCAGCATAAGAGTCGAATGGGAAGTAAATAAAAGGAAACAAAGCATTTGAAACTTTCGGGATAAAGCAAAGATAAATTTCAATACTAACAATTACTTAAGATTTGTATGCTAGCTATAAAAGAAATTAAAATAGCGAAAAATGGAAAAGACTAAGTTACATATGATCTCATATTCTAGATTGTTAAAGAGTTAAACAGTTTGTCTAGCCGTTCTTTTATTTCCTTTACCTATAAAAGCTAAACAAATTTATGTTCCTCTCGTATCAGAACTCGCTATACCGTTTCATTTTTTTTTTTTTTGAAGCATGAGAAAAACAGAAAGAACAGATTAAAGTGTTATTACACGTGGGTATTTTATACCCACAAAATCATTAAATAGAATTTGGCTAATAAATTGTGGGAGAGTCTCGGTCCCGGCGCGTTGATAAGTTTCTGCTGACTTCACGTCTGCGCATGGTTTGCCGGACCATCTTTAACTGATTCCCTTCTCTATAGTTGTGTTGTATTGTGCAGTGAGGAATTTGTTGCATTCTTTGTTTTATTTCTATAATCATTTCTACAACATACCACGGAGCTTCAAGTTCTTTTTTAATGAAGCGCATCAAATTTTCTGAATCTGTCTCAAAGATAACTTTTGTCCATTGTCTCTCCATTGCCGTCCTTGAAGCTAGCAGAATCGCCCACGTTTCAGCTATTAGCGCCGTAGTTATACCTAGTGGTTGTGCTAGAGCCATCACAGTTTGAGTCGTCTAATCCCTGCAAATAAAACCTGCTCCCACCATTCTCGGGTGTCCTCTAGCAGCCCCGTCTGTGTTGAGCTATACCGTTTCATGTTCTTTTACTTCTTTTTGTTTTGTTTTGTTTTGCACAATGTGTATTTTTTTCTTTTCATTTTCTGTTGCTAACTTTATTGAATTGGTGAATCATGTCTGTTCATGCTTCAGACAATTTACAAACACAAAATAATTGTTTTTGTGCGGAGGAATGATCCCTTCACACTTTTATTGTCACACTAACTCATTCTTTGGATGCGTTTTTTATAAATAAAAATTAAATGATAACGGATGTGAAGCTAATATTTTGGGGATATGTTTTCTCTTACAAAGCTTTACATGTCTATCAAAAATGAGTGTACCGAAATATTAAACCTCACAATTTGGAAATCTTAATTTTAATGGTTAAAAATCCGTCGATTTTCTAACTGTTCATTTCAGTAGTAATAAATGATAATGTTATACGTCTCGGAATATGATTATTTGGCTATGAACGTAGAGCTCCGTAGAAGCAACATATCCCAAAATATTAAGTTTGGAATCAATTAACCTTTGGTTTTTATTTAGCTGACGTTGAAAATGTGAGAATAAAACCGCAAGAGATCTCCTTTTCTTTTCTTATTTTCTTACTAGCTTGAAACCCGTGCTACGCACCGGGACTGATGGAATTTCTTACATCGTCAATTCATGTTCACTGAGGCGGGGCTTCGCCCCGCACCCGTCCTAATAAGAGTTCTAATAGGCTTCTAGAATTACCATCCAATAGATTGACAATTAACAGTTAAAACTTTATAATAATCAAATATATAATATTATTATGATTTGAGGATCTAACATGGTAATTTCATGCAATATAATAAATAATAATCAATTTTACAAATAAACTAAAATATTTTAAGCTATAAATTCACAATTAATTTTTTTTTTAGTATTTAACCCGTGCTTCGAACCGGGCAGTGCAGACGAATCGATCCTCGGTTAGGCGAAGCCACTTTTTTATCCAAGAAAGGATCTCAATTAACAACTTTGCATTGTACCATAAAAACACCAATTATCATTTATTTATTTTTTGAAGCAATCATTTAGTAAACTAACAATCGAACCAAATTATTCATCGATTACATATTGTTTAAAGGGGTTGGAGATTAAGAAATCCTCTTAAATAAAATAATTTTGAAAATTATACTTGACCTTTGAAATCAATCAGTAGTTCATTACATTACATGTATCAGTACTATTGGTAGTTAACTGAAACATCATACTTTCTATACAGTTATATCAATATCTGATATTGGAGACACTAAAAAAACCACAATATTAATATAAAATTGATTGAAAACTCTAAATGGTGCATAACATATGAATTGCTTCCCGTCAAAGAAAATGTTATCAAGGAAATGCATTGATATATGTTTCTTCGAAAATCATATATTTGTGTTAAGAATTAAGGGACCAACTAACTTCTCTTTTCAGCTCAAACTTGTTATAGTTAAATGAAAAACCACACTCATTAGTCATTATATAGGCATCGATATACGGAGTTAGAGACACTAAAAATAGATTGTCAACTCTAAATAGGAAAATCATATGAAATGTTTCTCGTCAAAGAAAATATAATTAAGGAAACGTACATATATATTTTTCTTAAGAAATCATATACTTGCGTTAAAAATAAAGCGGCTAACTCAGCTGTTTTTCTTGTCTCCAACTTCTTGTAGTTGAATGAAAAATTACATATATTACGTAGTTGTGTTGATATCTTACATTAAAGACACTAAAAATAACACGATATTAATATACAACATATTACCACCCCCTAAATAGTCAAAGCATATAAAGTGCTTCCCGTTAAAGAAGCAATCAAGGAAATGTCATTAGTCATTATATAGGCATCAATATATGATATTAGAGACATTAAAAAAATCAGGATATTAATATAAAATAGATTGCCAGCTCTAAATAATGCAAAGCATATGAAGTGCTTCCCGTCAAAGAAGTAATCAATGAAATGTCATTAGTCATTATATAGGCATCGATATGTGATATTAGTGACATTAAAAATCATGATATTAATATAAAATAGATTGCTACTCTAAATAATGCAACGCATATGAAGTGCTTCCTGGCAAAGAAAATGTAATTAAGGAAACACACATATATATTTTCTTGAGAAAATGTATGCTTGCCTAAAATCAGCGGGTAATTTTTTCTGCTCCAACTTCTTGAATGAAAAATCACACATATTATATGGTTGTGTTGATATCTGACATTAGAGACACTGAAAATAACATGATCTTAATATAAAATAAATTGCTAACCCTAAATATCGCAAAGCATGTAGAGTGCTTCCCATCAAAAAAGCAATCAAGAAAATGCACTGATATATCTTTCTTAACAATCATAAGCTTCGTTAGGAATCGGGAAGCCAACTCAAGTTCTCTTCCGTGCTCCAAGTTCGTATAGTTAAATGAGAAATCACACTCATTATATGGTTGTATCAATACCTCATATTAGAGACATTAAAAAGAACACACGATATATAACATAAAAATAGCTTGTAAATTCTAAATAGTGCAAAACAGGATGAAGCTTCCCGTCAAAGAAGTTTTAATCAAGGAAATGCACTAATATCCCACTATGACCCCTTTTGAATATCCGTGATTGTTGCTTTAACCGTAAAGGATCGCCTATTGATAATTGGAGTTTTTAATTGGCAAGCGGAATCTCGAATTTTATTGGCTATGAATTCTTATCATTTTTTCTTTCCTATTTATGACTCTTACTGGTCAGAATTGTATTTATTGTTAATATAAAATAGATTTTCAACTCTAAATATTGCAAAGCATATATATGAATTACTTCCCGTCGAAGACGATGTAATCAAGGAAATTCACTGATATATATTTTTAAGAATCATATACTTGTGTTAGGAATCAAGCGGCCGACCAACTCAAGTTCTCTTCCAAGATCCAAGTCCCTATAGTTAAATGAAAAATCACACTTATTGTATAATTGTTTGGATATCTGATATTAGTGATACTAAAAATCGATATTAATATAAAATAGATTTTCAACCATAAATAGTGAAAAGAATATAAAATGTTTCCCGTCGAAGATGATGTAATCAAGAAAATGCATTGATATATCTTTCTTCAAAACTTGTGCTAAGAATCAAGCGGTCAACCCAACCCAGGCACCAACTCCTTATAGTTAAATGAAAAATCACACTCAAATATTAATATATGATATTAGAGACATTAAAAGAACACACGATATAACATAAAATAATTTTCCAATTCTAGATAGTACAAAACAGATGAAATGCTTCCCGTCAAAGAAGTTGTAATCAAGCAATGAACTAACATCCCACTAAGACTCTGTTTGAATACTCGTGATTGTTACTTTAACCATAAGGATTGTCCACTAATTAATGATTGTCCCACAAAGAGAATCTAAATTGTATTGGTTAATTAAATAATTTAGTTGCTGGATTTTTAGTGATGCATATAGCTAATTTTACATGTATGTGGCTTGATACAAAACATAAAACTCACATCAACCGTAGGTCAAGATAACGAAATGTCGTTACAGCATGGTCTAATAAACAAAAAAATTTCATGCGTATATCATGTTCGAGAAAAAAAAAAGAATAATAAGAATAGGTTTCACAAAAAACTATGATTCAATAATTTGGCACAACCCCATCAAAAATATCAGAAAAATTTATAAAGGAATCCCAAGAGAGAGTAGAATGCTCTTAGGACAATAACTTAACAATGTTGTTTGGGATTTACATCCATCCTTATTCCTATTTCCCTATTTCATATTAACATTTATCCTTTTTTCCCCCACATGTAATTGAAAATGATGGACCAGGCCAATATCATCCTGGTTTATAATTATATATTACTACATCATCGAAAAGACTTGTACCTGTTTAGAGAATATATCTAAGATGACAAAGAGAATTATTCATTTTAGAAATATCCATGTCAATGTCCTTAATATAGGCCTTTGAGACTCGTCTGCAAAGAAAACAATGAGAAATGAGAAATGAGAAATGAATGGAATTAAAATGCTTTGCGTGGCAACAAAATATAACAAAGTAATGGAAAGATTTTTCTTCCCTAAATTAATTCAAAATACGGTGGTAGGAAAAAGATTTTTTTAACATACTAAATATTTAAGCTAGCCGTTTGGAATTCTTTTAACATAAGTAGACCTCTAAAGATTTTTTTTTTTCCTAAGGTTTTTAGATATTTTGAGTTTTATAAACACTTATTTAAAAATTTTCTTTCCATATATAATTACAATCAAGAAAAGATTACGTCATAAATATGTATGAACAATTGCATACTGCATGGTAGCAGCTTCCATAAATAACTTAAAAGTATTAGTCTACAAATGGTTTCTTCAAAATTGCTCACCCAAATGATCCTTCACATATGTACCAGTGACAATCATCACCACAGGTACATTTGGACGACCATCCAATATCCCATCCTTGATAGCATGAACCAAATCACCCCATAAGGTTACTTTCATTGTAGTTTCCCCTAAAGACTACAAAAATCCATTAGGCTAATCCACTCTACAAAATTATTGAATCAAAACCCGCAAGATACCGTGTAGCTTACCTCTCATTCTCAAGCATAATCTCCCTCATAAACACATCACTTACTTTCTCAAATTCTTCAACCGATTTCGTCAACGTTCGACAAAATTTAGCCTTCCAATCACAACTCTGGGAATTATATAAGAAGAGGTTAATGTTTGTTGTTTTACCAAACAAAAAATAGTTTTTTTCTTATTTCCGACTATTCACATGTATAATACGTAGTATCATTTTTTCTCGGTCCCAATATTCTCTAGAGCAAGGAAACTAAATATCTCTTAGGGAAAAGTCGAGATGTCAACTTTGGATGTTCCACTTACTAAACCATTCAACCACATTATATTTTCAAAGGACACAATTCTATAACCTTTGATGGCTTGGCAAATGCTAAACCTACGAATGGAATACATTTCCCTCCTCGAATTTCTCTTCAAACAACTCAGTATATAATCTTTGCACCCTAGCATGCATTTGAGTACCCCGTATTATATCCAATCAACAATTAATTTCTAATCGGGCTAAAAATAATAATAATTAACTTTACCGTAAATATGCATCGAGGTCGACTTTACTTACCTCTTGGTCAATGAGATATAGGTCCAAACTCCATAATTGACCTGTTTTTTGTTTTCAAACCTCCATTTTTTCGTAACAAAGCCCTCACGGTTTTCTCTGCTGTGTCCGATTCCTAACCGGCGCTTTAAGGGGTATAAACTGTTCCCAAATGTTTCTTACCTACATAAACATCATATATTTTAAAATTGATTAGAGAAAAAAAACATCAACCTATTAATATAAAGAAAAAGCTGATAAGAGAAAAAAAAATAGCGACTCTAGAATCCAAATTGCGACATTTGAATAAGTTTACATACCAGGAATCAACTACGCTTCCCCTTTATTGCGATTTTTCTTCAAAGTCATATTGATATCTTCCTTCATACCTCCTTTTTCACACAAAGTACGTGGTTTATGTAGGAATAAAGAGTGATTTGCATTCTTTATATAGATGTTAGAAACTTAGTTCCAAAGAAAATCTTTAAAATCGTTATGGAATTAAATCCCGATTATATGGTTTGTTATAAAGAAAATAGGGATGAAGAACGATTTCCATCCTTTATTAACTATTGGCTTTGTTTTTATTAGTAAATTAACCGTATTAATGGAACTTATTAGATTGTGTTCAGGTAAATGATTAGATTTTTTTTATATTAATGGATATTGTTAACATAAATATAAATAGTAATTTAAATATCAATTAATGTAGTATTTTTTATATATCGTTGGTTTTTCCTTTGTTAGATATTTATCATTAATACTAAAAATTATATAGCTATTTCTATATTTTTTTTCCTTTTAAAAGATTAAGAGGGAAATTACACACTTTTGGTTGGTAACCTAGCAACAAGCTGGGCTCCAACTCCTTTCTGAATAGCAATACCTAGTCTATGAAAAAATCTTTTTTTATTCCGTAAATACGTCGATTTTATTTTTTATTCTAATCATAAATTTCCAAAATTATAATGTAGTATTTTGTTAATTCTCTGGATCTTTTACAATAATTACATGAAGCTATAAATGTAATTATTTTATTTCATAAATATTTTAATGAACCCACAATTGGGGGATATGAAAACTAATTGGGGGATATAGCTACAAGACAAAATAGGAGTCCCAATAGCAATTCTTGGTCACCCTTATGTAATTAGTTTTTAATCCTAATTTACCCCTCACTAATTAGGTTTAGTGGTTAATAATAATTAGTAAAATCATAAGTATTTGGGGGATAGATTAGTGTGTATTTTTATTTGTGTTTGGGTGAGAGAAGGAGGGAAACAAATATTTGAGAGGAATTTCTTTTTTGAAAATGGAAGATGATTGTGATGAGAGAATTACCGCTAATAAGAGGTTGAAAATTGATTTTTTTCTTTGAATCCACCATTGTTGCAGCTGAAAAAGCTTGGTGCCGGCATGGTATTCAACCAAAAACCCATGGGGGCAATTGTTGGAAATGTTCATAAATTGTTTGCCACTATCCGGGGGGGGTTCGGGGGCGTAGCCGGTACATGTTCCGGCATAGTATTTTGCTTAATTTTTTTTTGGTTTTGATCTTCATGATGTTGATTTTTTCGGTTTTGAACCCAGTCTAAATCATATGGTAATCTAGTTTTAGCATGCCTGTACATGTTCCTATTAGTAGTATTTTGCTTAAATTTCTATGCCGAAATAGGATGAAAAGTATCCGATGTTGATTTTTTTTTCACTTGACTACCTACATTGATAGGAAATTCTCGAGCATGCCGGGTATCATGTTCCGAGATATGGTCTTCATCAATTCCGCATGGTCTTCATCACTTCCGTTTTGAATTTTTCCTTGTTAATCAGTCCCACTTTACCAAGATGGTCATTGATATGAAGACCATGCCAAGTATTATTTTCCGCATACCATGTTGCTTTATTTTCTATGCCTAAGTGGACCGATTAATGCAGGAAAAATTCAAAACGGAAGTGATGAAGACCATCTTAATTGATGAAGACCATATGCCTAACATGATACCTGATGGTCTTCATCAATTCCCGGCATGGTCATCATCACTTTCAAAGATGATCTTCATCACTTCCGAATAAAAAAAAAATTGTTTCCAAAGTGAGGAGAAGAGAATTTGATATAGAGTGGGGAGAGTTTAGAATTTGAAAGGGAATGAGAAATATTTGGGTTTCAAAGCTCCACCCTAAATAAGATTAATAAGAAGTGGAGATGGAAATGGGGATATGATTTTGCTTTTTGATTTTAAGTTTTTGATTTTTATTTTGTGGGAAGGGTATTTTAGTATTTTCGCCCCCAAAAGTCACCCCTTAGCACACACCATGGGTTGGGGGAAGTAATTCATATCCCCCAATTAGTTTTTATATCCCCCAATTGCGTGTTCATTTTAATTTGATTTTTTTTTAATCATAAATGTCCAAAAATTAATGTAGTAATTTTTATTTTTTCGATTTTCATAAAATTATAAAAGATTATTTATTCCATAAATATGTTGAATTGATTTTTTTTTTATTTTAATCATAAATGTCCGGAATTAATATAGTAGTTATTTTTATTTTTTGATTTTCAAAATAAATGCACGAAATTAATATAGCAATTTTTCTAAACAATGGGGTAAATCTAAAAGTCAAGTGTCCCACCAATCCGACTAATCTACACCGCACATTTATGGATCAACGCACCATATATGGTCTTCATCAATTACACATGGTCTTCATCACTTTAAGATGATCTTCATCACTTAGAATAAAAAAAAAATTGTTTCCAAAGTGAGGAGAAGAGAATTTGATATAGAGTGGGGAGAGTTTAGAATTTGAAAGGAATGAGAAATATTTGGGTTTCAAAGCTCCACCCCTAAATAAGATTAATAAGAAGTGGAGATGGAAATGGGGATATGATTTTGTTTTTGATTTTAAGTTTTTGATTTTTTATTTTGTGGGAAGGGTATTTTTAGTATTTTCGCCCCCAAAAGTCACCCCTTAGCACACACCATGGGTTGGGGGAAGTAATTCATATCCCCCAATTAGTTTTTATATCCCCCAATTGCGTGTTCATTTTAATTTGATTTTTTTTTTAATCATAAATGTCCAAAATTAATGTAGTAATTTTTTTATTTTTTGGATTTTCATAAAATTATAAAAGATTATTTATTCCATAAATATGTTGAATTGATTTTTTTTATTTTAATCATAAATGTCCAAGTGTATAGTAGTTATTTTTATTTTTTGGATTTTCAAAATAAATGCACGAAATTAATATAGCAATTTTTCTAAACAATGGGGGTCGTCCGTCGCGTGTGTCCCACCAATCCAGCCAATCTACACCGCACATTGTCAGATCAACGCACCATATATGGTCTTCATCAATTCCGGCATGGTCTTCATCACTTTCAGCATGATCTTCATCACTTCCGAATAAAAAAAAAATTGTTTCCAAAGTGAGGAGAAGAGAATTTGATATAGAGTGGGGAGAGTTTAGAATTTGAAAGGGAATGAGAAATATTTGGGTTTCAAAGCTCCACCCCTAAATAAGATTAATAAGAAGTGGAGATGGAAATGGGGATATGATTTTGTTTTTTGATTTTAAGTTTTTGATTTTTATTTTGTGGGAAGGGTATTTTAGTATTTTCGCCCCCAAAAGTCACCCCTTAGCACACACCATGGGTTGGGGGAAGTAATTCATATCCCCCAATTAGTTTTTATATCCCCCAATTGCGTGTTCATTTTAATTTGATTTTTTTTTAATCATAAATGTCCAAAATTAATGTAGTAATTTTTTTATTTTTTGGATTTTCATAAAATTATAAAAGATTATTTATTCCATAAATATGTTGAATTGATTTTTTTTTATTTTAATCATAAATGTCCAGAATTAATATAGTAGTTATTTTTATTTTTTGGATTTTCAAAATAAATGCACGAAATTAATATAGCAATTTTTCTAAACAATGGGGGGCGTCCGTCGCGTGTGTCCCACCAATCCAGCCAATCTACACCGCACATTGTCAGATCAACGCAATTTTATTCTGGAGTGAGGGATGATATTGAGTTTTCTCAATTAGCCAATAAGAGCGCGAATATATAACGAAATTTCATCCGACGAATACGAATGGTTTCTCAATTAGCCAATAAGAGCGCGAGGTTTCGCTCACCAGCCAATAGGAGGGAAGGTAAGCAGCACCAGTGCTACTTTTATTCTGGAGTGAGGGATGATATTGAGTTTTTAGGTTGTTGATGTAAAACTTTATCTGTCTTAAGTTGTCATCTAAACTGCCATAGGCCCATAGTCTTTGCGATTCCGGTCTTGAGAAAAAGCCCATAATTGAAGTTAAAAGAGGATCATAAGATTTACGTGGAAGCATCTCACAGTCTTGCCCAACCAAAACAAAGTATAGTGTACATCACTACATATGAATTTGTTTCTAGCAAACGTGGGGGCCATTACCCACACATGCCAGCCTGCCGGAGCTCTCCTATAATTTCCACGTAGAACTTGCATGACCACAGACCTCAATCCTACTCCTGTACCAGTACTGAATTGTACTTCCGTACGCGCTTTGGTACTTACTAATATGTATTTAGTTGTTTTTTTTCGAAACAGAATATGTATTTGGTTGTTATCTAAAACATTTAATGGTAAGTACATTTACATTTTGAACTCTTTAAAAACTAACAAAAATCAATTAAACAACTCAAATAAGATTAAAAATCCAAGTTAAGTAACTTTCATGAAACAAAAGAAGTAAAGAACTCTTTCTGAGACTCAAAATAATAAACTAGACCAATTAGTTAAACACATTACACCATTATTAAGTTCAGCAAAAAGAAAACTACTAATGATTGTACATTACTACTAGATCATGACTACACTTTTTAAGGAAACCTAGAACTTGTTTCCGTTGATGAAGTAAAGAAGCAGAAACATAGTTTCTAACTTCCCTAGCAATAACATCTCATAGCATCCTTAAACCCATCTCCAGCAACATTCTCGTTCCTCGACGATGCCGTCGTTTGTCGACTCTCCGGCGCTACAAAATAACTACTACCAGGTGGTGCTAGTGTAAGATTTGTTGGTGGGTCGGATTCTGTTGACGATAACATAAAGCCTGTAGTGTTATTATTATTGTTACTGCTAAAACCTTCCCATTATTATTATAATTATCAGTACTGCAGTTACTACCATTACTACACTGACGACGATGATGATGTTGAGGTTGTCTTTGTTTTCTCTTGAGTGTTGAATTCCAATGGTTCTTAACAGCATTATCAGTTCTACCAGAAGTAATCTGGCAATGGTAGCCCATCTATTACCATATTTAGCTTGAGCATCTAAAATGATCTCATCTTCCGACAGTGAAAACGGACGATGTTCCACATTAGGACTTAATTGGTTACACCACCTTAACCTACATGATTTACCAGATCTACCCGGTATGTAACGACTAACTAATGACCAATTTCTAGCTCCATGTTGATCAACTAACCGTGTTAGTATTTTATCTTCTTCCGCACTCCATGGTCCTTTAATTCTCTCAGACTTCGATCCTATCGCGCTTGTGTGCTTACCGCTACCTAGTAACATAGAATCAGACTCCGATGAAGAAGACGAACATACTGAATTTGTCGATGAATAAGACGTGTTTGGTGGTTCCATGATAAAAGAACTAGCTATGGGAGGGAAAGAGGGTAAAAATGAAATGAAAATGCAAGACTGAGGTTTGTTTATGAAAACAAATAGATGGTTGAATGAATGAATGGGCTTCTCGGAGCTCAAAACATTGACATATATACAGCTAGAAGAATCTGACATTTTGGATATAGGTATTATTTGTTGTTGATATTGGTGCGTGTGGGTGCTGGGGGTTTGTTTCTAGGAAGCTCTCGTACTGCTAGTGTGGTGGGGGTTCCCAAATTACAACAGGTGCGTTGAATGCGCATCCCCTGTTGGATAATTCTCTATTTTGTCATTATCCGCGCGTGCAACCCGCGAGTGTTTTTAATGTTCCTTAGCTTTTTCAGGAGTACATTACAGTATGGACATGAATATACGGAAACTAGGTCCCACCCAAAAGAAACAAGACCACATCAAAACTAGATACAGCACGATGTGAACCGTAGGATCTGATAAAAAAAAAAATTTTGAAAAAGAAGGATCTGATAAATGGAAATAAATTGTTCTAGGAAAAGGCATGACAGTTAAGAAATAGCTGTTAAAACAGAAAACGTTTAAAACGACAAGTGGGTAAGAAGTTCGGGGACCTACTTTTTTTTGGACTAATATTGTAGGACTAACAGCTGTAGTGCAAATCAATAGCTGCTTTTACATTTTAAGTCATTTGAATCAACGTCTGAGATTATTTCAAGAGTTCTAATCCGAAAGTAAGAAAGCGACGGACTGTATAACTAAAACGTAGGGTATAGGTCCCACAACCAGGCTGGAAGAATCTCACGATTCCACATCATCAATTATACTAGTATTACTATTCACACGGTTTGACTTAAAATACTCAAAATTCAAGGACTGATATCAAAATCTTTCATCAGTTGCCACGTGGGATTATTTAATATTATTTGGACTTACGTACTCCTTTTGGCTGGTGTACACTGTGATAATAATAGTACTCCGGTGCATTGGTACCCGTTGGATGATGTTTATTTTAATCTGATGGTTGATCATTGATGGATGACGGAATTGCTGGGTGATGTCAATAATATCAATGTACGGAAGCAGTTACAGTTAGAGAGTGGAAGCTGCATTTGTCGTTTGCTATTGCAAACAGCTGGATATCACTCTTCCCCACCGACCCATCCTTTTTTTCTCTTTCACCTTTTCTTTTCTGTTTTTTACTTTTTGGTCTCAAAGAATTAACTGTTTTGTGTGATTACAGAGTTACTACTTTTGTTTTGGACGGTCTTTAGATGTTAACGTGGTAACTACAATTCGGACCGAGTCCTCATGGGATTAGTGAGTCACCGGCAAAGACAAGTACAGGTCCGTCATCTACAGGAAATCATTTTTGTACAAACTACACTTGTTTAAGGAGTGTTACTTAATGCTTCAATTTTATGTTATCTGAAAAAGGTACAGGAAAACTAACTAAATTTTAGTTCAAAATATCCTTTAGTGTCATTACGTTCGACAGGAAAATTAAGGATGGCACATAAATAAAATAGGATCACCCAAAACTAAAATAAAACCCATTATCTCCGATTTTGAAATCAAATATACCCTTCTGATCGGTAGATAAAAACTACAATCGATAGTTTATTTTACGTAATCTGACAAGATGTTAGGATAATCTGAGGTTATTGTGCACATATGTAGTTTGAAAGTTTTGTTATTTTGAAAAAAACTATAATCGGAAGGTATTTATCCATGTCTCCCGATTATAAAGTTCCCTCAAAATTGATATTTGAAAAAATCTCAAGTTTTTCGAATTTGGGAACTACCATAATCGGTAGACAATACTTTAATCGGTAGCTTATATAAATGTATTTTTAGTTTGTGTTACGAAAATTATAATCGTGCTTAAAATGGTAATTTCGTGATTTTAATTTTCTACCGATTATGGTAGTAGGCCCAAATTCAAATTTTTCAAAAACCAATGGAATTTTGAATTTCTCTATTTGCACACCTAAGTAGTTTCGTGATGTTTATTATCTACCGATTGTACAATCGGTAGTCTCGTGATGTTCTTTATCTACCGATTGTGGTAGTTGCCCCAAATTGTTTTCAAAAACCAATGGAATTTTGAGTTTCTCTATTTGCAATAATCGGTAGTTTCGTGATATTTATTATCTACATCGGTAGTCTCGTGATGTTCTTTTATCTACCGATTGTGGTAGTTGCCCCAAATTCGAATTTTTCAAAAACCAATGGAATTTTGAATTTCTCTATTTGCACCCGAGTGTTTCGTGATATATTATCTACCGATTGTACAATCGGTGATGGTCTTTTATCTACCGATGTGGTAATTGCTCCAAATTGGAAATTTTCAAAAACCAATGGAAATTTTGAATTTCTCTATTTGCACAATCTAGTAGTTTCTTCTTTTTTTCTTGAATCACCAATTTTTATTAAAAAATAAGAACTAAAGTGTTTTACAAGAAAGACAACAAAATAATCAACCAAAAAGAAAAACAGAATGCCGAAGAACAATCAACAAAATCTATAATATTTCCTATTTGGCATCTCAACCTATATTAAGGAGTTTGGTCTTCCAATGTGATGAACAACTTCTTCCATTTGCAGTTACCCCTTTCTTAGCCAAAATATCAAGAGAAGTTGATTTCTCTATAGCAATGTTCATACAATATTTGGGATAGAAAAAAGCTTTAGCTCGAGCCATCTTGATTTGAAAAACACCATGGAATATGTCCTCTCCGAAAAGTCTTCCCACATCCTTTGTTTTTGAGTATGATCTTATAATAATTTTATCACACTTTTGTAGTTTTATGCTCACTCAATAGCCAAAATGATTGTAAGAGACTCATTTATATAATTTGAAGCAATTCCCAAGTCCTCCCAAATAGTGTCAATAATGACACATTCATGGTCTCTTGCTATTATGCCAAATCCTCGCTAAGCCGATTACTGGTGAGCACCATCACATCACAACAAAACAAAACAAAACAAAACAAAGCTCTAGGAGGATTCAACCAGCAACATTCTTTAATGCCAGAACTTAGTACTCCCCGTGACTCCAAAATTGAAGAAATTTAAGATTTTGGAATCATAGTCTTGCTCCATCTCGGTCCCTTTTCATTATGTACCCTCCATAGTGAACCAAATATAAAATTCCGCACGAAGGCATTTTCATTTGGCTTTACATTTTCAAACATGATCTTAATTTAAACCACAGATTACTCTCATTGTATGAAAGTCTGCGACATCCATACTTCTTTAACTATGGGACTTTTGAAGTTTTGCATACCGTATGATATTCTCAAATGAAGCAGAGGGGAAAGTTGAAGATGTTACCTAACCACTTCCAGATTTTCAATTTGAAGTTGGAACCATAAAAGACAGAACATGCTATCTTGATCTTGCTTCGCATACACGCATAGAAGCAATAGAATAACCTCGAGTTTTTTCATCCGATCATCCACAAAGACTCCTTGTTGAAGTTTCCAAATATTACTTGAAATACCATGGTGAAGAAAAGTTTTCCATATCCGAGAAGTCCAATGAATGATTGGTTCTCTATGCCCGACTTTATTAACTACGCGTTGAGAAATTGCCCTTCATATCACCACTCCAAACAATTTTATCTAGACTACCATTTACTATTGGCAATGGCGAGAAATGAAGTCTTTGTAATTCAAGCAATATTACCCATTCATTATTTTGTAACAAGTCCTTCACTTTCATCTGTAAGTTATTGCTGACATAGTCAGTAAAGCCAATTCTGTCAATTAGTGGACATTACCAGTCCAAATGTCAAACCAAACTGATATATGTTCCCCATTGCCAATAATCCATCTGATATCACTCTTGAGAGACTGCCAAGCCCATTTAAACCAGCCATACCGATGATAATTTCCATTGTGAAGTCCATTGCCCCTTTTTGTCTTGGAATTTAGCCAAAAAGCAGTAGACCATTCCTCTTTAGATATTAGCATCTTCCACATCATCTTCATTAACAAAGCTTTATTCACATCCGATAACCTTCTAATGCCCAATCCTCCTTCATTAAAATGGAGTACATACTTTTCCAAGAAATGGTTTTAGCTTTTCTTATTCCGCATCACCCGACCATAGAAAATTTTACATTATTTTTTCACATTGCTTAATTAATGAATTAGGCCATTTGTGTACAGCCATATTGTATATGGTAATACTACTAAACACATGTTTGATCAAGATCAATTCACATGAAAAGATAATAATTTGCCTTTCCAAACTCGCCAAATAATCTTGCATCATTTCAACCATTGATCACAATGTGACCATTTGATTCTTCCTGACGATCATGACTCCAAAGTATTTATCTCGGAATGATGTTAATTCAATTTGTAAAAATTTGATATCTAATGTTTCCTAGCAACATAACATCCATCAACAAAACACTTACGTTTAACCTTATTAATGATTTGTCCGAACACCTTTGATAATCATCTAACAACCAAGATGAGATTTTTTCTAAATTTCTTTTTGAGCCATTAATGTAAATAAAGATGTAATCAAAGAAAATTAGATGCGTAGGAGCAATACCATTTCTTATCACCCATTGGTTGTAACTTTCCGCCTCTACAAGTTTCTTTAATCCTTTACTTAAACCTCCTCCATTAAGACAAATAAAATAGGAGATAATGGGTCACCTTTGCTTGAGCCCTGCTGTATAGACAAAAGCCATTTGGTCCACCGTTGACCATAACAATATATTTTAGTGAGAAGACAAGAGCACTCAGAACCGCTTATACCAAGCAAGCAGAGAAAACCATATTTTTGAAGGACTTTAAAGAGAAACACCCAACTAACTAAATCATTGCTTGAGAAATATCAAGTTTTAAGCTCAAATTACCACCCCTTCTTTTCTTCTTCATCATCATCAACTAATACGAGAAGCTATGATGTCATTCATGAATGCTTCTACCTTTAATATAAGCAACTTGTTGAGGAGAAACTAACTTGTTCCTAAGACTAGTCATTCTTAGTGAAATAATTTTTGTGAAAACCTCAAACTAAATTACCGAGACCTATAGGTCTAAATTGATTGGCCTTTTTGCACCTTGAATTTTAGGAAGTAAGGTTAAAAAATTAGGAATAACAACTTTGGGGTATATATTTCCTTCTCCAACAAGATATTGAACATCCTTGATGGAATCATGTTTGAATAATCTCCCAACATGCTTTTATAAAACATTCCCGAGAAGTCGTCCGGTCCAGTTATATCGTCACCATCCATTGCAAATGTCGCTGCTTTTATTTCATCGCACCCTGAATGACTTCAAGCATAAGTTGATCAAGACGCTATAACAAAGTAGGTATAGCATCAAGAATAGATTCATTAATTTCAACATCATGAGCTTGGAAACTGCTTTTCAAAAATCCACTCAAAGTATCAATAATTTGCTTGTGATCGTTATCATATTTCCATTTTTATCCTCCAATTCACATATAACATTTCTTGTTTGTATGATTTTGACATTGGAATGAAAGAAATTTGTATTTGCTGAACCCACTTGATTCTAGATTTTTGTTTCATCACTTGTATTGGTTTCCCTTGAGTTAAATTCATTACGAGCAATAACCAAATCATGCAGAAAGCTTGTTCATCATGAGGATTGGCGTCACGAGAGGTATCATTTTTTTCTTAATATTTTTTCATTTCTTCTGAATTTTAACTGACATCACCAAAAACCTTCCCAATTCCATTCTTTAAGAATGTGTTTGAGATTCTTAAGCTTAGTCATGAAAATATAAGGAGCATCACCATGAATTTGTTCTCTGTTCGATTATCTTGCACAACTTTCATGAATGTAG